>VZSF01002028.1:600519-736398 GCA_013398295.1 Chionis minor | reverse complement strand
CGGTAGGGCCGGGGCGGGGGCGGTGCCGAGGGCGGGGCTTCCCCGCGGGAGGCGGGGACGAGAACCAATCAGCGGCGAGGGGGCGGGGCCCAGGGCGAGGTGATGTCGCGGGGGGCGGTGCCCGGACCTCGCTGTGGGAGGAGGCGGGTCCGCCTGCGCGGGGCATGACGTCACGTGAGGTGGGCGCTGAGGCGGCGGGGGCCGTCCGGGGCCGGTGGTGACGTCACGTGTCATCGCTGACGTCATCAAGCAGAGGCGGCCAAGGCCGTTTCTAGACCCGTACAAGGACTGGTCGCCACAGGCCGCAGCCCCAGGCCCGGCCACCCCGCGGAGTTGCTGCCCAGGGCCTTGGGCCTGTCATGGCGTGGTCTACGGTCCAGGCTGGGCCTCTGCCCTCGGCCGCAGCACCCGCGGCACGGCCTGGCCCGCTGTGCGAATTCGGATTCCTCGGTTGGCGCAGGGTGTAATTGCTTGTAAAGCATATTGAAGCAATCTAGCGCTGGGCTGGTGATGAGGCGGGGATTAAAGTATCAAAGTACGCGTCCGAAAGAAAATCCCCTCCGTCTCCTGATTAGGTACCGGAGGGAAAAAAAAAAAAGAACGTTTTTGGAAGCAGCTGGTATGTGATCAGCTCGCAGTGGTTGAGATCCCAGACCTTCTGCCTGCAAAATGAAATCGTAAAAGACGGGGACGTGTCCTCAGTTCTACAAGATTATATGGCCCTTTCTGTGTTAGTTCTTTTGTCTGTGCTTCCAATTATTTATGTCATAAACATCTCATCCAGTTTAAGGTTCAGATAACTTACCCTGCCCCGGGCCTGTACCAAACACTGGGGTAAGTAACACAAATGCAGAGCGCTGAGGGAAACGACTAAAATAACTAGGATTTCATAGAACGTTGAGGATGTTAAGAAGCCTTGAGATGTCTCAAAAGACGAGAGAGTCGCAGATTTAGGTCAAAACCAAAAACAATTAAACAAAACCTTCCGTGAAGTGAGAATCCCATGTGAGTACTAATCGCAGTGAAATGAAATGCGGTTGTTGACACTTCCCCAAGGATCAAATCTTTCTCCTTAGCGAGAAGAGACGCTTACAAACACCTTGAGGTATTGCAGAACTCAGGGAGAGCAGCAGAAGACTCTTAGTCAGGAGCCATTCGCTACAGCACAGAACCTTTCTGGGGAAGGGTCTTCTTCCAGGAGCTTGTCCTTCGAGTTCAGCAAGAGCAGCTCGTTCCACGTATGCAATGCTGCTGTAGTGCACGAGTTTTCCCACTGGATGGCATCGCTGACCCACCAGAAGCCAGTCCGACAAGCAGGATGGAGACAAACAACGCCCCACGCTGATTCTGGGAACAGCAGAGCACTGGGACCTGCTGGAATCCAGAGATGCTGAGCTGTCTGCAAATCAGCCCCTATGTAACGGTGAAGTGCGCAGATTGATATTTTCTGATTAGCTCAGTTACTGCTGCTTCACGAGCTTTGTCTGTGCCCTACTTGAGGTCCTCTTCAGACTTCTGAGGTTCTACAGGCTTTTGGCAGAGAATAAAAACAACTCTGAAGTCCAACCCCCGCGACAGGCCTGCTTCGTCTGTAAGCGAGAGTGAAATTATGATATACAATAAACTAATCAAACAAATCAGTCGCCAGACGTCCTTAGTTCTCTATGCATTCATCCATGAAAGCAGCTTTCAACAGCTCACATTTAATTGTCAAAAGGAAGAGGGCCCCCCCTCCTCCTTTCCCCCGCAGCGCTGTTGTTCCTTTTCTAATCATTCAGAAGCTGTTCTAAAACCAGGACAAAACAGAATTTTGTTTACTAGCGCGGATCTGCAGCAGTGTTCCTTCTGTTGCTCTGCTGAGGGACTGGGCAGAACCTCGCAAATGCACATGATGATCCCTACTGATGTTTCTAGAAATGTTTTGTTACCAGTGTAAGCAATAGGTGCAGGCACCCCAGTAAAAGCTTTAGAGAGGCCTGTAGTCAGTCTCAATGACTTCCCTTTCTCCATTTCCTTTTTATCTGCCCAGTTCCATCCTTCAAGATTTCCAGTTCATCTCCCTTCTTTGGGTTTAGACTGAAACTAAAACAATTTATATTGATACAAAAGAAAATAGTATTAATGACTTCGTTTTTCTATTCCTTCTTTTACTTTCTCAGTTTTACAGCTTTACCTTTTCCTCTATTTCCACTCTGTTTTCCTTTTCCCCATCCCTGCTGCTTCCTATAACTCCTGTCCTCGTTCTGCTCAGATGAAGTACTTGTACAGCTGCTTCTACTTCTTCTTCCTTCATCTCCCATAGATATATGTAGAGAGGGAGAAGGAGGCTTAAAGATGGGAAAAAATAAAGGACTGGAGGGTAGAAAGAAAGAGGCAATGAGGGCCACATTATTTCCATTTCCCTTGTTGGCTACAAAGCAACGGAATTACGAACAAAGATAGGGAGCTCATGGGGAAAAGGCTGGAGCATGAACTTCTGAGTCCCTGGCTCTGATACAGGGTGGCAGAATATTAAAGCTGAATGGCAGTTGCAGAAGCTCGTGGACTGCTTGTACATGAAGACCTCACTGCAGATGGGAGTCACATCTGGAAGCTCCGGTAAACGAGGAAGTTGTGGAAAAAGCACTTATAGTGAGCTCCAGGCAGTCAGTCCCATCTTCTGCTTACAGAAGGGCCAGAAGAGGAGCTGGCCTCACCGATGAATGATGGCACAAAGTCTGTGAGATGGGGAGGGCTGAGGTGCCCGACCTTGCTTCTTTCTATCTGTTTCAAGGCCCGCTTCTTTGTACCTGTGTCAAGCATGGAGAGGATATATGGATTTAGCCCTTGAAAGGATGCAGAGCTAGCATTTTGGTGTCTTGAAGCTTGTAGTTGCCTAATCCCAAAGTCTTCCCAAGTCCTCACTTGGATGATGGCCCATTCTTTACCCAGTCCACTGTGACCCGTAGTTTAAAGCCTGTGTTCTCTCCTCTAAAGGTATTGAGGTATTCTCAACCTCAGCGGCCGAGGCACAGCGTCAAGGAGGTGCTGCCACTTCAGCTGAGAATGCAGCTAATGGACTCTGGTATTACAAAACCGAACGCTTGCCCAAAGCTGGGACATGGCTGTTGTTTTCCTGGGCGTTACCAGGCACTGTCACTGCCAGGAAGAATATTTTGTTCCGTGAAACTGGGAAGCAAATAAACAACCAGGAGGATATGCCTACCACCACGCAGCAGTTGCAGAGCTAGTGCTAATGCAATTTAAACTTCAGAGTTTAGGCAAGAACCAGGCAATCGTAAGGCAACAGCAAGAAAAAGTATGCACTAATGGAATCACCTGAGTTGATAAATCATCCACCTTCTCCTTTCTGACCGCTGTGCTAGATGAGCAAACTGAGTCAAAATATCGAACTGTTGTTACCACAGGGCAAAAGCACTCCTGCCTTAGTCTGACTTACTTAAAGATGTTGGGGCCCTTGAATTGCTTGTTGTGCATTCAGATAGCAAAGCTTGTAGATCTGAAGAAGATTTATGACCTAAACTCGTTTTGCTGCTTCTCCGTTGTTGAGACTGGGACTCTCGTTGCCTGAGGAGGTGCTAGAGTTTATATGCACTTGAAGCCTTTACCTAAGCTGCTGGTTTTATCACGTTAAAGGAGCCATATTCTGCTTATTGCATTCTCGGAGGTTTTATATGGCTTGTTCAATGGCTTTCTCTCTGCACACCGCCCACAGCAGAACAAAAAAGTGGAGGGAAACAAAGTGAATAATGTTCTCTGGTGGAGGAAAGAAGAAGAGATCAAACAGATCAACTATTTTTCTAGTAGCATCATTAAGTATATGGGAAACTTTCAGTACTAATATATTATTTTTTTGCTGTAGGTATTGAGATATTGGCTGGATGCTTTCGGCAAGACTTTATGACCCGTATTGTAATATACTATTTCAAAGATCCCGATTCTTTGAAGTGATTGTGATCTTAACTCCCATGAAGCCAAAGAAAACTGAAAGTTAGGCATCTCTCAAGAAAAAATCCACTTACTGGTGAATTTCAGTATCTCGGTATTGGCCTTGTCCCTTTTGACATTGCTTTAATATACAGTTGTTTGGGATGCATGTCCATTTTTTTAATCCAGATTTGGCTAAACTCGTTGAGCTTCTAACTATTGGCATCAAGACATTAAAAACTAGGTCCAGACAAAGAACTGGAGAACCAGGAGCAGCCTTGTAATGGTAAGACTGGAAGAGAAATGAATAACCAATCAGTGCTTTCGAATTATAATTGTTTGGGTTCAGTGTATTCTGATCTTTAATTATGTTTTCTTTCCCCTTTACTAGCTCTGCGAGTACAGAGGCTGCAGAACGTTTGGTTCATACTGTTTGTGAATTCACAAATGTGGATTTTTTTTGCAGTGACCCAGCCCAGCTGCCACCAAGCAGTAAAACCACCAGATTATGCCAAAGCAAAGTATGCCTGCTTCTTCTATTAAATTTGTTGATAACGCTTTTTCTTTTCCATGTGATATTTTCATCTGCTGTCCCATGGAGGCTACATTACTCATATACATAAAATATGTGAGTTGTGACACTTCACATAGTTAATTTTCACTATTTCCAGACTGCTTGACAGTAGTCTGTTCTCCTTCATTACACACCAGCCGACGAGTGGATTAGTTTACTTTCAAAATGCAAAACCTCGTATTAATCCCCAAACAATTAATTACTGAGAGAAGACAAGCATATTTTTAACCCAGCCTGTGACTTTTCTACTTAATTCATGCAACGGGGTGTCATCTGTCTAATTCCAGGCATGTCCTGCCGAGTGTCCTGCAGGCTCCGAGTTGTTAACGTGAAGTTACTGCGCTGCACACAGGGATTGCACTCCTGGTTCCGAGCGTACGGAAGAATCAGAAAGTGAGGTTCTGCTCAAAGGTGTTTCCTCAGAGGGCACAGAAACAGTCTGTGGTGTCTGAGCAGGGCTGCGTCCAATGGCCCCTGCTTTTGAGTTCTGAACCTGGAGACATATTCCGAGAGCACAAAGGGACAGAACGTGGTTCCAGCATGTGTCCTTGGCGTAGACAAAAACTCCGGCGTCTCAGAAACAAAAGTAGACATAAGTCCTGAAAGTATTTGGACCTCCAATCTTGATTACAAAAAACTCGAGCAGTAAATAGCTTTGTCAATTCAGGTGCATGTCTCGTTTAGTCATCTATGTCATAAAAAGTCATCAGAAAACATGAGTGACATTAAGAGGGGAAAAAAAAAAAAGCAGAAATCTATGAAGTGCAAAAACAAAGCCAAAGAAAATGGAGGTCCCTGAGAACAGAACCTAACGTTTTTGCTGCCAAGCTATGTCCATTTTTTCTGCATTGTTTTCAAAATGACTTTTCATCTGGCGATGCAGAGCCAAATATCTCCACGAGTAACATGCAGCTCCCCAAACTGGTAGGAAATTAGCAAGCTTTAATAAAATTTATGCATGGCTTGCTATTGTAGTTCCACATCTAAAGGGAAAACAGATGTTCTCTTTAGTTATTCTCTTCATGTCCAAAGGAAAGCTGTCGGTTACATTTTTTTTTAGAAAAAAGTCTGGTGGTGAAAAGGTTACAAATGATGCAATTTTTACAATCCTACTCCAAGGCTCTCTGCTAACCTGAATTGCTGAGGTGAGGCTTGCAGATGCCTGTCACCCACTTACCAGCCTCATATTTCTTAACACCTACACTTTAGGATGAATAAATAGCAGAGAGTCCACAGTATTTGCCTGAGACCATTAATGGGCTGGCAGGCCAGGCTTCCAAGCCCTCTGGCTGAGTTCATTGTTAAGTTTCTCAGCCCAGGTTAGTTTCAAAGGAGAGGCAGAATGGATGCCATCTGAAAAGCTGCTATTAGAGATGTCACTAAATGGGTCTCAAGGCTTCGGCATGAAGGGGAAAAATCTTGATTCTTCACCTCCTTCACCTGGCTCCCTTCCCTTCGCAGACGTGGTGCACTCTGCCCACATCATTTTCCACCGCACATTGCAGATGGGCAATCTTTCCTCTTTCTGTTTTTACACAAATATTTTCAAGATGTGCAAAACAATGGCACTTACAGTGAGTGTTTGCCATCTGAAAGAGCTTGCCACTGCAAACATGTGTGCATGCATCCACATATATCTGATATCCAGTCTTTACTTTGCAGCTGGGTATCAAACACAGAGGCTTTCAAAATGCTAATTCGTTGGGCTGCTATATTTGTTTGTTTCTACAACATGATTATTCATTGCTCCCTGAATGGGGGGATCCTAAGCCTTCTTTATTCCTCTGGACATTCATTCAAAAAGCGGGTCCTTCTCGACAAAAAAATGCCCCAAAAGAACAGCAAGTGCAATAAACTGTAGCCAATGGCTTAATACTTTCAAAGTATTTATCCAAACAATCCTTTTTAGTCTGTGAATATTTGTGGTCTTACAGATACTATGAAAGGATAAACACATGCACACCTAAATATGGCTACTAGCTAATTTAGGAATTATTAGTCTCCAGAAATGGAGAAGGAAGGGACTCTGTCATTTAAAGAAACGATGGCAAATGATGCAAAACCCAGGTGGCAGGAATGCAGAGAAGAGCTGGCAGGAACTAACCAGATGAGTGATCAGCATTTTATTCAGACGGTGTTTCAGCGTCCACCCAGAGGAGATTAAGTATCCTGTCCTCTCAGTGCAGAGAAGGAGAAATAAATCAGGTTTTACCACAAGCGGGGTGGCAGGGAGTTAATTAGGAATGGAAAAAATATATTTCAGTTTCCAAAGGAATAAAAAATGAGCAAATGAAGGAAGTAAAATACACTGAAAACATGTTGGAACACACCTGGGAAGCGGAGACTGCGAGTCCTGCCTGGGGAGTCTGCAGCCACAAGGGACTGCGCACAACAGGTGATCCGACAGCTCCGCGAAGAGCCGCAATCCAGCAGCCAAATGCTGCTGCTCCGAGTTGTCACATGAAAGCAGACATTTCCCATACCCCGTCTCCTGTCAGAGTCTCTCCAACAACAAAGCGTAGAAAAAAGGCAAGGTTGCATAAAGAAATGAAAGGACCTTAGGTTTCCTCTCAAAGTAGTTTTTAAAAAACACAACCCTCATTAAAATCAACAGGAATTGCTCCACATCTCTTGTAATTTGCCTCCCCGGATTTGTGCAAAACTAGGATATGGCAGATTCTGCTATTTAAACAGGCAGAACTATACAAGAAAATTAGCAGAAGCCACAAGAAGGAGAACGCTGGTGAATCTACCTTATTGCCCCGTGTTCAGCGATTTCCATTAAAGATTTACCAGTAAAGCTCAATTAAATACATGCCAGCTACGGATCTGCTCTATGTTGGTGGAGCACACAATACGGATACATTAAAGCAGAAGAAACTTTCCAAGGCGATGCGCCATTTTTCCTCCTGTTCCAAGCTGAGGTTCACTGTGTCCGGGGCATGAACCTCCCTGCTCCTAACGAAGATCAGGTCCAGAGCCGGAGCCGGGAGTCCCGGCTTCAGGCAGCTGAATGACAGGGCTGTGTTTCTAGGAGGGGTAAGGGCTTCTGTTGCACACTGGGCTTAAACCATGGCTACAAGTGGCTCTGGGGGCATCCTGCCTTGCAGGAGGCAAAGTCCTGGCTGCCAGCTGACAGGTGACACGTTGCCTCTGTGGCAAATGGCACGGGTTTGGCCACGTGCCATTCCAGATCTGCTGACGTTCCCTTTTTGCCAAGAATGCCATAGGTTGCAGATCACTGCTCGAGAGGAAAGGCATGTGCGTGAATGAACGCGTGGGTATCGCTTCTGGCTGAAATATTTAATCAATGTTTAAGTGACTTGCTGCCACCAGTGAATATCAACGTTCCTCGTTTTGGGTAAAAGCTGGGAGTCACATTTCAATATAGTCAGAGAGCTTCAATGTATTCAGAGAGCATCAATATATTCAGATAGCGTCCGATGATGCAAGAGCACAGTCTGTGGTCAATCACGATTCCGGTAATTTAGGAGAGTGCAGAGAAGGAGTGCTGGCTTTTGACTGTCTCCATGTTTGTTATTTATAGACCGTGTCATTTTGCGCTTGTTGTTTGCTTGTAGCTTTGGGCTGACAGTTCCCTGATTCCAAAGGCAATTCAGCCCTTGACATAAAGCAGAAGAACAATGCACAGTTCCTGTAAAACAACAGTGCTTCCCCCCGCTGCTGTCAGAATGCAGGGATTAGATGCAGAATAATGCAGTCCCTGATCAAACCTGCAGCTGTAATTCAACCTCTGGACACTGCTGATGCCATAAATTTGTGAAGAAAGTGCAGCTCAAGCGATTTGTGAACAAGAGCTGGTGAGTCCAATTGAATTACAGTTGTGGGAGCAGCCGGGATCCCCTTGCACCGAATCATTACTAACGAGAGCCAGAGAATGATTACTTACAATTTTAATGAAATTGAATTTTAATTTATAACCTTGGCTAGAAGAGAAGGAGGAAGAAACATACAATGAATATTTGTGGGTGACAGGGCAAAAGTACAACCAGGAACCCAAAATAAACGGGAGAAGAAAGCATGTTCCTGGAAAAGACAAGATAGCATTTTATCTTCAAAAATATATTCTTATTTTAGCAAATGGTTGTGATTCAGTGAGCACTGAAGAAAGCTACTCTACATCACGGTTCTGATGATGAAAGATCTCAGAAAGAAATGCTCAAATATGTTTTCTCCAGCCCATTTATGATGCTCAGAAGAAGGGGAACTGTTTAGCTGATTCTCAGTCCATCATGGCTCATTGTTTTGGCATGAAATCAGCAGAATGGTAACTACAAGCACCACTGACATATTATAACCAAATAATCACACGGAACCCTTTTTGAGCAAGTCCTCCAATTTCAGCACGGAGTGGTTATTCGCTATTGGAAGAAAAGCATAATTAACACTAAATACTGGTTTAAATAAAATAGTATTTCTTGCCATTTCCTGTGTTGAGGTATCACTCTGCTATTTTAATATCCTTTTTAATATTGCACTGTTTCTTCTGGGACTATGGTAAGGCATAGGGAGGTTAAGAAAAGTGCTTTATGAAGTTCATCTGACATACAGAAGTGTGAGGAGACAGGAAAAACAGAGAACTTGAGTAAGGAGCACAAAATGGATGAATAAGGGAGTACTTGTGGCTCACAACGCAGGCGGCACAAGTTTTGCAACTCATAATACGAATCTGCAATTCAGGGATGATCGGAAAGGTGTGGGATGTACAGTGGAAGGCCTGAGACTTGGGGCGTGCAGCAAAGGTCACACAAATCAGGCAAAGGACTAGAGAGGGGCTGAAAAATGCTCTGGCTTTTGACTTTACATTTATTTTACGGAAGGTAAATCAATATCTCTTCACCCCAGTGCACTTGTATCATATGGCTTTCTGTTACAAGGTGACCAGGGCTTGAACATGTCTCTTCTGAACTGAAAACAGCTTAATCCAAAGAGATTTTTTCTACAAAATGTCTAAAGCACTGTATTACCTCATGCCACAGGGTGATGGGACCCAACCCAGTGTTTTATTGTACAACTCGGGAATCAGCAGCTAGAAACTATTACTACTTGAATAGTAAAACATGCAAATTGAGTGATAATTCAGTGTTATTTGCATATATTAAACTATTTTGTTAAAACAAAGAGTATTAAAATGAGATTTGCTATACAAGAGAGGGTTTTCAAAGACACAGGGTAGTTCTACTGGGAGAAAAGTTATAAAAATATGCAGCTAATAATGAAGGATCATTCCCTTCTTCTCTGTGTCACAAGATTATTTCCCACAGAAGTGTGTTGTCATGCACACTCATTTACTCGGACCCACAGGGCCCGGTTGCTTTTGGAAACCGAAGCTGTATCACGTCACCACTGGAGGGAGACATCATTCTTTTAAAAAGCTGTAAAACTTCTGCTGCCATAAATGCACTTCGGTAAGAAAGGGTGAAAAAATGATCTTGAGAAATACAGCTGCTGAATTTGATCCAGGCTGGACACAGTAAATCACAGGTTCTAATAACAATAATAATACAGCGTGAATGAAACAGTGCCAGATTAACAAAGCTACTTAAGGTTTCCACTCTGATCAATACTGCTCAAGTGAACCTTACGCGAGCGGCTGAACTTAGCCCAGGTTAAATCCACCACCAGGATCTGTGTCTTCTCCTCCCTTCTTCCTCGCCCCCTCCCATCACTCACAAGCAGAAACCCATTTGTGGTGTTAAAGTCTCAGGCTGATATTTCCTAACCCTTTATCTGACGGCGACCTTAAGTGTGACCAAAAAATGTTCCTGTAGATGGCATTATTTTAGTTTTCACTTAACCCCAGTGGCCTAGTGGCCTACTTTACAATCATTCAATTACCCCTACTGCTGCTGAAAAAATCCAGTGAGAAAATAATCATTTGGTGCAGCTCAAGGTCATGAGCTGCAGGAGGACAGGGAACCACCAGACAAGCTCCAAGTCATACTACTCAGACACCGCTGGACAACTGACAAGTGTAGGGATGTGTTGCAGAGAGGGGGCCTGGGCAACAACTCAGCTCTGAAAACCAAAAGCTTCTGCTAGTAGAACAAAAGAAGCAGTTCTGCTAGTAAAAATAATAAAAAGAGTAATTCTACCTGATGTCGTGTGGTCCCTTGGTGAAGAGGATAATGTTGCACATGTCTATACAGACTCGTTCTGTTGTGCGGTGCACGTGTGCACACACATGTGTGTTTGCACATGCACACACAGTCACACATTCGCACATTCTGCTTAAGTTATAAACCAGCATCTCAGCAAGATAAAACACATGATAAGAAAGAAATTCCTGTGGGAGGGACTCCCACATTTCCAGTAACAGTGAAGAGCCCACGGAAACTTTCAGCTCAGCTGACTATTTGTGGTGGCTGTTTTGAACTTCATTAATGACACATGCTGCCACCTGCTAGCTGCCTCCTCGCTCCTGAATTAGGCTAATTGTAAAATTAATGTAGGAAACAAAGCTTTTTAAAAATATATATTCTCATCACCTCCCCACGCAACTGCATCTCACACCTACAGTTGCAGCCAACCATGGGTTTCCTGTTGTACTCATTGAATGGGGCAATTTCAGAATAAATATAGTTCAAACACTTACAAATCTCTAGAGTGAAATCCTAGCTGGGCTGAAAACAGGAGCTTCAGCACAGATTTTGATAGGTTTTTTTCAGGCAGTTTTTAAGCTGCTTTTGGTTCTCATCGAGCCTTGTTTATGGGAAGGAGCCGATTAATGCAGTCTTACAGCAGGTGCCATCCTTTGTCTTTTTGTTGACCTTTCTGTTGTCAACTTCCATAAACCACCACGTACCTCCTGACAGTAATCATCTGGTCTTCCCTGATGTTTTAGTTGTGGTAGATGAAGTTTGGAAGGTCCAGCTTGTATCTGGTCCCCCCTGATCTTTTAGATGTTCTAGCTAAAGTATGGAAGATCCGGCTTGTGAAGAGTGACCTAAGACATTAGAAAAGAGTAGGAAGTAGCAGGAAAAAACACCATCACCATCATCTCCACTGATTTTACGGCAAGACAAAAGTTCATCCTGAAACCACCCGATCGTCCTCGCCTAAGCACAGGTGTGTGCCCACTCTGCGGCTCTGTCACTCCACCTTCCAGCTGCTTCAGCTGCAGCAACGGTTCTGGGCGGTGCGGAGAATTTGTAAGATGTCATCTTGGAGATGTAGTTTTCAGATGTGCTCAGTATCCATGACTCTCACGGATTTCCCTAGGACTCCACCTGCAGGACTTCACACACTGGTGGAGTCTAATTATCACAAAATCTCCATATGCTGTTTTATAGCAGAGAAGGTCATGGCTTAGTTGCTGGAAGAACCTACTGTTCTGACTATCATAATAGAAATAGCAAGAGCTAAAAAGAAGAGAAATTCAAATATGTACCCCTATTCCTCAGCGCAGTTCAATCTTCCTGAGGCATACAAAGTAAATAGTAGTAATAAAATGTGATAGGAAAATCAATTGGAACAAATGAAGCACTGTCTGTGCTGTATTCCAGCTTCTCGGTCCCATTGTTACTGCTTTGATTAATAAACAGCAATCTGATAATGAGCAAATCAGCTCAGCACCAGGATATGGCGAAGTAAAGGCTGCAGACATGCTACAATGACAAAGCTGAATCTCACCAGCATCAGGTTGCCTTTGGAAGACTCCTTGGTTGCTTCAGGAGAGTGGCCAGAGAAGGACCACTACTGCGGCAGGGCAGGCAGCGCTTGGAGGGCAGAGCTCGTTGGGAGAGGAGCTCTTGTAGGCCACTCGATTTGATGTTATATTTATAAACACGCACTTAGAACCAGGCATCAATTTTTCACATTCATTTAATAGAAGTTTACCCCACTGGCTTTCTCTAGGGTGCAAAAATGAAGGCAACAACCAAAAATCGGCTCTTAAAACTGTATTTTAGCAATACGGTAATGTTGCTGTGAAGAACTCCAACTAGGTCAGAGTCGATATCCAGCTTAGTTCCTTCTGGTGCATATTTTGACAGAACTGAAAGGTAATGGAACTGTGTCCACTTATGCCAGGAATAAATCAGTTTAATTACGACATTCTTTATTTCTTACCGTGTTTCTTTCTTTCCTGAACATTCTGGATGTCCCTGTGACCATGGCTAGAGACTACCTTGTGTAGCGCTTCCTGAGTGCTGTCCTGATGTGCCCTGGTGATTTCTTAAGCACTATGTTAGGAGTTATTCTCTGAACACTTGTTTTTGAGCAGAGGGTTGAACTTTTGAAGCAAGTTTCAGTGCCCGTTTCTGTTTCCTTGCTGGGCTGCTAATGCCTTGGTAGATGCAATCACTGCAGGCTGTGCCAGAGATCCTTGTTAGTTCCCCACTTCTTCTGTGAGCAAAAATCATCAGATTCGCTGACATTTCAGGCAGAGAGACAAGGAGAAGTGTACATAATTGATGTGAGACCACTAGTCGCAGTGAACTTAAATCAGAAAAAGGAAGCTGTTCTCCAGAGGACTGGATACACCCAACACTTGTCATCAAGAGATGGTTCCAAGATCTGACTGCTGACCACAGGGCAGCTCTTCTACCATTTGTGAAAAAGAAGTTAATGGGACAGAGAATAAAGTAGGAAACAGTCGCATCTTAGTTCTCAGGTGGGATTTTTCCAGATTGCCAGGGTAGCAAAAGGAGTATTTTGGCAGTGCCCTGGAAAGTCAGGATGGCTGCTGTATCTGAGGGAGGGACAGGTGCAGTGGTAGCTGTTCAGCCTGCTTTGCAGCAATGAATTCACATATCCTCTGGAAACAGCAAGGGCAGCAAACTGCATCCCAGGGCTCTTCCACACTCCATCCCAGCACTACTACTTTACACTACTTGCCGTTTTCCCTGGTGGGAACAGCCTGGTTCTGTCCCCAGTCACAGTTCTTCATCCCTGGGATGAAGATCCTCCTGATGAGCCTGGAGCTGTGTCCTTTAACAGCCTCTAACCCGCGGGCTGCTGGTACCGCGCTGCCAGGACTGGGTGTTGCAGGTACTTGACTGTCTGGTGGAGCTGCCTTGTTATTTGCCCAGGCATGATGGGGATCCTGTGAAAGAGCCATCTCTCCATCTTTGTCTTTCTGCATCTGCAGTTCGGAAGAAAATCAATATTGCTGTTTGTTGCTAAATTGTCAGACAGCTTTTGATGCTAATATCTGATGAAGCAGACACGCTGTTGTAGGTATTTACTCTCAAACAGGTTCTCTATCATACAGCATCTGCTTTTAAAGGGTCTTTTTTTCCCTTTTTTCCAGTGACTAATGGTATATTTAACCCCAGAGAGCCTCTGATCTGAACATCAGAAAGTTTCTGCAGCAGAGGAACAGAAAAAAGGAGGCGGGGGAGGGAGGGTGGATGAGCTTCCTGTTGTTCTAACTTGGTGGACTGGTAGGGTTCTCAAATCAAACTCGAAATCTCACCGCTTAAGGCAGCCACCGCTCAAACCCTCGATACAGCTGCCAGACCTGCGTTAGACTCTGGTTCAGTCCTGAGACTGGAGCAGCGTAGAGCGAGGGGAGCCAGAGCGTGTCGCTGACCTGTGCGGACAAGCCCCGCCAGCTCTCGTCCACTTGCTCTGTCTGTACAAAGATGTTAACGACACCTTTTTGAGAAAAAGCAGTAGTTCTACAGATGAAAACTACAGCGATGGGAGGCGTTCTGTTCGCTTTTGCAGGCCTGGAGACAAAGATCAACATCTACTCTAGAAAGAGTCAGAGGAAAGTCTGTGAGAATGGCAGATTCTTCAGTGTTTGGGTCCAGGATCATCCCTGAGGGCTGGAGATAGTTTTGCAGAAATATGAAGTGTGATTTCTGGGAGCACGGCAGAATTCTGCAGTACCTCAAAGATACCGGAGGAAATTTCATGCCATAGTCTTTCAGCACTGAGTTAGCTGAAGTAGGTTTTCTGTTCAAGCAAGTGTCAGACAGAATGGTTACCCCAGTTCCTCCAGTTACTGGGTGGGCAGGACTCCGGCACAGCGGTGTCAGTGTAGCTCCTGCTATGCCAGGAAGGGTGTCCCGGGCAATGGCTCTGCTGCCACCCAAGCTGCCAGGGCGAAAGACTCCTATTCACTCTGCCTGAACCGAAAATCACAGCCGGATTTGGTCTCCAAAGTCAAAAGGCACATTGCGTTGCTCCACGGGAGAGACTCCTCTTCCTTCTACAGGCAAGTCTGGTAAAGCACAAGGTTTTTCTGGAATTACAGATTCAATTTACAGACTTTCCTTAATCTTTTGGTGCACTAGACCACTGCACAGAGTAGCGCTCTGATGAAGGATCCTGGGGCTACAAGCCCGCACGTGACATGGAGTCGAAAGCAAACACGTACTCTGGAAACTGGGCAAGCAGGAGAAAGGGGGGAGAAGAGGTAACTTGTAAGAGAGGAATCACAATCTCGTAAATGAATTCTTGTGTACCTTTTAATGGCATGTAGCAGAAAATAGCGCCGTGCTATTCAGTTCTCAGAACTGAACAAGAGCAGGGGAGGCAGTAACTGCACCGAAGGGGAACGCATTTGATCGGCTTCACAGTATAAGCTGATTAATGCCGAATGACTCGGCATACTCAATTCAAATAATTGCAAATCCTAGAACGTTGCTCTCCCAGAAGTCCCAGCCCCCTAACTGTGTCTTGCTTTCCCAGTCTCCAGGGGACAGCATAATAACTGCTGCTTAAACATCTCAGCCTTACGCAGCGCTGTAACCGGTGCGGCAGCCCCGGGGTTCCCACATCCCGCACCCTCAGAGCCGAACTCAGCCTGCCCGAGTCGCGTCGCTCCGTCTTCACCCTCGCTACGGAATTTTCGAACCCTGGGCCAGGAAAAGAGCTTGGCATAAAAGAATACAGAAACCTCTAACAGGTTTACAGGCACTTTTCCAGCTTTGGCAACTATCTCCGCTTAAAGTTCACAGGCAAAAGTCTGCTTTGTGTGTGTTCCTACTCCCTGGCAAATTGTGCTGCCAGAGCTGTCTGTGCCGCAGACAGACCGATTGACAGCTTCGCCTCCAGCCAGAGTCCCGAGTCAAAGGAATAGCAGATTCCGTGTAATAAAGTTTGCATGAAATTTTTACCTGCAACAATTCCCCGATGTGCTGAACCGCACGATACTGACTTCTATAATACATCATTTTAGCAGTGGAGTTAAACAAAATGCAAAGCCAGATCCGGTTTAACTTTTTTCTCCTGATCACAGATGTTATACCACACCTGATAGCTATAAGCCATTACTTCCGTTATTTTGTAGTATATAAATACCAAGTACAGAATTTTCTACAAGTGTTTCAATCAAATCAAATGTTTAAAGACAGACTTTTAAAAATATTTCAATTATAAAAATGAAAAAAAGTAAAACCAAAAAATGTTTTAGGTAAAAGATTGAAAGTATATGAAATATTGAAAAGGACTGCTTCATTATTATTGAAATACTTTAAATTTTTAAAAAGCGAAATGTTTGAATGGAAACATTTCCATAGACAATTGATTTGGATGAAAACACGTTCTCTAACAGAACAATATTCCATTGAAAAATTTTCCAATTGCATTTTGTAGTGGCCAATTTTTCAATGACATTTTCCAAAGAACAATCTACATCTGAAAATTTTTCAACAAGCTCTTGTGAGCTCTTAAAGGAAAGAAGAAGTCGTTTTCCAATAATAGATTTTGAAAGGCAGTTATAATTCTATGCTTTACACCTTTTTACGGAAAAAAATAGCATACCAAATATAAGGCAATTGCCCGGACTTTCTGTTAACTCCTTTTTTAGCTTAAAATACAAACTGCTGAGCAATGTTCCCAGCCTTCAATTAAAAAGCTTGAGTGATTTGATTTTAAAAGGGATTGATGTAGGTGTTACCCACCTTCGACGGCCGCACGCAGCTGCTTTCCAGATGTGTCTCTGCCGGGCAGCTCGGTCTCAACTCTGGTGTCGGCGCACGGCGCCCAGTTCAAACTCGGGTCTGCAGCTGGAGTTTTTCTCTTTATTAGACCGAGTTAGAGAATTTATCTGAATTTCAGTGGTACTTGCAAGTCCAGTTATTGATCCCAAATCTTACACCGAGTGCTGTCTAACAATACAAAACTACCCAAAGAGTACTCCAACCTAAAACTTGTCACATCTTTACCCTTTGATGAGATCAGGCTGAGAGTCTACTTCAGAGCCAGTTGTGATACTGTTTGCAACAAACATTTGCAACATTTCCAAGTTCCATTTTCTTTCCTACATCTATATTACGTGTATATATTACCTGTGTATGTGAGGAGGGAAGTGGTTGGTAGCTTAAAGCAATACCTCCCAAGGGAGACTCAGCAGAATGAAAAATACTGCAACCATCTACAGCCCCAGTTCCAAGGTTGCTCTGCAAATCTGCCAGCTGAGGACTCGGAGCCCACACTGACTCCGACACCCTGACATTTAGGGGAATTCACGGCCTCTTTTCAAGCCTGTAGATCTGAATGTATTTCGAAAGATGCAGAGGTTAATTTTGTCCGGTTCAGATGGACAGCATTTGGATGGAGATCAGAGGCACCTCCTCAGCCAGCGTAAATGAGAATGGCCCCTTTTGCTCTGCTGCAGTTCCAGGAACGTGCTCCAGCTACAGGTTTGCTCTTTGAGTTCACATCCAAAAGTCAAGGGGGAATATAGTTCTTAGTCCTTCTCCACTGGGTCGCAGGGAGATGAGGGCTCTGCAGGCTACAGCACACAGCTCTGTCAGGGACCTTCACTGACCAGTCTGGCTGCTCCGCATCCACAATGCCTCATAGCATCTGCAGAGCTCGGAATTTACAGGAGAGGTACTTGGATACCAAGAAGAAAGTTCTGTTCCGTGTATTCACTCCTCTCTTGGTTCACAGAAATAATTAGATCTCTTGTTGCTCTCTGCCTCAATCTCTCGTTCCACTTTTTCCATAAGGTGGTTTAGCTGTCCTAAATTACAGATCAAAAAGCTAAATGCTAAAGGCCAGGCTAATTCTCTGGCTTCTTTCTATAGCCCATGAAAAAACCCCCAGATGGTTCAGAGTGCAATTTATCTCATCCTTAGATAGCCATCTACAGTAAGTTAGACAAATAGCTCTTTGGAGGTGTATCTCCATTCATTGTAAAAGGGACCTCCTTTGGACTTTGGCATATACCTTTCCTATGTCTGAAGTTAAGTGAGATAAATCACATCCGCAGCTGTTGTTTGGGTAAAGAGGGCTCGGAAATAAAGCTGTGGTGAGAAAAGAAACTGCAGAAACAATCATGACAGTTTGAGATGCTTCACCCCCTTCGCCCCACTCGCCGTCTGGTCTCGCCAGTCCACCAGATGTTACTGGTCCCGACAGCACAGCCAGTGGGACGTGGACAGTCCAGCGGTCAGCTGGTTGCTCCTGAAGGGATCTGACGCTGACCTGGCTGAACTTTTTGCTGAAGCAGCTGAGAAATGTTCTTACAGTCCCTCCCGTTGCTCAGCCCTGTACTCCAACTATCATGAGAGGGGCAGTAACGAGCCACAGGCAGCTGTTACACGGGGTCGCATTATCGGGACATTAGGAACGAATGCAAAATGCTCCTGAAAGGCTTAGCTTTTCCAGCCGATGCCTTCGCATTTCTGGTCGAGCTACAGAGGATCTCTGAAGAATCATCCAATTTGTTCTATATGTACCCCAGCTGGTTGTTATTCTTTGGCCTGGAAGGAGCTGCAAATCGCGTACGCAGCCTGTACCTTGTAAAGGGATGGCGAAGTGGTGGCATCCCCCTGCTTGCCCAAACAGATGGCACCGGGCAGGTAAAGAGCTGTTCTCTGAGAAATGCTAGCTATGAACAGTCCTTCAAACATTAATAATTTCAGAAGCACAGCAGCTGAAAGTTAGATGTAAAGTGACATAAATGACTTCTAGAAGATACCATTAGTTAAAAAATGATGTACATAAAAGAGCAGAGCAGAGAAGCACAATCACAGAAGCCAAGACGAACTGTCCCAATCTACCTGAGAGACACCCACAACATCAGAAGCTCATTGCAAAGCCAACCTAGCAGTTAATCTAGGGAGGGCAACCAGGCCAGATGTTTTGCTTGGATTCTGTTTGTCTTTTTATTGCCAGCTGCTGCAGGCCAGCCTGAAGCAGCAAGATGGGGGACTTGGGATGAACACAGACGCAAAGGCAAATTTGTTATTAAATACATCCTGGAAGGGAGGGATATGGCAAGGACTGAAGGGCCTAAGGATAACAGGCTGTAAACAACTCTTCATCTGTAGGTCAATTTTTATTGCATTTCAAATCAGCAGTTCTGCATGTCATTATTATCTGGTCAGTTTTATTGAATCAATTTGGCAGTCTCAATACAGTGTCTAATGCATAGAGGAAAAATTTTAAAAGACTGGAGAGATTTAGGAGCCTAAGTCCCACTTGTTATCAGTGGAACTCAGACTCTCTGAGGAGATAAGTGCTTTTGAAAACGGGATGTGGTCTTCCAAGTCTTGCACACACTTGTGAAAATATTACCCTCCTTGGCCACAGCACAGTGTGATGCTGCTGGTCTCCTTGCTGTCAGTCATGGCAGAGAGGTCAAGGACTGAGTGGCTGGCAGCGATTACTGGCTTATGAAATTCTCCTTTTCTTCTTCTCAGAACAGTCCCTCCTGTTGCGAGCAGGCATGTCGGCAGGCGATGACGTTGTCCAGAAATATAGATTTCAGCGGAGAAACAGAGAAACCTGTTGTCTGGAGAAGGCACCATGGTATTTTCCACGAGTGAAAAATGTTAAAAATTGAGAGATGTACAAATGAATACAATTCAGAGTCAGGGATAAACTAAACGAAACACTGGCAGATCTGGAAAGATCTGATGTGCCACTGGGACAGTGGAGTCCATTTTTCTGTGCCAGGACTACAAAAGAAACCTGCAAAAACTGTTAAATAAAACTGGTGTTTAAAAAGGAAGGGAAAGCGGTGATTTTAATTAATGCCAGGAATAATAGCTATTTTCTTCCCTTCTGATTAAAGTGGTTGTGGAAAAACAGGGCCACAGAGCTGCTATGGCCGTCAGCGGTAGTGTTGCTGTTGCTACCACTCAGCCTTCAGCGTCCTTAATTGGGCATGTTCAGAATCTCACCTCCGTGTGTGTGTGGGGGGGGCACATCTCAATTCCACATCCTTTAGCCCAATCCCCGTGTTTTATTCCTCTTAGATTCCACTTATCTGGTCTCATCAGAAGTTTTCAATGAACCAAACAAGGTCCATTTTTTCAACATAATAAATTACCCCGAGCTCCCTCTCAAGATCTTTGTCCGTCTCACGTGTTAAACAGCTGCTGTCCCTTAAGAGATGCCTGTGGGCCAGAAGTTGTGGTGGTGGCTGTGGTCTGATCCACATCCTGGATCCCCAGCATCTAAGACATCGGCCATTCAACACAGCTCCGGTTCCGTTCCGTACATGCGTTCTGCCAGCAGAAAGTCCCCAGCCAGCGAGGGTGAGACAGGAGTGAGCACTGGGCAGCTTCTCAGAGAACTCTGCGAGGCCCTGCTCCACCTGGGCATGTCCTTTTGTCACCAAAGAGCACCATTTTACTTCTTGCTTTCTATAGTTGATCTTCATCTATCCAGATGGTTTTACGCTGCTCTTCTCCGATCCTGTCTTTTATTGTTCGAATAAGATCTTCAATACTGCTCCATGCATCTGCCTCTACAGAGGCATAAAGACATGGCAGTGCTTCCAGTTCTTTCTCCTTCAGACGGCACATACGTAAAAACTCATCTTCAGTCTCTGGCTTTGGCAATAATTTCCTGTATCAAATGAGCAAAGACCAAAAATAAATGTCTTACATTTTAAGTTAATCCTGTAGTCCCAGCTGTCCCATCGAGAATTTATTTTCTACTGACTATATACAAGCAATAAAAGTGGTGGAGAATACAGCTACTCCAGGTCTATCCTCCCCTTACTGCCACGCTGCCCCCAAGGAAAAATATTTGCTATGGGGAAACAATTTAAGAGGACTGAATGCAGGGAGTGTGCAAGCGTTTACGACTCTTCCTCTTCCAGCCAGCATTACTTTAAAAAATGCTGTGGGAGTGCTGAGCACGGAGAAAACCACATCTTCTTCAGTCTCCTCCTCCCACAGTGCTCATTGCTATCAGTGACAGTGAAAGAGTGCTAGATTTAGGGAATTCCTGCTTTTTCCGGTTCTAAGATTTCAGGGAGGAGTCATGGGAGGAAATAGTGCACACAGAGGCACCAGATGAAGAGAGAAGAGGTTCTTTATTTCTCTCATTGAGAACATTATTGGACTCCAGAATTATTCACTGAATAAGATGGAATATCAAATATGCAAAAGGTTTGATATGTTACCTGAACCTCTTGATGTTTTTCTCTGAGACTCTGATAAAGAGAACAATAGGATATATTTTGGCTTTGATTAAATCCTTTGTGCAGCTTATTCCAGCTTCCAGGAGACAATGCTTGTTCTAAAAACAAAGTCATAACAGTGTCACAAAGGAACATTCACCGCTGTGGAATCTCGAGATAAGGCATCCATTCCTTATGGGGTCAGCTGAAAAGCTAGCTCTCTGTTTACCATTGCAGCAATTTAAAACCTTTTAATCAAATATACATTTAAAGTCCAAACTCCTCCTTCTGGTTTACAGTGAAAAGTCAGTGAAATAACAGCTGAGCTTAAGAGCTTTCTGAAAAGGTTTAAAATAGAAATGGATTGATCTAAAGATGAAGAGTATGATAAAATGCCAGTTTTACATATATACACAAACACACATGCTTGCTTTGTTCAGAGAGAACATCAACTGCAACTACTTGTGAGAGAAAAAAACATCACTTTAATTCTCCTTTTTTCCATGCTGTGCATCAAATCTACTCTACTTGCTGTAAGATCTCTGTTTTTGACATTGTTATCTTTGTACTGTACACCCCTGCGCCTGTGTTTCAGGCTATACTTTCTTTTGTCTAGGTCCTTGTATCTCTTACTCTCTCACACTTTCATATATACTTATGATATAAAAAGGAACTGAATAAGAGATGGAGCATAGAAAATGAAAGGGTATTTTCCTGCATCAACGTGGGTCATCACAGGGAATGAGCGAGAATATAAAAGGATATAGCTGAGGATGAAAAAGGAAAGGAAAAGCAAGAGCACAAATAAAAGCCATTTGGGAGAATAAATACAAATCTGAGATTGAAGCGGGCAAGAGAGAGAACATGCAACTGTAAATTGGTCAGTCTCTTATTCAAGAAGAAACACACATTGCAGACAGATTCACAGCCAGCCTATCGAAGGGACACAGAGAACTCTAAGCACCTTGGCAGTGACAGCCTCGATATTGGCAGGTACAATACATTCGTACGTGTTCAGATTCTTTTCTCTGCTGAAGATGATAGTCTCCGTTTTTTGCTTCCTTAAGAACTCTTCCCTTGTTACAATATCTGGAAAGAGATGTGGATGAGGACAAAATCACGATTACAACAACGGAACACCTGGAAAACTATCCAACAGTACTTCACATAGGATGTAAGAATGATTCAGGGAAAGACGTTGAGCAATGAATTGTCTTAACAGCTGCCTCATTTCTTCCATTGAATTCAATTAAAGCCTAATCTGATCACAGCTGAGCGTCTCAGCTATATCCTGCACCAATGAGTCCTTGGGCAATTACTACAACACTATGAAGGCATTAAATTAAAACAGTAAATACAATTCCAACACCTAATGTTCTATAGTAACATTTCGGGGCTGGAGGATGCTGAGAAGCGCTAAAAAAAGAAGGTCTCTTCAGTTCTTCAGTACAGGCTCCTAAAACAAGGATTTAGTGTTCCAACATTTGTGTTTAAAGTTTAAAAAAAATTTGGCTTAGGTTGCAATGCGTGATACTGGCCCCCTTGTGAATTGCAGCTCTACATCAAAGCTTTTGTTTTATGTTGCAAGACAGGGGATATTTATTATCATACTTAACTTTTCAGTTTCTCTGTCTGGATAACTGTAAGACTGCGTACTATGCGGTGGGTATTGAATATTAGTGTAAAAATGAAACGTCAGCTGTGTTTAATGCTGTGTTGTATACAATCCTGCCCTACAGCAATCACAGCACTGCATATTGCTTTAATAGTAAATACTTAGCATGGAAGAAAATCAGTCTTTCGAGTAGATCAAATGCACAATCTTCACAGCCTTGGACAAGATAGAAACCTAAAGTCGCCCTAGGGAAGATATTTCTCATAATAGCAAATACTAGAAACAAATTAATCAACATTTCACATTGCCTAGATATGCAGTATGCAAACAGTATGCAAACAGAAAGAGCACTCACAGCATTTCAGTCTCTGAGGGGCATCCTAGCAACCACCCAGCATACACATGGATAATATTCATAGACACAGAATCTCATAACCATGTGCACTGGCTGTCTCAAAAACATTCAAATATCTCCGATAGTCTCAAAAAACAGGATTTATGGCTACACATCACTCTGATGTGACTTGAAGTACCTCAAGCAGCTATCGCATGTGCGTGCCTCTACGTGTGCATGCATATATATGTTCGTATTTCCCACACTGGGGGTTAACAGTCATGGTCCTCTCTTATCCCATTACCTGGCTTGCATATGTTGAATTCCAGGGCACCTCCGGAGTTGAGCAGCTTCTGTACCAAGGTCTTGGCAAGCATGGTGGGAGTGAAAAGTACGGGCCGTCTGCGCTCACAGTGGATTGGTCTCACCAAGCTATAAGGGATCAGACTGAGCCTCTTATTGATTTCACTTTCGGAATCCAAATCTGAGTAAAGAACAAGACGTTTATCTTCTGGTTTCCTCTCCATCAGTATTTGGAGAAAAAGGAGAAACACATGAACCAGAAATGACATGGTTAGTCATACTGGTCCTCCTTTCTCTTTTGCTGGTGTTGTCTTGACTATATATCTCATAGAATGATGTCCAACCTAATACTAAATAATTCACGTGCCTTTTGCTTTCAAGAGCTTATTTCATAGTTTAACAGGACACTTGCTTGGAGAATCTTTCTGCTCATTAGCTTGACATACTTTGAGCTAAATGTTTTTGGATAAAGAGCAAGAAAGCTCCTAGGAGGAACTGCCAACCGAACAGGAAGTTTCAGTGTCCCAAACTTGCTCATGAAAGCTTAGTGCCCCGAGCACTTTTCGCAAAATCAGTGTTTTGGTCACAAATGCTGTTGAACTTTTGCAGAGAGTGGGCCACAGAAGCTAGTAAGAGGAAAGACCTATGACGTTTTTTCACAGCCATGCTGTTATGTAGGTGGCCTTTTTATAAGTGTCACGTGTGTAAAAACTATTACTATCTTGTATCCATACCTTCCAGTTTATCAGGCAACGCCTTCTTTGCTTCAGACGAGGTCCGTGCCAGACCGGACGGCCAGCCAGTGACAATACGGACGCGCTCGTTGCTATTCATACGCTTGTATTTGTTTTCAGACCTACTGACAAACTGAAAAGGTGAACAAAGAGATTTGACCCTCATTTCTTACGTTCTTTATTCTCCCGTACATTCATCAGCCCGCACTTGTTATCTCCGAGATCTGAATTACCTATGTCTCTCAAAGACTCCACGGATCTGTTGACTGAATTCTAAGGCTCTTTAAATGTCATAGATCTGATTCAGAGCCTTTGTTAATCCCCTTTGGGATTTCTTATTTTGTTCTCTGCTCTTAAGCGGCATGTTCTTTTTCTTCGCAGAGCTCCCTGCTATCACCAGTCCAAGCACTGATGTGTCCACAGCAGAGTAACATACCCACACAGAGTATTTGCACAAATGTATTACAGTTTATACCCAAAACTCTGCCTCTTCTTTGCTGTACCAGAGAGACTTAAAACCTCCCAAATAGCACATTTTTACACTGAGAAATAGGCTTCATACTTTCATTCCCCATCCACCCAACTATTCCTCTATCCAAATATTAATTCCTCCTCCTGTATATTTGCGAACCTTCACCACTATCTTCCTTCACAAGAATTTTTTACTGTTCCCACACACAGACTCTGTCACGCTTTTGGGTCACTGTTGTAGGTCACTGACCTACAATTAAAGGACTGCTGGCTGATGGAACCTCATCTCACAGAGAATTGGGGATCTGGGCTAGCCCAATGGACTCCCCCTTATGCTTCAAGCAAAACACATTTCAGCCTCTGATGGCAGATACGTTTGACTCATCAAGCTACATTTGTAATGGAAGGCATACACTTAAAAATAAACACCCCACATCACTAGAGCATTTAGAAAACACAACCCATTCATCTTTTCATATATTAACTCTCTTTTTGATAGGAAGAAATCCCAATACAACCTCTATACCTGAGGTGGGGTTGCCGGGGATATTAGGATAGCCTGAGAATATCTGCTGTGCAGATTGCTCTCTACAACTACCTGAAAGGAGGTTGTAATGAGGGGAGGTCGGTCTCTTCTCCCAGGTAACAGGTGACAGGACAAGAGGAAATGGCCTCAAGTTGTGCCAGGGGAGGTTTAGGTTGGATATTAGGAAAAATTTCTTCACCCAAAGGGTTGTCAAGCATTGGAACAGGCTGCCCAGGGCAGTGGTGGAGTCGCCATCCCTGGAGGGCAGACGTGGTGCTGAGGGACATGGGGCAGGGGTGGGTTTGGCAGTGTTGGGTTGATGGTTGGACTCAATGATCTTAAAGGTCCCTTCCAACCTAGGTAATCCTATGATGCTATGACTCTATCCACTATTTCAGACAAGGCATTGAGGAATTGAACTTTATTACCTGTAATATTTGGCCCAAAAGAAAGCTTGCTCTGGATAGGCGAGGGCTGGCTTTTGGGTCGTTCTGCGGGGCAGGCTCCTCTGGCTGCAATGTATTCTAGTAAAAAATAACACAAGAATTTTTCTTTCCCTCCCTTTTTTTCAGTTTGTTGTTGTTGTGTTGTTTTGGTTTTTTTTTTTGTTTGTTTAAATTACAGCATTTGAGAAACAGAACAAGCAGAAGCAGATATTTTATATTTCCAATAGAAGGGATAGTGCTTGATTCATATCTATCCCAAATACAATGTTCTAAGGAGACAGTAGCCACAGCATGGCCTACGCTGAGAAGCACCAGTTCTCTTACTGCTCTCCTCATTTCTTTCTTCACAGGAGACTCCTCTCCACGGCTTATGAAAGAGGTAATTTCTGCACCAAGAAATACATGCAAAGCTTTTGCTTTCACTAGCATCTCTGTCAGTGATCTCTGTCCCTTTGATCAGTGGGGACTGGAGTACAGAAGGAACGCATGACACTTAACCCTGACTGAAATCAAACACAAGCACTGGCTACAGCGTCTCTGCAACTGTTAGAAGCGTATATGTCTCCCAAGCTCTAGAAATAACTTATGGTAACTAATACACCAGGAAGTTAGTTTTTAATTATGCAAAGATGGAATTCTTGGGTCTAAAGAAACAAAAATCAAATTACTTTCACTGAGGGAAAAGGGGAAATCAGCAGGGCTGTGGTGTGTGAAGACCTGATAATCCCACTTCTCTCCACAGCATGTACCTTGAAAGAGACAGGTCTTTCTAATGTGGGACAATGACAGTTCTGTGGATTAGATGCGTCTTCACAGTAGGAGAGAAATAATGCCGATTATTAACTCCAAGGACACAGCTTCTTCCTCATGTGGATATGAAGGTGCATGAGAGGCTTACAGGTAGAGAAGAATGACAAGGACTAACTAGGACACAGAACAGATATTAGACTTTCAAAGTGTACTCCCTCATAGATGGAAGGGTTAATAGTGTGCCGGAGCTAGGTCCGTTGCCAGAGACAATATTATTTAAAGCGAACATAAGGTGCCTATTGCTTGGGACAATCAAAACCTACGTAGAGTACAAACAGGACTTTCTGTAAAATTAACCTAACGAACAACAAGTAGCAGTGGAGTAACAGGTGTTGAAAAGACGTTGTTTGTAGATACTGACCCGGAGTCCCCGGAGGGTATTGTATGAGCTTTCTGTCTCTTCTCTGCTTCCTCTGTGCATCAGCCGCTGCAGCTTCACCAAAAGAAGTTGCTGGGCTCTGAAAGAAAGGACGGAATCACATAGATCAAGATACCTTTGAAACCACTCAGAAGAAGGCTGGACTGCAATAGGTCTGTGCCTACAGAAAAGATTAAATAGAAATAGCAGCGAGGACTCACTGAACCACACAGTAAATGCAGGAACAAAATAACGAGCAGGACTGCAGTGCAGTTAAGGATTAAAGAATCTCCACGGCATATTTTCCTATGATACTTTTTGAGAAATCCTCGTTATTCTTTTAGGTAACATCTGGAGTCTCCTTTCGAAGCTTTAGAGCTCATATTGCAGTTTAACATCGCCTGGCTTATCTCAAAAATTAAGGCATATACCTCTTTCCTTACAGCAGTTATTCATTTCCCTGTTTACAGAACCACCGCTCTCAGTCGTGGTCCCTCAGCATCACACTCACCTGCTGTAGCTGGGAATGGTCCCCATTTCCAGGTCCCTGTCCGTGAAAGGATCGACTCTGGCGCACAGCCACTCGCACATCCCCTGGTACATGGTGTCAAGAATATGAACAATCTCGTCACATTTCACTGACAGGGTGCAGCCGTCCAGCTGGCTGGAGATGTTCAGATTAAAGCGGATATAAAATGAGTCCCCCGAGGTGATGAGCCCTTCTTCCAGTTCCGCCAGCAGTCGCCGGTAACCTGTGGCAGCGAAGGAAGGGGTGAAACACGATGGCTGCTGGTCAGACCTCAGCATTGCTGTATTCCTGAGCATCCTCTGGGAGAAGCACACAGCACGGGCTTCCGAGGCTCCTCCGAGAGAGGGTTTATACTTCTAGAGTGCTAGTTACGCTAGTTACAACACAGTTACAGGCCTGCACCTCAAAGACGTTATCGGGGCATTGATTCATAAAGAGCTCACGGTGCTGGTATCAGTATTTGTGAGAAAATTCTCACTATAATGATAGTTTTAGGTAACTCCATTTTCAGCACTGCACACATGACCTGTGATACGGAGAACTCAGCAAAGATGCAGACACAGGCATAGCTCGATCCTGCGAATACAGCTTGAGTTCTGCCACCAATTCTAATGACAAGCTATTCCCTTTATCATTAGCTCTAATTGGCACTCCCACAATCTATAACATGCTTTATCTGCAGTTAAGGGGCGCTCAAAAAAAATTGCAATAGTCTTTCCCACCTTTGAAAACGTCAAAGAAAATCAAAGACATCACTTCCTGTGTGATCTATGCAGCTGAAATTCTATAACCAGCGTTAAAAAAAAGCCCACAAATTTATATATATCAGTAAAAAATGGATTTTGGAGTGTAATTTCTGATCCATAACCTGAAATTATCATTTCAGGCCATGAACACTAAAATCAAATTCTGTTCACCACACATGAACTCCAGCTGCTAAAGATAAGATAAAGCCAAAAAGGTAATAAACAGGGCAACTCCATCAGGTAAATGCTAAATCGACTTCAGCTGGATAAAGATTATTCAGCTCACCACATTGTGTTACAGAAAACCATACATAAAAATAAGCTCAATGTGTTTTGTGAGTCATGTTGTTATTGGCCCACCATGTAAATTCTTCAGAGTCCTGTAGTGACAAGGATATGGGCTTTTTTTGTTCTCAGTCACAAAGCTAAAAGCTGGAGCAGTTTCACAGAGTACCTATAATTAACACCAGTGGACGTGCTTCAGATTGATACCAATACAAAGGATATTCTGGTTCATCCACACTAGTTAGTATAATAGACCTGGGACTATGTGAGATGAGAAATACTTTTGGTCTTACCTTCGTGATTTGATTTATACTGGAGTGTTACTGGGCCACTGCACCTCTGAATTGTCCAGTGAACTTCTTCCTTTGTGCAAGTATCCAAGGGAACACTCTGATTTTCCTCTTTGATGCAGGCCTCCAACTAGATATGAAAGAAATATTACTCTCCAGTGCAGGTTCAATCTCTGAGTCAATTACACCATTTTTTTTTTAGCGGCATAATCTTTTTCTGATTAAACAATGCAGCTACTTCGCTATCAGGATGCAGATTACGTTCTAATTATTTACTTTCTTTTCTCTCAAATTAGGAATGCTAGCAGTCAACACAACTGCAGCTCTTTGACAATCCCAGGCTTCCCTGTAATAAATAGTGTGGGAATATCAGTTGTGGGGGTTTTTTTTCCCCTGGGAGGCATTTTAATAGGAAAATGATTTGGGAATATCAGCAATGGAGGGAAAACTAAGCAAAGAGCAACTTAACAGAAGCACCGTTGAACTCCTGCTTCTGTGGTGCTGGGGAGAGCTACGCAGGTGCGCAGCCCTTCTTCCCGTTCATGTTGCGGCCGTATCTGTTTCTGCTCTGGTCCCAGGATAGGCCCCTCCAGGAATAGGTTAGGAGTCATCGTGCCAGGCTAAGTAGCATGAACATCTGCCCTTTCAGGCAGGGAAGTACTGGGAAGTTGAGGGTCTGTGCAGAGGGGCTGTCCTGTACCGTACGGCATGAACGAAAGCGTCGGTTGCTCTTGTCTCTTCCCTACAGAGCTACTGTAAAGTGCAAAAGCGTGTGCGTGTGTCGGATGACCATAAATCTGTTCTCCCATATCTGAATAGCCAACAGCAGATTTTCTTCTGCATGAGTCGTATGCTTTGGCATTAATACAAGATGAAAGACGAAACAAAGGAAAGTATTGTGGTGAGTATGCTCGGTGTAGGTGGACAGATATCCAATGCTGTTTGTTGATTATTTTATGCTCACCATTAGGATTTGGTGTCCCTCCCGAAGGCCTGCTTTCTCTGCCAGTGATCCTGTCTTGACAGAGCTAATAAAGCTCCCTTTGTCGTTACCCCCAACCAGAGTGATTTCTGACTTGAGACTCTCTCCATTCAGTGTCACGCGCTGGATAGTATGGCAGGAATTTCTGATGCGATCAACAGATGTGACAGAGGGACGAAAAGGTCTGTGTTTATGAAAGGAAGAAACAGTTAGACAGTTATCTCAGCTTTTAACTATCACTCCAGAGTTAAATTTTCAAACTCTGGAGTTTAACTCCAGAGTTTAACGATAAATGAGAGACCTATAAACAAACTCCTAGTCATATCAAGCATTAGGATCCAAGGACCCAAAAAGAAATCCTCTCATTACTGCATAAGTTCTGGAGAAGAGCATCTGGATAGCTTCAAGTGCTCTGACATGACAGAATAACTCAGATGCACAACAGCCCCTCACCTAGCAACCTGCGGCAGCAAGGTAACGAGATCACAAGGATAAATTTAAGCCTCTAGAACATTTTGTCTACCTGGAAGTTTTTGAAATTTTGGTTTGCAGGATATGAGAGTGCTCCAAAATAACATGTGACACTGCTGCCGACATAAAGACTTAGCACGCTATCATGAGATATTTGTGTCAAATAACAGCTTGTGACACCATATTCCTGCCATTATATCTTCAGCAACTAATAGATAAACAGAGGATTTCTACTATAGCAGCCTTTCCCCTCAGTCTCTGTCTAAGGTAGGTAAACCGGCATCTCAAATACCTTTCCAGCGAGAACTTTCTAAATATGGAGCTGACATGCTCAAGCTCATAGGCATCCAGGCCTTCTGACTGATGAGAAGACGAGGAAGAGTGCACTGAAGGAGCTCCATGTGATTGCCTGTCGTGACTGTCATCTGAAAAGAGTAAGAAGAAGGAAAATGAGCCCCAGACAGAGGGACAAAGAGGGAAAAGGGGAAAAGGGATGTTTGATTGATCCCAGACAAAGCTGAAGGAGGAAATTCCTAGTGCAAAAGCATGATTCATGTCCACAGGCCAAGGCAAGGAATGCCAGTCTTGCTTACTGGATCTACCTGATCAGTGTCACGGAACAGCAAGTTGGACCTCTGGAGATTGTCTAGTCAACCCCCCTGCTCAAAGCAGGCTCAGCTAGAGGAGACTGCTCGGGACTTGTCCAATTGGGTGTTAAGCATCTCCAAGGATGGAGACTCGTCAGACTCTTTGGACAATCCTATTCCAGTGTTTGACCACCCTTACAGTAAAAAAGCTTTTTTTTTTTTTTTCCTGTTTAAATGGAATTGCTTGTTCTTTAGTTTGTGCCCATTACCTCTTCTCCTTTCATCTGATAGCACTGAGGAGTTTGGTTTGTTTTACTCTTTCTCCTCTCAATTTGGTTCTTTCCTTATTTAAAGACTAGAGGTCTTCTTATCAACCCACAAACCTCAGCCAAGCACCCTCCATCTATTCACTCAGTCTAATCCTTCTCCTACTTAGTTCTTCAGGAATGACCGCTTTCTTATTCTCCCCACTAGTTGCCTCTTTGTTTTCTGGTTATGATGAGCTGACTTGATTTTTTCCCAAACTGTGTGTCCCATCTTATTTAGACCAGGAGTTGGTTACTGGACAGTATCTGTAGCTGGTGAGCTAATCACATAGATCTCATAGTTAAACTATAGACATGATGTCCTCTTGCTTACCATCTAGCTCCAACGCATCATATCCAAAGCTGTCATTGTCCTCTTCAACCAGGCTAAAATTAAAAGCAAAACATATGATAATGGAGGAGAGAGAGAGAAAGCTGTTCACTTTCCAGCTTTTAGCAGATTTTCAACTTTAGCAGACTTCATTAAGTTCTGAAGGAGGAGCTTTTTCAGTGAAAAAGAAAGATGTTGGAGGTGTTGCATCAGGCAGTGGGGCAGCTGCAAAAAAATAAGCAAGTCACATACTTGTGGGCGCAGGGATGTTGTAGGAAGATGTCAGGAAGGCAGTATGTGTCAGCCAACATGGGAAGCAGCAAGAAGATTCAGAAGGAAAAATTGCTAACAGCAGGGAGGGAACGAAGATTTTGCTGAAGACAAAGGGAAGCTGCTGACTGCTGGTCTCCCAGGTGTGACTTACACCACACCTGCTTCAGCACTGAGTTAAACGCTTGTGTAAAATCAGCTGTATGTACACTGCAGCACGGTTTTTTCCATTAGAGATCAAACACGTCAGAAGCTCTCCAATGGACAGAGTGAATGCAAGGGAAGGCACTGAGGTGCAGCAGTAAAGGAGTAATTTACCTGCTTGATTTAAAGTACTTGAAGCATTTTATAAGAGCTTAATGGTACCTTGCATGGTTACTCGGACACCTACAGTAGCAGAATGGCAAGGTCTTCCAAGCTCTTGCACAGAAATTCTTACGCCACAGCGCTGGTCCCAGTCCAGCTCCCACTGACACAACCCTTCCTTTTAAGGGTGACTAGATCGGTTGGCTTTGAAAATGAACAGGTGAAATTCACCAAAATTTTGCTCTTAAAGGGATGTTGGGGATGTCCAGCCAAGTGAGTGATCTGTCTGTTTCACTAGAAGGACTTCATTAAAGCATGCCCTTTGGTTGCAGAGCTGTTTAAATAACAGCTTGTTGTTTTCCCCATTCAGAATGATTTGTAGGTCTCCTGCGGAGCTGATATTCCTCATATTTGACTTCAGGTGAAGGGTGAATTTTTGCAGCCTCTCTGGGAAGAATCAGCTATTTTTATACCATGCATTAGCAGGGAAATAATACACCTTTTTCTACATATTAAATTATGATCTCACTTTTTTTCCACACAAATCAAGATCAGATGAACTGTGAAACCTGCAACTTGGCATGCAAATAGCAATTATTTTGGATTATGTTCACAAACAAGTTAAAAAACCTTTGCAGGCTAATTATAAAGTTATAAACTACAGTGAAGTTCTGGGCATGCTCTTGAGATACTTGACTCTAGTGATTAGTAACTCAATAAAGTAAGGCCACATTCAGACCTTGCTCGAGGGCACCTTTTACTTCCACATGCCAATGGGAAAGAGTGTGTAATAAGAGGAAAAATTTCAAATTTCAATACAGCTTAGTCTTCCAATGCCTTAACATATGGAACAGGATATAGTCAGAGCTGTGGTGAAATAAGTCCGCCAGATGAATAATATCTATGTAATCTTTACCGCATTCTGTGATATACTGCAAATATTTCAATGATCAGGTACGCCAAGGGCTTTTCAAGTTAACATGAAACATTCAAATCATTGACAAAACAACCCTTTTCATCCATCTTGAATTAAAATAACACACTTAAAATGAGGGCTTGGAGGACAATATAGGAGAACCTAAGGGAGACCAGAATAAACTCTGCCTAAATCCTCAGCAGCCTAGAAAATTGTGTGTGGGAACTAGCTGAGGAAGCCCTCAATGGAGAGCTGTCTCGCAAAGCTTTACACAGAGAAAGAGAGGCAAAAGGAGCAGTCTGTCGGAGAGGAGTTTGTTTTGAAAAGCGTTAAAAATCTATGTAAAGTTCTAATAAAGGTTAGATCTAAACCCCACATCTAATAAAGACCTAAACCTTCCACATGTATTGCTTTCTCCTAGATTGACTTGCCTGGGCTTTGTTCTTTTCTCCTTCTGCTTGGGACCTTTAGGGAATGTATTTTTATCTTCTGATATTTCTGATACAAACACTGATGCTATCGACAGCGACACCAGAACAGTATGTCCAAGTGTTGCATTGCCATAACCCTTTTAGAAAAGGCCTCTGTGCCATTTAGGGGCCGGTGAGGCAGCCAAGGGCTCTCTCCTTTCCATTCCCCACCTGACCCGATTTCACTCCCAGGGGAAATCCACAGGGCCAGGACCCGACAGGAGTGGAAGCTGCAGCAGAAGGTGAAGCAGAGGGCAATGCACCTCTCTCCCCTCATCGCCATGCTGAGACTGAGAGCCCCAAGCCCAATAAAACCCACCTCCCTCCTCGCCCCCAATTCCTCACTGACATTCCAGCATCTCTGCTCTATTTTGGCAACTTACAGAGGAGAAGGAGGGGCTTTGAGAGAAGGGGAAAGGACAGGGACACAGACACAGGCAGCATGGAGCTGAGAAGCAAAAACTGAAGCCGTATCAGTCTACCGAGGTGGAGCACATTCTCTGATAGCATTGGTGCCTGGAGTCCTTTCAGTACTGTTTCATATTACGTACATTAAAAAAGTGAGTGCTGCAGTGATATCACAGTGTCATTCGTCCCAGCTGAACTATCAGAGATGCCTGAGTGTTTTGGACAAAATTAGGGATGCAGGACTGCAGCCCTGAGAAGTTTAGAAAGTCAGTCCTGCTGCCTAATAGAAGCTCTCCAACGAGAGACAGACACAAGGACATGTAAGGTCCTGTTTGCCTCCTCCTTGTGACTACAGGTTCTGGGCATATTCCACCGGCGTGGCTACCTACCTGCAATGAGGGGCGTCCTCTTTGCAACGTCGGACTATCGAATCATTTCCCGGAGGCTCAGGAGTTGTAGACATGATACTGTCGTTGCGATTTCTCAGGGTTTGCTTTTAAAAAAGAAAGCGACAGAAAGGTTATCTGTCTTAAATGTGCTATCATTTCTAACATAGAGAAGCATTAGCCCGCTAGCTTGCCAGTGCTACTCTGCACTGTGAAGCACACACAACAGTAAGAAAAATTGCTTCTAGACATGCAGAACACTACATACAAGAGCATTCATATTCATATATTCCAGTAATTTAGCAATACGCACAGCTTGTGTGCTGGCACAGTAGCTTTGTCTGTGACCACACAACTGGCTGATTTACCAAAGAATTTTAACTTTACCCTTGATGCGTGGAATCCGTGTTGCACAGCTGACATGTAGGAGGAAGAGGATGAAAAGCAGAATGTGTGTATACTTATATATATAAATAGTAGGAAGGAAGAAGAAAAATACAGATCTCCATACATTCAATTAATTAATCTAGTACTCTGCAAACTAAACTCTAAATTGTACTACAAGGAAGACAGTATAAATTGTCTAAATATCCAAGAGATATTCCAAAGAATATTCCTAGCCCAGCTAAGCTTATTACGAGTGGCAGGGAGTTCTTTCCTGGCTATTCTCGGATATAATTTTAATTTCCTGGGGGCAGCATTTTTCACGGTGTTCTAGAAAGATGTTTTGTTCTTTGTTATTAGCACTCTGCAAGAGCACTCTCTCTGCCTGCTTGTCCTGCTGCGTCAGTGCTCACATATGTATAATGGAATATCTACCTTGGGAGATTACGGGGATACAGCAAGCAGGGAAGAAATGGTTTGCCTATGGTATGCAGAAATTTCCAGCAGTGATCTGCACCCCTTTTCTCACTCGCTGTTACTTACAGACAGCAAAAGCATTAGAGAACTCACAACCCCCCCCTGAAAATTTTCTTAAATAAATTACAAAGCAGCTTTTAAAGAAAATCTCTTCCTTCTAACAGTAAATGTGAAATGGCATAAGGAGACAGCAAGAGGTCATAAGTACCTTTGAAATATCTTTAAATAAACATAAACCAATTCTGTGGTTTAGAAAAAGGCTAATAAGATGGTTCTGACAAAATGCTGGTAAAAGGATTAAAGGAGCTTCTGACAAGTGCCTTGAGTGTGCTCCCAACTGGGACGCCAGTGAAGTGCTAACACTGGGCTGCGAGAGCTCTGAACTGCGTTAGGAGAGGCGGTCGTAGACAGGCAAGCAGCACCTGAAGGCTCCTTACAATTTTGCTGACTTCACAGCTGCTGATGGAGTTACTGATGGAAACAGAAGCAGAGGAACTCGTGTCCGTGCGGCCGTTGCTGGCATCAGCCCCGTCTTCATCCTGGGCTCTGACTGCTGCGCTCACAGATGACAGAGAGAAAGGCAGACACCGGAGAAGGTTGGGTCAGATCACTTTCAACACAGAGTCTTTCACAGATTTGCAACAACATTTAGGATTATCTCTCCATCTCAGCTTATCTCGTTTCCCCGCCCTGCGCCAGGCAGAGGCTGCAGGAAACGCTCCGTGCCCTTTCCTTCCCCGGCGGCTTCCGGACAAAGCGCAGAATGCACGCCACCCTGGGCAGCCTCTTGCCAACTTTTTCTTTCAACTCCATCCTGTACGTTTTTATTAGATCTATGAATACTATTTGACAAATTAAAGAAGGATTGTTTTATTAATTTACATTTTAACTTCATCATCTGGATCTGGTAGCCTGCAATAAGGTTGGCTCACTGAATTTCACTCTTTTTAGAACAAAAAATTTACAACAGGGACCGAGAAGCTTGAGATCCCTCAGCAGCCGCAGGGAGCACAGCGTGAACATCTTTGTGGACTCCTTTCCTTCCTCAGCACCTCTAATTGGTACCAGTGTTGCACATTACCTGACACCAAACACACCGTGCAACTAACGTCTTGCAGCAGGAACCATGTTTCCCACCCTATTTTGTATAACAGCGAGAGTGCCGCCGCGCGTAACAAATAAAGGATGCGCTGCCTGAGATGGTGTTTGCTTTGAGAACAGTGTTACATAAATAAGAGGAATTGGGAGCAGCTCGAACATGAATATACAACAACTAATGGGGTAACTTGGCAGCTGGCTGATGGGTGGGTCAGCCCCTTCCCCCAACTTGTGCAGCACTTTAGATTTAAAATTAATTCCTTTTTTGCTAAAGGACAAAGGAAATTACTGTATGATCACTAGATCAGGGTCTTTTCAGCAATTTTCTAACAGCAAAGAGAATAGTATAATGAATTTTAGTACAGTTATTACAACAATGACTTCAAAATTTCTGTCAACTAAAAGGAAAATCGAGTAAACAGAAAATTTAGGTAAGCTGAGAGATGCAATATTGTGTGTCTGTGGAGGTATCTCTGGATGGAGAGGACATTCAGGTAGAACACTTGATGACCTTAAATGATGCCATTGTTCACTATGAGAGAAACTGTCTATTTTACCGACTTGGACTTAGTTAAGAATTTCCCCAGTTGACATATTCGTTAAAACAACTTAAAGAGATTAAGTGAATGAGACAAAGCAACAGAAAAGGAATAAGGACAGGGGTGCTCTTTCTGACCTTGAAACTCTGATGTTTTGTTCATGCTGACAGGGGATTTAGCTCTTGGATTTATCTAAAAGAAAGAGGACAAAAATCAACAGAAATGCAGAATATTTGCCATGCACTGTAAAGCAGATATTTTCACCCCTTTTTTCACCATTATGCTGCAATATATTTGCCCTCCTTTAAAGAACAGAACCCAAAATTTAGAAGATATTTAGGTGTCTAAATGCCGTGAATGAGAGTTAGCTACCTAACTAGTTTTAAGTGTCTGGCATAAATGCATTGCAATTTCCAGATTCTGCTGAGGGAACAAAGAGACAAAAGGTGAAGTGGGTGCTTTGGGACTGGTTTCAGGCAGCTGTTAATACAACAGGCATCCTTTTGGAGCGTGCAATGTGAAAAATGCAGCTCTATTGCCATAAGTAATAATGACAGTCAGAGCTCAGAAAGGTTCTGAAGGGCAGGGAGAATTCAAATGCAGATGAAAGGAAAAAGAAGCTCAAACCCCCAAATGTTAGGTCGTGTATTTTTTACAATTCATGAGTATAGCATCAGATAATAGTTGTATGAATGCAGCTAGTCAGGGAAATCACGGACCTAACTCATGCTACCCCTTACTCTTAAGTGAGAGGAAATTGCCATAATTTAATTCTAAATTAGGCAGTTAATTTTGCTCTAGACTGTGTCCATTTCTTTCTATTATTCCTTCCAGCTGATGTGAGCTTTTCCACCAATGCTTCGTTTTCCACCTTCAGTTACTTGTGTGCTGGACTTCGGGCATTATGTCATTTTTTTTTCACTACTGTTAAGGAGGCAAAGAATCAATTTATTGACAACGCTCCAAGAATGTGAATGAACAGCAGAAGCAAGGAGAATAGACAAAATGGGGAGAAGGGGAAGAAAATGGTCTATGAAGCCTGATTATATCTGCTCCTCAAGATGCAAATCACCACAGGGCAAAACCTGACAGCTCACTATCATATACAAATCTGTTCTTTATAGCACGGCACTTTCAGAGGCACGACCGCAACATGTATTACGTCTCTTAGTTCTACAGTCCCTGCACTATAGCATTCCAGCCTCATATTAAGACACACCTGGATTCCTTTTAGATTTACTCTTCTCTTGAGTCGAGCTTGATCAGGCAAGAAGAATTTGTTATCTTCTGGAGACTCTTCAGAGGTGGAGGAGTCGTCTGCTTCCTGACCATTGGCTTTGGGGCTAGGAGCCCCAAATGTCTGGGAGATAATGGTAATGGGTAGATTCCGTGGTAAACTCTAAAGATCAGAAGGAAACACTTTACTGCTGAGATCAGTTTGCTACAATTCCTCATGACGTCCCTTTAAAGTAATCTCATTGAACTTCCTGTGACTCCAGTGATACAGAATTCTGCTTACGCAGAATGCGGCTCCAGGCCCAAATCAGTAACTTAGGGTGACATTTGTGGGGATTTCTGTTCACCGGGGCACATTCCTCAAAAGAATTATTTGTGTTTTCTACGCCGGTGTAGAAATTCATTGTCTTTCTTCATTTCCTTCCCTTCCATTTAAAATCAAGCTGTGGAGTGCCAGCCTTTGAGAAGCTACGTGCACAAGGCAGACAACATGAACCCCACTGTACTGATGAATTCACAATTCTCACTCAATAACTCACTAAATTGACATTTAGTAGAAGGAGATTATTTTTTTCAGTTAATTCAGGGAGGGAATTAGAAGAGTCCATGCTTGCTTCCACTCCAAAATGTTTTTAAGATCAAGTCTTAAGAAAGGAACTCACGTCTGTCTTCCTCAGCCCTACCTGGTCGTGGAAGTTATTGTCCTTAGAGAGCCGTCGGAGTTTGCACTCTAGGTTAACAATGCAAGCTTCTTTCCGAACCACCTCAATTCGGAGTTCATCATTTCTCTCCTCCAGCTCTCGAATCTGCTTCCTGTATTTATCTTTTTCAATCAGGCAATGTGAATACTGCGTCTGAGCCTCATCACGCGAGCGGAATGCCTGCAGGGGAGAGAAGAAACCTGCTTTGCACCTGGGCACCAGGCACCTTCTCCTGCTGGTTCTGTTTGTAAGGTGTTTGGAACAGGGACTTCAGAACTGGTAACCAGTCACCAATTAACACAGCAGTTAGGGCCAGGATGTGCCACAGTAGTACTATTAAAAATAATGATGATGAGGGTGGTTCATTTCCAGCTCCCTCTTGGTTGGTGGCGAAATGCGCCGGAGTGCAAACCAGATGACTTGACACCAATATAAAGCCTGCAGTAGCTGTTGTTAAGATCTTGGTCCTGCCTGCCAGATGCTACGCAGTGGAAACAACCCAATATTATCCCATGTTTAATTACTGTAATGCAAATTCCAACAAGTAGCAATTTGTTGTAACTGTTTATTTTTTAATGGTATTTTGGGTCCAATTACCCACAATTCCCCAAAGTGACAAACATGAGATACAGGCTTTTGCTACTGATTTTCCCCAGTTTAACTGTTAGATACCTGGTCTCGCTCCTTTTCCACCTCTTCTAGCTGTATCATCACAGTGTTCATACGGTGCTTGTACATCTCACAGTCTTTTCCTAGTGTTGAACACTTTAACTCCAAATCTTCTTTCTCTTCAAGATACTGGAAATGACACACTGTTAAACCACCACTGCTCTCAGAGGTCTTTTGGGCACTAGCCTGAGATATTCCATCTTTCCATCCTTCCATTTCTCACCTTGTCTCTCAAGTCCTCCACATGACGAATCTCCTCTTGGAGATTAAAGATCTTGTTGACCAACTCATGACGATCTTCTAATGCCTCCTTACGGTCATGTTCCAGAATATCCAAAATGGCTTTGTCCGAATCTGGCAAACTCCGCTTGTCAGCCTGGGGAAAGACATTTTCAAGAGACAGGCCAGGGAAAAAGAAAATAGTATTGCAGGGAGAAAAGGAACAAAGGCAGTAACAAACAAGAGGAATAGAAAATGAACAGGGTATTGCAATGGGAAAGCAGAAAAAGAGATGGACATTTGTTCATATTTTAAAATGGTGTCAGAAAAGATGAATAAAGGCTGTCTTGCTGTCAGAATACTCTGATGAAAGAATTGTTTTACTGTTTTATTGTACTGGCTATAATTCGATCCATTTTGGATGCAGTGACAATTCTTCACTCCAAGCCCTGCATTCAAAACTCTTCGCTATTAATCAGCTCTCACTGAGCACAAAAATCACCCTTTGCCAAAGAGCAGGGCCTAAGAAAACATTCAGGGGAATTTTTAAAGCATGCATAGGCTTTGCAGGGCTGTGCTCAGAGAATATTAAGCATGCCTGGAGTAGCTTGTACCACTGCTTCATTTTCTATAGTGTCCAGCAATATTTTTTCTTTCAGATTTAAAATTAACAAGATTACCCGAGCAGGTTCCAACAAGTAAATTGCCATCCAAAATTACCCATAAATGGAAGATGAAAAACGCATAAAATACAAGCCAGTAACATGCCTATTTATTTTTAAAATGCCTAGACTAAGTTGGAGATTTTAGTGACATTTTGGTTACCTAATGTTTCTAAGTATACCAAGGTATTTCTAAAATAAACTGCCTTTATTTATACTTTCAGTTAAGAACATTTCAATCCTATTTTTAGCTATTTCATTATTATTTCCCTGTTTCTTTAGGTGCTATAAGACCATTTCAATTAATAGAAGAGATTCTACATGGACGAGAACTCCCAGAACCTTCTATACTACACCCTTTTTCAACCTTTGAATTGGAACTAAATTTCTAGTATTAGAACTAAAAATCATTAGGCACTGCTAGAGGCTACAGCCATTTCTGAAATGCATTCTATTGATAACTTTTTAAGTGTCATTTTAAAATGCCACAAGCCTTTCCCAGAAAAGTGCTAAGCACTCTCACATATATCCTAATATTTGGCTAAGCTCTTCACAGAGTAACACAGTGCTAAATTTGCTGCATATTGTCCTTTTCCCCTGCCCAAACGAAGGTTAGTTAAGATCTCTGGGAAGTTACAGCAGCGTTCTACAGGGCATTCTGGTCACTGGTCACCACCCAAGTACAGAAGCCTTTATTACTTGCAGCTTCATTAAGACCTTTTGGTACGGACACGAAAATGGCCTAAACGAAAGTGCACGGAACCACTGTCACAAATTTCTGGGCTGGCTATTTAACATGGCTTTGTAATGACAGAGCGGTACAGAGAACCACAGCAGGGCTAAAACACGGAGCCGACTGCTCAGCAATTAAACAGCTGCACTCTGCACCTCGGAGGAACCAGTCTCTCATGTACAGCTTGATTTATTAGATGACAAATTTTTTTTATTTTTTTTTTTGGTAGAACTTCTCCTCCTGCATGTGTTTGTACAAAGAGTACTACAGACAGCTGGGAGCTATATAACCAACCTTCTATTTTCCAAATTTTGCACTAACGCTTATTATAGCTTTGCAGGTAGAGGTTTCACGCAACAATTCCTACCATTGGAACAGGAGTGTGTGTTGAGTTTGAGGTGAGGAGCGGCAGCAGAGACCATGCCACCTCCTCTTGTCCATAGTTACCCGTTTCCCTGTTATATACTCAGCTCCCTGTCCCTTACTGAAAACACATGGGAGCTGGTCACCCCATGGGAGCTGCTTCTCTGTCCCACTCTCACAGCCTGCTCCCGACACCCCGATCCTGAAGGGCAGCTGTGAGGAGATGGGGGGTATGTGAGGCAGTGCAGGAGGAGAGGGGGGGGTGCCTGGAGGCAAGGAGCGGTCGTAGTCCGCAGAATCCATCATGTGGGTAAGCAGGAGGGGTAAGCTGAAGTGGCTGGAATTTTAAATGTAGAAATCTGCTTTCATACCTGAATGATGGACTGTAACTCCTGGATTTTAGTCTTCATCATCTCATTTTCCCGCTCCAGCTCTAGAACCTGTTCTTTTTTGGGTCGGTTTTCAATATCATTTTTCAGCTTCAAGGACTGGTTCCTCTCCAGCTTGCATTCCTCTTCCACCTTGTTCAAGCGATGCTTCAGCTGGTCAATCTAAAGCAGCCAGGGAGCAGTGAAGAGGAGAAGGAGGAAAGGAAAGGAATCATTCCTAGCTCTGATGTTTACTGCTCTGAAAACACTCTTCACTTCCAGGTGAAAATGTACTGTCATAGGTGGAAAAAATAGCTTAAACTGTGAATGCTAATAAGCAGCAGATGATTTGGTGTACGTGCGTGTGTGCCCACAACTGAAGTGTTGAACTCTCAGGCAGAAGCCTGCTATTTGCAAGCTACAACTGATATGGGCTGGTTGTAAATTTTTGGTAATATCTGGACTAAAAAAACAGTGGCACATCCTCAATCCTCCTATAAATAATGAGAAATGAAATAGAACTAATGCTTAGGAGGCTGACTACACACTGTGCTTTTGCACATAGACTTTCTGGAGTGGGAAAAACTGAGGCTTTGAGCTCTGAATAGGAGAGAGGGGTGCTCAAAGAGAAAAAGTAATTTCAGCCAGAAGGGGACCTGGGAACAACGTGGTGATGGTTGTGGCTGGAGGAAAGATTTGACAGTGGGGGAGTATCCTGGAGATCAGAGAGATGCACAGGGATAAGGGCCAGGGGATGCCCAGGGACCTCACTGTCCAGATCCACTATGGGTAGCTATTTACTCCATCTCATCTGCGACATACACACAAGCATGAACTTTTTGGCACTCGAATCATTTCTCTGTATTTCCTAAATGGCCTCAAGCTGTTCCAATAATCTATGTGAGACTTTTTGAATAAACCACCAGCAGCTGTAGTGCAAACCTGGATAACCGCCCCAAGATATTATTGACCCTGAAAAGCTAAAATTATGTTTTAAGAGAACAGTTACAGTTTGAAAATTTTGTTTTTAAGTATGTTATGTTCTGTTAATGCATTACAAGTATGAAAATTATCTGCCATTAATACACATCACTGCAGTTGGCATTTCTGTACAGAAATCATCCATATAAGCAAAGCAAATGAGAGCTCTACACCTTCTGCTGTCAGAGAAGGTCTCATTTTGCCAGATGCCACTGGCATCTTCCATTGTTGCTCCTGATTAAAGCAGCCCAGAGCATTTATCTCACCTCTAACTGGAGGTCTCGGCTCCTTATCACAGCCATGCTCTTCTCGTCACTCAGCTGGGCATATCTCATGGCCAGATTGTAGTTCTCATCTTTCACCTTGACCAGCTCATCATTGTAGTTGTTCCTCTCCTCCTTCATCTTGTTGTATCTCTCCTGGAAGGTCAGCAGCTCTATCTTGTTCAGTTTTAGCTGCTTTCGCTCATCCTCTAACTGGCGAGACTTAGCCAAGAGTTCACAGCGCTGCACATCTTTTGTCTTTACTTGCTGCTGAAGCTTAATGATCTCATTCATTAGGAAATGGGTGAGGCCTTCATGTCCCTCCTCCACTGAAAATGGTTGAACAGCTTATCAACATGTAATACAGTAACTTTATCTAAGTAGGATCAGCAAAAATGAGTAAGAAACAAATCTCCCAGAATACGGACAGAGGTGCAGAATATGCAGAAATACATACACATTTGTGTACCTAACTGGGAACAGTACAAATACTACACAGCACACTATTTCCAGAATCACAACGTGCATGCATACAGCTTGTGTGGGTAGAATATGAAGCCTTTGCTTTTGTCCTGTTTCAGCTGAGCTGACAGGTCTATGGAAATAGCACAAACTTTATAAAATGAATCTGTACAAGTACAATTAATCTGAATGCTTTAAATTTGCTGCGCATGTATAGGTCATCAGCGTAATTTAGTTCACTGTTTCAATATTTCTTCTCTTGAGATTTCTTGCAATTCAGTTTGAAGCTCTTCAGCTTCATTCAGTCAACTGAGATGTTTCTTTTCTTTATACATTACGTGTTGCTAGCACGTTTTGCGTTGAAGGGCACTGAAGAACTGCAGAATGCTAGTACAAGATCAGCTTTTATTTCCCTTTCTGGCTTGAAAAATGAAACCCAGTCTTCAAGATAGCCCGTATTTCAACAGGCTCCTTTGGGATTGATTCTACTCACCAACAATAGTGGAAAATCTCCGTGTGGGTTCTTTCCCTGTCACCAGTTTGTAGAGTTCAGGGTAGTAAAACTCGAGGCTCTCTAAGAAAACTACGTAGCCCCTTTGGCCCTTGGTGTGGAGAATGTCCAGCAGTCGGCCTAAGTACAGAGACCAGAGAGAGAGGTGACATGTCAGCACGTACTGTGTCCCCGAAGTCAAATCTGCTTAAGGTTGTTCTCTGCCACGGCAGTGCGCTGCGGAAAATCTGTCTGATTAACTGAGTTCAGCTGAACTCATAAAGTAATGCCATATATTCTTTATGTTTGTGCTGATCGCTATTCTGAAAGAGTGCAGGCAAATGTGTCTTTGGAACAGAAATTTCCAAAGAGACGTTATTCAGTCGTACTGAAGGGCGAGGATGGCAGACCCTTCAGTGACAAATCACGAAGCACGGCAAGACAGCTGAAAACCCGCTCTTGGAATGGCAGTGGCTGCTGCTTGTGTTAACGGAAAGATTTGCCAAGGCTTTGACGGGAATGTGAACCCCGTGAGCTCCAGTCTGCACAGCACTGGGAAGAGTCATTGTTATCCAAATAGCAGCAGCAGATTCCCCCCTTTACATTAAACCACCCGTAAATGAGCTATAGGTTTTCCATTTGATAATCTGTAATTTGACAGAGGCTCCATCTAGACCTAGCAAAATAATACAGTTCAGATAGGGATGCAGGAGTAGCCATTCACAAATTAATTACCTGCTCGGTTAATTTTGGAGGGCAGCATAAGTGAGTTAAGCACCTCATCCTCATCTTGCTCATCAATTACTTTGCATTGCCGTAAGTACGGGGTCAGTTTGGCCGGGTTGATGTACCGGCTCAGCATGTGCCGGTTGCATTCTACGTTCTCCCACAAAGCTTCCTCCTCATCTTTCAGCGTCTCCAGGCAGTCATCCATCTCCGGCTCTCCTCCTTAACGAGAGAAACAATTGGCAAATGAACATCAAACAGAACAGTTTCTGTGCTGTTACTTTTTTGTGCTTCCATGTCACATAGGATGAGCTTGGAATCACTTCTGACGAATGCTGAATTTGCCCTATATCGAAAGCGTTTGAACTGAAGTGCAGCCTGTCCACAGCTCATCTGGAAAGTGACAGTTCAGAGAAGTGCTGTCTCCAGTCGATGAACTATTGCATATTGCTCTCTAGTGACGAATCTGTAGCTCAGCTAACTCCATGAAGGTCTCTACAAGTCAGAGAATCCCTCTTCATATCAGAAGCAACGGTAGAGGACACGGCGCGACGCAAGGAAGGCCGTGAGCACGCAGAGCTCCAAGCAAGGACAAATACTTGCTGCAGGCAGCTAAAGCTTTCATTCTCACCTCCTTTGTTCCTCTCAGATGCACTGATTTGAACCTGCATTTTTTTTCTGCATATATGTGATGAGCCAACCCATGTAAATGACCTCACCACAAGAACAGTGAGCTCACAAGCCAGCGTTACATACACCTGCCTTCTGCAGCTGGGTATGGATTGACTGGTCTGTGGGCGTGAACGCAAGTACCTGTGAGTTCAGCCCTTGCCTTTCTCCGCCTGAGTGGATAAGTATGAGCACGAAAACGTTCTTGAATCATGCAAATATTATCACATGATTCCTGAGTGCTTGCTAAGCAATTTCCTGCCAACTCCTAATTTGTAACCAGCTCATTAGAGAAGGTTACAAGGCAGGCAACAACGAGGTCAGAAAACTTGTGCTAAAGTTAAGAGTAAAGAAACTTTTTAAAAATCTTTGCTTCTTAATTTTGTAATAAATGTTAACCTTTGAAACAAGTGTAGTTTTTGCATTCTAGCTTTCTCAAAGTCTTGTGACCTGGGTGGCACACAGAAGATACGCTTCTATTCACAAGCTGTTTTACCGCATCAGAGACTGTGGAATAAGAAGAATGTGCAGTTCTTGGGTCATATGAGAAGAGAGCTGCGCTTTACGAGGCTTTCCTGGTAATCAGTAACTAAAGACCTCAAAAGCAACATGTTGTTTTTCTTGGACCACAAGAGTTCTCTCCATTGTGTTATAATTTCCTCAGCTTCCAGCTTTAGGAACTGCAAAGCAGCCTGTGCTGCACTGAACCACATTGGGCAGACGCAGCTATTAATCTGCGTAGCCGGGGGCTATTAACTCCTCTGTTTGAAAATGAAAAACAAAACCGCTAATCTGCTAAGTAATGTGTTTGTCAGTGTTCTATCATAATGAAATGCAGAATAGTCCTACAAACAAGCGTGTTCTTTGCTTGATGCTTTCAAAAGCCTTCCCAAACTGTTCAAAATCCTAGGCTGGGGTTCAGTATCTCGATGAGAAAAATTTGGATGGGTTCCTCATACTATGGACAGGTGAGGGGAGTACTGCCAGGGGGTGTTGTTCTTCTCCTGTACTCCAGTAGCTCTCCCACAGTCCTTTTCTTTGTAGTTTCACATCTTAGGAACCACTTATTTAGCATTTTCTCTGCTGCTTGCACATAGATTTCATTACTCCAGTGACCACTATTAAATGGGCTGGGAGAATCCTCAGAGGGCAAGGAAGACCAGGTCTGCACAACACGATCCAGACTCGTGGGGGCATGGCTGTAGTTATGGGGAAATCTCTCTGGTCTGACAAACTTCTCACAGGCTGGATGAAATTCTTAATGAATGCCTGTATTTACGTGTGGTGAAGTAATGCAGTAATGACCAGTATAAAGGTAAAATAATAGAAAACGCGATACAAAGTAGGTAGCAGCGGGGGGAATGCTAAAGGTGAAATAGCTTCATCTGAAGTACACATACATTCTCATGAACCTTGCTCTCCACCACTTATTCTGGAAATAACTGTGTTTCACTTCAGAGGTGAATTTAACAAACAACGTAATTGGGAGAAGCTTAACTTTTGGGAGCAGAAGGCAGTAAAGCAGAAGGTCACACAGTACCTTAGCCATCTTACAGCCACAGCCATCTACTGCATCTAAAGACAGGCGTATTGCAGGCCCTTTAATTTGGGGGAGCGTAGAGGAAGCTCACAGATGGACCCCAGAGTGCAAAAGAAGCACTTGCCTGAATTTCATAAAACGCAAGATATCTTGTAATCTGCTGCACTGAACCAGAAATTATTACACACTGTCAGCAGTTCCCTCAGGACATTAGTAAGGGATTTCTCCATTAAATGATTCAAAGAAGAGTTCACCCATCAGCGTAATTCTCAGCATGAATACATTTTTTTACCTGACATTAAAAATACCTTTATCAAATAGTCCCTCGTGTATGGGCATATTATATCCACACTGTTATTTTGGGGACATAATGTTTAATGGGAAAGTAGTAAGTATATTGCATGAGTGGCTAAGAATTTTAAAAGGAGATTTCTGGTTGCAAACTCCTGTTAAACAGAGTCTATTACCAGGGACAAGCCCTTAGAAACACCATTTAGTGAAGTGGTCCCTCACCGCTCTGTAGGAATTTCAGAATCTTCCTTTTGCGTCCTTCTTTGGATTTCCACCTTGGAAATGCCCCAGCAGAAGCACAGCCAAGCCCTCTCCTCACTCCCTGTTCTCGGCTCTCGGGGAGCAGGGCTGCCTAACGGGCAGCGCTCCTCGCTGTCCCACAGCTTGGGCTCTCGCCTGCGGTGGGTTTCCTGGGCCAGGCTGGTCTGAGGGTGGAACCCTCAGATTCTTTGATTTAGTATTTATGTTGACTAGGTGTCCTGGTTTGAGCGACACAGGACTGATTTCTCTTCTAATGCTTGGGAAAACTGCACTTCTAGAAGACTCTACTGTCTGAATTTGTGAAAATATTTACTTTATAGCCAGCTACGGTGTGTGGGTTTCAAGGTCTCAGTGTTTTTGAGCTCGCCGGGTGCAGGGATGAGGAGTAAGACCCGGGCACTTGACCCAAGCTGGCCAACAGGATTATTTCATACCACGAGTGACACATTCAATATAAATTAGGAAGCTTGCTGTGAAGCATCTTGACAACTTCCTTGACAACTGCAATCCAGAGAACTTCTTGTCCTGGTACCAGACCCCTGAGCCCTTCCCTTCCTCCCGGAGCCACAGCGCTCGCAGTGTCCAACATTTGCTGTCCCCTGCTGGGAGTGCACAGCTTCCTACAGATGAAATTGGCTGAGTATAATCCCTGTATATTTTATATTGGTATCGGGATCAAAATTGGTTCTTTAGTGTTATTAATGTTAATTATTTAGTCTAATCCTATTAAATCTGCTTATATTTCAACCCTTGTGCTTCCTTGTTCCTTCCCAATTCCCCTTCCCAGATGGGGAGGGGTCATTGGGTGACAGAATAATTGTCTAAATGACAATAAATAGTTATGGGTTTGTCAAAGCATAACACCAGGAAATAAAATACTTGTGATTGGCTGAAATGTTTCTGTGCTGGTCAAAAAACAGATGCAACAACTGAAACTCAGTGGGAAACCAATGAAGATATTAATTAATTTTAAAAGATTTTCTGCAGCACATGCATTTTCTAGGCATTTCTAGGCATTCCCTGTTTCTGTCCTTCCTTCCTGTGAAGATAGAGCAGAAAAGTTGCTTTGATTTATAACATTAAAAATGACAGATTTAAAAAGTTTTCAAATGTGTAATCACTTATTTCATCTGATCTTCATTATTACCATTCTCTAATTTCTGACTCCAGCACCTCTTGAGTTGTAACCTAACACATTCAGAAGTTGTGACATGTCATAGAAATACTATGGCGTCCATTACAAATCACAGGTGTGAAGTCACAGACTTGGACTCACTTCAACAGACATTAACCAAAAAGAAATAAGAATCGCCAACAGCAGTGAAAAAATTGCTCTCCCGCTGCTCCTTTCAGTAGTTAGTATACAACATAGCTTTTAACTGCAGGAGTTCTTAATCCAATAATAATCTCAGCTAGTCCCATCTATTTCAAAGGTCTCCGTAGATGCAGACAAATAAAAGAGAGGATCCCTTTTTACATTAAAAGAAACGCTCTACTCCCCTCATCTCCTTTTCTCTCTCAGGGACTATCCTTCTCTTGGCTGTTACACACAAATGAATCTTTCTATGTGTTTGCTATTTTTTTTGTTATATTTTTCAACTGAACAAATCACCTTGCAGTTAAAGCTGTTCTCTGTTCTCACTCAGACTCCACACTTTCATACGGCCGTGACACTCTCCACTGATCAAGGGAATAAAGCCTGCAGGCTTCAGGATCAGGGGTTGTGCAAAGCGCTCATCACCAGGTCACATCTAAAGCTTCATCTTTTGTGATTCATTTAATGATGGTGCAGAAATTAACCCTTCAGCCATTTAATTATTTGCATCCCCTTGCTCTGAATTCTTGTCAGCCTCTCGATACTGAGAAGTCGCCATGCCGCAGACTGCAAATGTGGGCTTCAGCTACGTTGTCTGATTTCTTGATATGTCCTTTGTGAAATGTGAAAAAAGGGTATTGTCCTCCTACTGAGAAGCAGGAGGAAGTTTATTTTGGAAGAGGTGATCTAGTTTAGTGTTTTGGACTTCTGCATTTGTCACAGATGTTCACAGATTGGCAGTATTTAAAAAGAAACCACAACATACAAAATATTTGTGCAAATTCTAAGCTAAAAAGGACAGAAGTTTATGTTAAACACTAAATATGTGCATATAAACCAGGAAAGCATTACATATAAACTATTGCACTTTAAAGCAAAAATAGAGATGAAAATAGCACTTTAAAACTGGGGGTGCAATTACCCTCAACATTTTGAGGGCATTGTATTCCATCCTCTTTCTCTGCATACCTCTGGATTTCAGGGGGCAATACTGTTTCTCCCTCAAGTTTGTGTAGTGCCTCCCATGATAACGTGTAACGACAGGGTGATGTTCTCAAAAGCTCCGTGGATGGATGTGTGCAGATTTGCAGTTTCAGAGAACCACAAAACCACAAAGGGATTTAGAGCTATTTTTAATTTTAGAGGAAAGTCACAGTTTAAAATGTGATAAGGAAATTATATTCCTTTGCTTAAGGACAGGAGAGCTCTATTTGCACTCCTGGCTTTCTGAGATGCTGAACACCAGCAGTTTCTAATTATGTTGGCTGCACTGCTGGATGTTCTATGGTACTGAAAACCACTTTTAAAAGTCTTAAACATTGATTAAGAAGATTAAATTTGTTTACCTATACTTCCAGATTTTTTTTCATACAAATGCTTAATCTGGACTCCCAAAGGAGAGGAGTCTTCATCTGCCTTTAACAATTTGCACTTTATATTCATTCTTTCCACCTCAGTGTCCCCACCTGAAAACAAGGCTGGTAAGAAGTATTTTTATGCCAAGGTAGGACTCATTAATTAGTTACTGCAAGGCAATTGGAACCACCAAGATGGGAAGGTCCTAGAAAAACTTATTATTATTATTATTATTATTATTATTATTATTCAGTTTTATTATTACTTCAGATTTTGCAGGCCTTAGAATACTTTCTGAAGCCAGCAGCGCTGTTGAATGGACTGGGCAGTATTTCTGGTTTAGGTCACGCTGGCTGTATATGAAAAGAACCATTCTGTATATATCAGAACCCCCTCTTTATATAAGAAAGATTCAGCCAGCTTACTGAATGCCACAGTTTCAGCAAAATATGAAAGAAAAATATAGAATAAGAGATACCAAAGTAATAGAAGAGCAAGAAGCTTTAAACACAAAATAGGCTTATTTTCGCACAAAAGTATTCTGTTCAATTCCATTGAGTCAATCTTCCTGTTACACACAACTTACAAAAAACCCCAAAACACTAGCAGAATTGCGAGGCTTCAGTGAGGTAAAGCCAGATCTTCAGTGAAGCCAGATGACAGCCATAGTCATAAATACTGCTCCCATTTTCTGAACAGGAGAGAGACAGAGGTAACCAAAAAAACCTTCGCTAACTGGTTCAAAGAACTCTGGAGGCATATTCATCTTGCTTCTACAAGCAGACGAGGGAAAGAAAATTCCCCTCATTTTCATAACTGTTAGCTCAACACCCAAGCGAGAGAAAAAGAAATGAAGAATTCTGCCATGTTACTCTTATTCCATGTCTCTGCTCGATGAAAAAAAAAAAAAAGAAAGCAAGAGAATAAATTAGAGATTTGTCTCTAATCAATATTCCTGTCCTAACAGAAGAGGGCCAGAAGAATTAATACTATAGGAACTTTCTTAATTATCTCTTCCTTTGCCTTTATTTACTCTTCTAAGAACAGATCCATATAAAACTCCACCTCAGAAANCTCCTGGCTTTCTGAGATGCTGAACACCAGCAGTTTCTAATTATGTTGGCTGCACTGCTGGATGTTCTATGGTACTGAAAACCACTTTTAAAAGTCTTAAACATTGATTAAGAAGATTAAATTTGTTTACCTATACTTCCAGATTTTTTTTCATACAAATGCTTAATCTGGACTCCCAAAGGAGAGGAGTCTTCATCTGCCTTTAACAATTTGCACTTTATATTCATTCTTTCCACCTCAGTGTCCCCACCTGAAAACAAGGCTGGTAAGAAGTATTTTTATGCCAAGGTAGGACTCATTAATTAGTTACTGCAAGGCAATTGGAACCACCAAGATGGGAAGGTCCTAGAAAAACTTATTATTATTATTATTATTATTATTATTATTATTCAGTTTTATTATTACTTCAGATTTTGCAGGCCTTAGAATACTTTCTGAAGCCAGCAGCGCTGTTGAATGGACTGGGCAGTATTTCTGGTTTAGGTCACGCTGGCTGTATATGAAAAGAACCATTCTGTATATATCAGAACCCCCTCTTTATATAAGAAAGATTCAGCCAGCTTACTGAATGCCACAGTTTCAGCAAAATATGAAAGAAAAATATAGAATAAGAGATACCAAAGTAATAGAAGAGCAAGAAGCTTTAAACACAAAATAGGATTATTTTCGCACAAAAGTATTCTGTTCAATTCCATTGAGTCAATCTTCCTGTTACACACAACTTACAAAAAACCCCAAAACACTAGCAGAATTGCGAGGCTTCAGTGAGGTAAAGCCAGATCTTCAGTGAAGCCAGATGACAGCCATAGTCATAAATACTGCTCCCATTTTCTGAACAGGAGAGAGACAGAGGTAACCAAAAAAACCTTCGCTAACTGGTTCAAAGAACTCTGGAGGCATATTCATCTTGCTTCTACAAGCAGACGAGGGAAAGAAAATTCCCCTCATTTTCATAACTGTTAGCTCAACACCCAAGCGAGAGAAAAAGAAATGAAGAATTCTGCCATGTTACTCTTATTCCATGTCTCTGCTCGATGAAAAAAAAAAAAAAGAAAGCAAGAGAATAAATTAGAGATTTGTCTCTAATCAATATTCCTGTCCTAACAGAAGAGGGCCAGAAGAATTAATACTATAGGAACTTTCTTAATTATCTCTTCCTTTGCCTTTATTTACTCTTCTAAGAACAGATCCATATAAAACTCCACCTCAGAAAAAAAGAAAGGGTAATGCATATGTAAAACACGGATCAATTATTAGTATTGTCAGTCAGTGCACCCAATGATTTGCTTAGTATCACCCAAACCAGAAAGCACTGAATGCAACAAGATACGCAAGTTTTTCAGTATTGCACGATAATATTCCTTAAGAGCTGAAGAATCCTTGCACTGAATTCCACACTTATTATATTTAGCTTTTGTCTGCTTTTGAAATGGCTCATGAAATTCTATAAAATACCTATCACTTTCTGGAGGAAAAAAATGTTTACACATTAAGAATCATGTTTTGCACAATGAAATATCATTGCAAAAGATCTTAACCAGTGCAGCAATACTTATTAGGATCCTGTAATGATCTGTTTCATAAAAGGCTGAGATCTATGCTTTCCCATTTTGCACTCCATCTGGTAAGCATATCTAAAGTCTATGTCTTCCTCAAGTCTGCCAGCTTTAGAACTTCGACCTCTGATCATCTTATCACACAGGAAGGAAATGACTCATCTTGTCTCAATAGCAAACCGACAGCAGACGTCCAATCAGATTTGGTTGTAGAACATGTATTACCAATAATAAACAAAGAAAATGGAAAAATCCTCCTCTACAAATAACCTAAATGATGTTTTGACGACTCCGACATTTTTCTGTGTCACTATTTTTTCTACCTACAGTGAAGATGCTTCCAGCCCGCTCAGTGACGTACTGCCTAAGCACTCTTGAGAGAGGAGCACATTTAGAGGGTGGATTCAGCTCGCCAATTTGACTTAGGCATCTAGTTTAACTTAGAAATCTAGTTGCTCTCTAGCAAATGGAAAATAGCCTGTTCGAAAGTTCATTCCACCATTTTATACTCCTACTTGACAATGACCTCTAAAGATTGGTTTCTAGCCACTACTAGTTGCTTAGATTCCCTCGAGGGTCAACAAAGAGAGATTTGTCTCTTCAGATGGCAATGTCTACGCTGGTGATAGTAGATGGAAATTATCTTGTTTTCCCATATTGTTTAAGAATCTGATACGCAGATTTCAGAAACTCTTAGTACTACCATTATTAAATGATAATATATGCGAAAGTAAATGAGAAATAAAAGAGGTGAGCAATGAGAGATGGAGGGGAAAAAATGAAGATGAGAGAGAAAGACAATATTTGGGGATGAAAAACGGTCAGGTCAAAGGAAAAGGGAATATAAAAAAGGAAGAGGAAAAGAAAAAGAAAGTTAGAGAAAGGGGAACTCAACATAACGAAAGTGAGGAACAGAAGTGAGACAGAGATGAGAATAGAAGAGGCCTTAATAAAGGCAAAGGGAAGGAATGTGGGGTGTAAAGCAAATGAAGGGATAAATAGGGAAGGCCCTGCTACAGATCTTGACACATTAGAAATTAGTGTTAGTTCTGAGCATGCAAATCAAGATAATGGCACAATAATTTAAATAAATAATTTACCACAAGAATTTAGTGCATCTATTTTAAAGGATTTGCAAAGTAGCAGTGGAAGGCTGAAAGCCTGACATTTAATAAATGCTTTAATCTACACAGCCTCCATCCTGCTACGCATGATGATGAGGAGGACAACAGAAATCACTGTGTTAACATAGTACAAATATGTTTATATAGCTGGCCTTTTTCTCTTGAGTGCAGCATTAGCTCCTGACACGAGCATTTCCTTTCAACTAATGTGTGCTAAAAGCCAAGATCTAAAAAAGAAGCTGTCATCCTCAGGCTGCCGAGGGCTCGTGAGAATGCTGGTCCAACAAATGCTTCACAAGCCATTACTAGGTCCCAGGTTAATTTTTCCTTGAGAGTGATTCACTCAGTTTTTCCAATTGATAATGAGATTCTCACTAGCTTAGGATGAGGAGGCACAGCTGGGGGCAAGCGTGCAGTCCTGTGTGATTAAGAGGAGTCCTGAATTAAAAATTCAAGTTGCCCAACCATGCAAATGGATTTGATGATCGTAGGTTAGGTCCCAGTGAGTGTGTGCTCACGTTACAAAAACCAGCACATTCTTTGGTAGCGAGAGGCAGTGTTCATAAGGGATTTGCACAGACTGAATGACAGAGGAACCTGGTAAGGACAAAGATTCGTTAGCTGGTGCATACACGTGAAACTCGCACAACCCCGGCACAGACAGCCCGGTTCTCATCAATGTTTAAGACTCCGCTTCTGTTAATACGAGTCACATAAAACGGGAAAAGAGAAAGAAGTGTAGCTCTGCCATACAAAACTGCTACTTAGTCCTTTTATTTAAAAAATTGACACGTTCTACAAACTCCTACGTTACATGAGTTTAAAAAAATAGCAGCACACACTCAGAGAAGAACACCTTCCATGCAGTCAGATAATGATTCCTTGTAGGTGATACTCTCATCCCCAGTCAGTCAAAGGATAATGCAGAACACATTAGATGGGAGGACTGCACTCTAATTTAACAACCTCCAAATTCAGCAACAACTGACAATAAATGGATAGGCCACTCTTCCAACAGAAAAGGTTACACTCCAATCTTGAATGCTGTCAGATAATCTCACTGTAATTTACCATGGCCCAAGAAAGTTTGAAAATAATATTTCATATAGGAGGCTTTATAACATGCCAGGAAAATAAGACAGAAGCCTATATTAAGAATCCTACAATTAGCAAAAATCCACAAAATACAAAGAATGCACAAATAAGAAGCCAACTCTTGTAACCCTTGTATAAAGATCAACCTTAACAAACGATAATACTCCAAACACATGAAAAATAACCCACATGCAAACTGTTTACTGCATTATAACAGCAGCATGCATTGACTGTGATGAGAACACGATTCAGGTAAATATTTTAAAGGCACTATGCAAAGTTATAATAGCTCCCCACCTAGCTCTGTGAAGACTTACCCATTCATGTCTAGCTCTTAATTGCTAACAATATATTCTGTTGGATCAAACGCTGTCCAGTCTCCTAAGGGTGATACTGCTATGATTCACACATAGATTTTGTTCATGTTATGTAAATGCACAACTTCACACAGATAGATAGATATCTATACCTCATTCCATTTTGTGACCTCTTTGTAACTATTCCTTTAAAACAGACTCTAATTTTAAAGTACAGACTGCTGTCTTACCCATGCTAGTTTGACTGCGGCTTGAAGAATGACATAAATGCTTTACATAACAAATACCTGTAGTCTTTCCACCTCAAAGTCACTGGAAGAAGTAAGCTTCACTCCCAGTCGCAGACTGCCATGGTCCTGGATGTTCTGCTCATTGACAAAATCCTCTGTCCTTGTAAGCCTGCTCAAAGCTGCGTGAACGTCTCAGCCAGCAGAGCACAAAACACACAGAAGACAACTGGATGCCATTTGACAAGAAAAAGTCTACAAGAGATCACAAGCAACCTGGCCTAGGAAGGACAAAACCTCACCAGGAGTCAGAAGCAGCCTGCTATTTTACTGATGGAAATTAGAATTCTCCTTTCACATGGAAATACATTTTTTTTCTCCCCCCACTAATGCTTTCTGGTCATCTCCTCTTTATCTTGCTCTCTGTCCTTTCTCTTCTTGTACCAGTGTCGCGGGACTGTGTCACATAGCTCCGGAAACCTACACCCACCATCCTCTCTCTCAAACTTACTGTCTATATATAGTAGACAGAAAGGTGCTGGGGGCTGCTTTACTTCCCTTTTCTTCTGAATAGAGGCTGTGGGTAGCTTTCAAATACAACACAATTGCAGAGGAAAGTCTTAGAGGAAGTGTTCTCACAGCCACAGAGAGCAGTGTGCTCTGGAGGGAGCAGGAGAGACCTCAAACAGGTCCTACTTTCCTGCAGATAACACAGCAGTCACCAAGAAGCCTTGCTGTAAGGCCTGCAATTAAGATCAGGAGAGGAACCTCTGGAAAACAGAGAGACAATTCACTTTCCATCCTGCAGGAGGGCTCCTTTAAATCACTTCTAGAGCAATTTAAAGCAAAAATGGTCCGATTCTTTATTTAATGGGACTGTACTTTACTTCTGTAAGTAGTAACCTCTCTACGACCTTGTCTTGCTGTCTTGAGGAAGATGTAATACCAAATACTTGGCAATTCTGTATTTCCTACCTTCAAAGCTTTGCAAAGAGGAATTAGCTATCTTCTGTTGCTTTCTCCATAACTAAGTCCGTTGTTCTGACAACACAGAATAAAATGCTGTAAAGCTTTCATGTGGAAAACTTATCCCAGAAGAATTAACTAACCACGGGAAGAGACTCAACTCTGTTCTCATCAGGAAACTCTGGCCAGTTCAGTTCACGATTAACACGTATTTTGAGAAAAGACCAAAGAAACAAAGTACTAAAATAGCAAGAAATCTGACTATCCACTGTCACCCGAGTGTGGTTCTAGAGAATGAGTCAACAGAAGAGTATGAGAATTTTATTGAATTCTCTGCTGATGGTGGAAATAATTATTTGTGAAAACAGCAACTGTAAAGCAATGCCAGAATTACACTTTGTCTGTGAGCATCCCAGGCTTTAAGCACAGGCAGCTGCTGTTAAAACAGCATCTACAAACAATATTACAAAAGCAAGATTTGCAGGATTACATGCACTCAAATCCTGAACTTTGGGAGAAGACATATAACAGCGCAAAGGGTGGTAAGGCATCACAGCCAACTAAAAGCCAGTGGAAGTTTTGTTTTATACTTCTTACTTATGCCCTGAAGCATAACAATTGCTTATGTGCTATCTGCATTAACTGTACCTCATAGTATAAAGTATCACAAGCCAACAGCAAAAGCATTTGCAGAATGTGCAGAAAAGCTTTTGTTTTAAATGCAGTGTTGTATTTGTGTATGAGGTAGGTTTACATGCAATATGAGCACTAGTAAATGGCTGCCACATGTGAGAACTGATTTCCCCTATTTCTCATTCCTACTCAAGGGCACAACTCGTAATTAGGGTCAGATTTTCAAAGAGCGTAGGTGGCTTTTAGGCATCAAAATAAATGGCCAGGTTTTTGCAAGACTTGCCTCAGAGTGTGGGATAAGATAGCGTTATGAATCAGAGAGCTGCTGAGTGCTAAGCACTTTCAAAAATCAGGTCTTTCTTACACGCTTAAATTGAAGCTGAGCTTTTTCAAAAATCTTTTCTCAACTGGAGCATTCTTCAACTACTAAGTATTTAAAAAATCGGTCTTCAAAGCCTCATGAGGTGCTAATTTTTACATGAATAGGAAGCTGCTCTATATAGCACCTATAAAGCTGTCTGGCAGCAGTGCTTAAGTAGTTCTGATTCTCCAGTCCCGCATAAACTCTCCAGCAGCACACATGCCACGGGGAAGAGGGCAGACGCTGTGTGTCAGTGCTTACCTGTGTTAATTCTAACACCTCTGAGTCCATGAAATAAATATTTGGCTAGCTAACAGGTGATGGCAAACACTGCTGACGCATCAATCTCTTTTCAGCATATTGTCTCCAACTACAATTGAGATTCTAAGGATTAGATGAAATTTTAAGCTTTGAACCCTCTGAGACATAATACAAGTAGTGTTCTTTCTGTATGACTAACAGCATTTCTTTCTGTGAGGAACAAAAACAAGATTATTTTTATTATGCTCAAAAATTAATACAGTGTAGAAACTATATGAGGTTTTAGATTAGACTCTCCTTCCATCATTATTTTCTCTATTTATCTTTTTTTTTCCCAAAGCCAGTAAGTTCAGCCTTGCAGAATCTATACTGCTGACTCAGCTAACTGAGCCAAAACTCATAAAAATCTATTTTAAAAAGGTCCAATGATTTTATTTTCTAATCGTAAATATGAAATTTAATTAGCATCTCATTGCTAACGAAGCCACCACGGAAGACGAGACTGAGGAATTAGGCACAGGGATGGAACGTCAAGCGTAAAACACAACAACAGTTATGCAGAAGCCAGTTTAACTCCTGCTTTCCTCTGCTCAGGTTTCAGACCTTTTCAGAATTGTGTGCTGTGTTCACGAGTTTCCTTCTTTGAGGGCAAGGCCCTTCTGTCTATGGCAGTAATTACTGCAGCATGATATAGCACCACGCAAAATACAAAATAACAACAGATAAGGTTCCCTCTGGATTAGAAACAGAAGCAAGACAGAGCAAGTTGGATCTGAATTCGAAATCCTGGTTTGTTATAGGCTACCCAGGTCAGGGTTTCAAATCCTATAAAAGCAATACACTCATCAACTGAGAAAAGAACTCATATTATTCTCCAGGGTACTGCGAACATCAAAAAGATTAAAGGCATTTTTTAAAAGAAAGCATACGGAGAATTTAAAAAGCCTCTTTAAAATAGGAAATGCGCCCAGCCTTTTCATTCTCAGCGTTCCTAGAATGTGCGTCCTCGGCTGACACTAGCACCGATGGTGGCATTACTGGGGGAAATTCTGCCAACTGTCAGCTACCTCTGCCCTCTTCTGTCCGGAGTTTTTGAGAGGACAGGAGCTCTTGGCCGGTCTTTGCCCACCCGTGCCTGTATGAGAGGGTTACATGACACACTTCCCTGCACAGCAGCACCTGAGAGGAAGGCAGGGACAGACGTTCTTCTACTGTTGCTCCACGAGGTGCCTCGGTGAAGGAGCACAAAATACAGAACATCACGGAAGAGAGGACTCCGTGAGAAGTGGGCAAGTACCGTGGGAGAGCTCTGAAAGGGCTGATGAACTACAGTAACCACAAAACTGTACTTTCTCCTTATAGTCACACTGAAATTGTTCATAGCAAGTTAGTGTGGGAGGAAGTGTTTACAGGACCTGTCCTGAGAGCGAGTAATTATTAATAATTCCTGGATTGCTAGAAAAGCTTTTGGAGTAACTCTGCGTGTGGGCATGCCCCTTGGTTGCTCTCAGTGACAACATTCTCTGTGGTAAAAAGGGCTTTATTAGCGGTGACCCTGGTTACTTATGTCTTGTGGTTTGGGCCAGGCTGGCCACTGAACCTGAAACTTTTTAATTCTTGTACACTCCCTGATGTCACTTGAAAGCTGGAAATATCCAAGCATGTGGTCGCAGCATTATAAAAACTGCTTTGCAACGTGGCAGAACCAGCTCTTCTTCATTATCAGTAATGGAAAGCAGAAGTTCTGCATCAAGCAATGTTCTCTGTAGTAAGGCAGGAGCAATTTGGGGACAGCGAAGCTTTCTTGGACACTGTCAGACTCGTTTTCTCTTGACAATCTCGTAATGCTTTAAAAGCACTGCTCCGTTTTCAGGGCAGCTGCCGATACAGCAGTGTTTTCATACCAGTTGTAAGGACCAGCAGACAGAGTGGGCAACTGACACTCGTGCATCCACACTGCCAAACCAAGGGCACAATCCACCGGTTCTGGTGACCAGCTGCCCCGCTGCACCTGGAGCATCTCCCTCTCTCATCTGCAAACCTCCCGGCAGAAGCAACAGTCTATATTCTGATGAAAAGCAGCAAGAACTCTCTTTAGGAACAGTTCATTTTCTACATTCTGTCTGCAGTCCCCTCCCTGCATACAGCAGGAAAAATGTTGGCTCTGAGAAAGTAAAAATACAGGAGAACCATATGCCTTATTTTGACATCCTGACCATTTCTCTCCCCTAGAATTAGCCCTTACTGTCCCAAGCAGCAAGCCTGCTTGAAAGCAAGGAAGCTGTGAGAAGGAAGACTGGTATTTCACCTTTCTAGTATTTGTTCTTTGTCATTTAATATTTATATTATATATATTAAAAATGATGGTAAAAACTACAAAAAGAACCCAATTTACCTATGTCCTGTTTTCAAAAGTGATAAAAATTCACAGGAGCCTATGTTCTCATTAACAGACATAAGGTCAGGGATTCAATTTTGGCAACTTTTTGAGTTTAACAACTTTCAGAAATCTTAAGAAGCGTCCTCAGCCTAATCCTGGCTGCTCAGTCCTGCTTCTCAATGTGGGGAGGTGGTCCAGCAGGAAAAAAATAATGTTTTGCATGGTTAAGTTTCAGCTGGATCGGTTTCTTCATCCAGCTCGCCACATGACCCTGCGACTGCTTGTGTCAATAGGACACAAAAAGTAGTGCAAAAGCAGCAACAAGTGGCCAAAGCCAGGTCTTCAGCAGTGCCGCTGCTCAATGCATAACCACGGTCTCAGAGGCTGAAGCTGTGCAGGCATTTTTGGAATGCTGACCCACATAACTCAATGAGTCACCAGTTGCAACGAATCTGAATGAAGAGCAGAGATACTGCAACATTCAGCCAATACTTCCTTGCACTGTTCCACAAACTCAACAATTTTTGAATCACTAGGAAAATAGAAGTCTTATCAGAAAAATAAAATTCAGCGAAGTTTTAAAATAAAATTTGGCAAAGCTTTGATTGCAGTGAATTGAAATCTGACCTCATAAAGTAAAAAGAAACAAAGAATGCCTGTTAAAAACAGAATTCTGTCTCTTGCTGTCCTCTGATAACGTTTACTCAAAATGCAAGACCAAAAATACTGAAAGTCCCTACCAATTTTTATTTTGCCCAACTGCACATACATCAGGACAATGTTATGGTGCTGTTACACTGCCATTCACTTGGAACAGCAACCAGGAGCAACCCAGAGATGTTACTGCCAAGCCTGCCTTGGGAAACACTGCCCATTTCATTAGCAGCTGGTGAGGTGATCGGTGGAGTTGAGGCGAGCTGAGTGAGGACTCCCCACTTTCTTCAAACAGCTGACACGCGCAGTCCCTGGCATCTCCACTGGAGTGGTGATTTCTGTAAATCAGACTTATCCCAGTTCACATTTCCAGAATAACTCTTTACGTTTCTGTCTAATATTTAAGATGTCACTCACCCTAGCAAGGAAAACAAGGAATTAAACTTTCTCCACAGTTTGAAGCATCCAAAATGAATAATTCTGGAAAAGCATATTTTTAAAGGATAAAGCAAGTTTAAAGCAATAACCCTGTTCTCCTTTTGGATTCTTATATGCAAACTTTTAGCACTTAGCCAAAAAACTTCACTGTTCCTTTCCGGGATAGAATGGTCCAGCTGGTGGCTTATAACCCACATCCAACCATCAGACGGCGTTTACTCAATTCTCTGCTTTTCTCTGGAGGAAATAAGTGTTGCTGGTTTGGGCAGCAGACAGCTGCACGGCTCCTCTGGGGTTTGTGTAAGGCCAAATTCATGGCAGAATGAATTTCTGGTCTGAGACTACAGAGTTCATGGCTTCCACGGGAGGGGAGGAAGAAGGTGGGAAGTAACCCACTTCTAGAGATGCACTACACAATGCCAGGAAGTGGCACTGCACAGCCCGCAGAGCGCGGTGCTCTCATCTGACGCTCTACAGCAGCTCTACGTGCAGGACCAGGGAATTGGTACCAGACCACGTTGTCTGAAACACACCACGACAACCTGTCCTACTCCAGCCAGCTCTGTGTGTTACGCATCCTCCACAAGGGAAAAGAAGTGGAAGAATCTCCCAGATGAAAATACGACTTTGTCAGCGAGTTCTAGCAACCTTGCTAAAGCAACCTGGCCTGTCTCTGCCTTCCCTCTGATTTTTCTGTTTTTCATTTTCTGTGCTTGATGCATTGCTTCATTTCCCTTAGGACCGGCCACAAACCAGAGGTGACAGCCAGCCTAGGTTCCACAGCATGCTGTATAGAGAGAAGTTTCTCAGTTATCTTCACTCACCTGATGAAACTACCGTATATGGGACGGTAATCAGAATCAGAGAGGAAGAGAAAAGGAGCTATTAAATAAGACAAGTGAGGTGGGTCAGACAAACGGGTCAGACTGAGGGTAGAGAGGACTTGGGATGTCCTGTGAGGACCAAAATAACAGTAACAAACCACCCTCAGCTTTTTCTCATGTTCTTTCCTCACAGTAGTTGAATGTTTAAATTATCTTTACTGTTCCCAGCTCCTTTGTGCAGAGACTGTACGTAGATCTGTGCTGATGGCATTAGCTATTTAATAGGTTTGCATCCAATATTTCTAACAGTACCCTGCTCAAATAGCTTTGGATTTATGCACTATTATCATGTCATAATGATGCAATTGCAAGGATTTTGCATTCTTCTGCATTGCAGAAAGTGCTACGGTGTATCAGGAGCTTGTCATTAAATTCACAGCTTCAAAGTGGCATTCTGACCATTTCTGTCTTAGACCTTAGACCTTCTAATTGTTCGTTGCAGGTGAGAAAGTTCAGTCCTTCCCAACTCCATATTCTCATGTGGCTTCTGAAGTAACTACGGAGCGGAAGACTACGCTCCCAGGCGTGCAGCCCCCGTCGTTCAGTGATGCAGTGACGGTGTTGCTGTCAATAGCATTTAATCCATAAAACTTCCTGAAGGCTGCTCTCGCCGTGGGTATGGGCGAGTCACAAAACCACCATCCTGTAGTGTAACACTCCATATGAAAATGCCCAATTTTTCCTTCAGACCACAGACTTGCAGATTTAAAAAAAAAAAACAACTGATTCAGTGTTTCCAGGCTTACAGGAAATGTAATACTCCTTCACTTTTTCTAACCAAAGCAGAAGAAAAACACACTCTTTTCTGTCCTAACACAAAAGTTTAAATATTTTTTTGTTTCATACCGCATTGATATCTTTTACGGCATAAATTGCAAAAATGAGAGAATAAAAGACAGAAGGAAATTAAACCTTCTGCAATAAAATATGTTAGTCTTCAGACTTCCTGAAAAATATGCAACTGGAAATACCGGAATATGTTACTGGAAGGATGAAACACACCCAAAATCTTCTTAAACAATTAAATATTGAGGCTTATTTTGACTTGTTTTGGCAGGAACTGTGAAGAAAGACTGGCAGTGTAGTAGCAGAGAAGAGTCTTATCTTAAGCATGTTGTTTTTTACTGGGAGAAAGTCAGCTCAGCAATAGTAAAGATGGGGAAAGAGCTTATGGAATTTTGTATTTTCAGTCAGTGCAAGTCATTAGTGAAATGAGTTCAATGATCTCACTAACTATGTCATTACAAACTATGAAAAACATATGGAATGGCAACTACCTTTACGTGGTGCTCAGGGACATGGTTTAGTGGTGGACTCGGTAGTGTCAGGTTAACAGTTGGACTCAAGGATCTTAAGGATTTTTTCCAACCTAAATGATTCCACGATACAGAAAAAGCCAAGGCAGCAGCTGCTGCATAGACACGGTGATTTGTTCTTGTAAAAGCCTGGGATGCACCAGTAGACTTTGGAGACGATCCATGTGAAATTGCAACCAGGGAGGAAACGTTCTTTCAAACACACACTTCATGCAACAGACTGGTTTGGTCAGTGAATGGTAAATGTCACTGGTATTTTAATTGAGATGTTAAAGGCCAAAAGTTTTCAAATGATCTTTTAAATGTGGTAATTTTTCAGTTGATGATCAAGCAGAAAATATTCAACCACCAGTTGCACTGTATTTTAGAAGTGAAGTGTATTTGGTGCAATCTTCAGAAAAAGAGATGAAGCAACCTTTGCTTGTTTCCCCAGTTTGCTCAGGATTCAGAATTCACAGAGGGAAACATTTGAAAGGTTTTTTTATTGGTGTTTCAAACCCTGGAGGAACTTACTTTTGTGCTCAAATATATTAAACGTGTGTAGCAACCTATTAAGCATACTCATAGTGATCTCAAGTATGGGCACAGCTAGATTAGAAGTGTTTATACACATACAGAGCTGTAAAAAATGAAGTGGAAACAATCCATTAACTGCTAATGATAACCATATATGTACTGCTAGCATACAGCTTTTTCTGCATTCAAATGGAAAAAAAATCCTTATCCCATTTTAAACAGAAACCCTACGTTAAATTTACTCTTCAGTGCCTCAATTACAACCTGAGGAAAATTTGCCAGCAAACCACTGGCACCCAGGAGGCCAGCGGGAATCCTTTCATTGGTTACAAGGAAGCTGTCTTCCTCCCTGGAACTACAAAAGAACAGGGCAGACTATCAGACTTGGGCAAATAACAAGTATCTTTGTGTAAGGCCAAAATGGCCTCAGGGACCAGAACAAACATATCTGTTAACGTTACACGATGTTACTTTACACAGACAAATTCACTGAGGCCACAATTACTCCAAATAGTATCACATACACAGCTGTATATACATTTATCCTTTTGACAAAACCAGAATGTTATAACATTTCATTTGACATTTCTGATAGATTTCCAGTGAGATTTGACAAATTTCTCTTTCCTCTTGAGTTGCTAAACAGATTCACTGAAGTAGACAGCATTAGAAAGCAATGCCCCATCCAGCACTGGAGATAAAATATGTTTTGCAGGACTAACATAACAAGAATATTCTCTTCACTGCACGTTCAACAGTGATAGCAGACAATGCGCAACACGTTGCCAACCTTTGGTGCTACTAGTAACGTACTTTTATGAGCTGTGTAAAAAAAGCCCTTTATGTTTGCCTTTTGTATAAAAAAGTACAAAGGCCTTACCGCTGGTGAAATGTTCAGTGCACCCCCTGTAGATCATTAAGCAGGGGAATTCGTGGTGCTCACAACCTATCACCATCCCTAGAGCCCAAATATTTGGCAGAAGATTATGAAGGAAAAGAGGTGTTCAAAATCAAAGTTCAGAAAAGACCTTTATGTTTAACTAAAGTCAGCGTGAAAACCTCCAGCCCAGGAGTAATCCAGTGCCCGCAGCCGGGACACAGCGTGACGGGCTGTATGGCAGAGCTGCTGTTTTGTTAAATCGCACTTTCAGCAGACTGGCACTGTATTCGCCTTTTGCCTGAAAGGAGCAAAACTGAGAGGGTAATACAGGGAGAGAACACTGACTAAAGAAGTAGAGAGAAAGAAGCTTTTATCACTCGTTGGATGTGTGCCACAGAGACCAATTATATACATTTGACAGCAACCATTATAATTCCAGAGTCCTTGGACAAATCACGAGCAGAAAGGTTACCTTCCCCAAAACGTTCATTGCCATTAAATAACTGACCCAAACTAGAGGGTGAGGCCAGCACTTATGAGAGAGTTTGGCGGAAGGGAGGAGATGGAGAATCTTATTACGTGTACACCTGAGAAAGCCCATCATTTGTTCTGAAAAAGGATTTGCAGATTCACTGCTGATATTGTATTCTCAGCAAAGCGGACAGTGTTCTGAGAACGCAAATCCTACAGACAGCGGTGACAAAACAGCCAAGACAAAAATAATTTCTCGCTATCAGTGGCAAAACTTGACTCAACTTGGTGAAGTTGATGGTTTAACCCTTCAGTTTGAAAGTCACAAGACCTGGTCCCATTTTTAAGTTTAGATTGCTCTGGAGGCTACAAAGAAGGCTGCCGTAGGTCCAGTTCCGCCACCAGTTACACAACCTTAAGGACCACATCTAAGCAGAACATTCGTATTTCATGAAACAGGCATTTCGATATCAGAGAGTTGAGACATCTGCTAATAAGGTGGTAGCTTGTTCTCTCTCAATAAAAGGCATAATATTGGGAGAAATAAGGATGTCTCTAAATTTCATCCTCTGTGAGCAATCATTCCATGTATCTCATTAAAAATTTCACCAAGCAACCACAAATAAACCTAGGTAATTTAGTATATCACATTCAGATTTCTTCAGCATATCCCAGTTATTTGGGATGCATCCTTCTAGAGAAGGTTCCAATTGCTTTTAATTTTAACAGATACATACAATCAGATGGTTCTCTTTTCACCCATGTTCAAAGTTTATTTTTCTCTTAATTCAGAGTTAAGCCTAACTGGAAGTAACTATTTGCATAAGAACAAGGAGTCAAACATGTGGTTCCAAATTTCTGTTCTGGGGTTGACCCTCTCCATATAGCAATTTGCTGGGTAGGATGGAAATTTTCCAGGCTCTTCCCAGCTGAAATTTCTCCCCGGGCAGACCTATGACTCAGGAAACTAGACATACACACACACAAAACCATTTCTGGCTCCAGGTCCCCTTGCAACTGTCACAACCCAACTTTGACAATGCCCATTTTTAACTCAACATACAGCAAACTATCATGATGAAAAAGAAAAAAGAGGGAGGAGGAGAGAAAGAGAAGAGATGTCATTTCAGCCAATTTACTTCTGGGACATATCAAGGCTTTACATAAAGACCCAGTAATGGGGGCACAGGATGCTGAAAAAACAAAGCACAAAATCGTCATACAAGTTTTGCAGAATGACTGAAAGGAACACAAGTACTTTTCACATCACAAGATGAGTTGTAAAAGAGTAAGAAAGAGTCATATTAGACCCGTATGTATAAAGCGAACATCTCTTGTTTTATTGTTCTAGGCTTGTGGGTTTTTTGCAAGATCCAAAAGACAAAGATATTTTAACGTACTTGCTTCTGTATTCAGAAGAGAATGCTCACGGCTCAAAGGCCACAGTTTTCTAGCTCTGAATCAGAAAGGATATATTATAATTGCAAACATAAAATTTAAGCTCCTTTCACTCATAAGGAGATGGACAATTTGAGAGAGCAGGACAAATCGCTAAGAGAATTCTCCCACATAATAATTCTCTTATTAATTCAGCTGAGCTTAATAAGTGATCCTTATTCAGTCCCCAAAAGCCCACATCAGAACATCCCTGGAAATAAATCTTCAGTCTCAATAGTCCTGCTTAAGAAGGTGAGGCTAAAAGGCTTCATCCAAGAAATGTACTTATTTGTCACATCTGGTTCAAAGCAAGGAGTAATACCAGACATTGTCCTTGCATGCAGTTTTTAGCTATGCCTTGGTGACTCACCAATATATCCGGAATAAAATAAATGAGCTGTTTCCAGATCCTAGAAGCAAAGTTACTCCCACTACAGCATTAGAGTTGAGAACCTATACCTCTGAGATCTGGAATCCCATAGGAATCAACAGGACAAAAACTATGCAAAAACTATGCCAGTGTCAGACCAGCAGGAAGTTTAAAACTTTATGAAGTTTAGTTAAAAAGTGTCCTGGTTTCAGCCAGGAAGGACTTAATTTTCTTTCTAGTGATTGCTGTGAAAGGACTGTTAATAATGTGCATTGTTTTAGTTGTTGCTAAGTGATGTTTATACTTCTTAAGGAGTCTTTTCAGCTTCCTATAGAAGCTGAGAAGGACCATAGAGAGAAGAACGGAATGGCCAATGGAATATTCCATACCGTTGACATCATGTTCAGTATATAAATGATGGTCAGCTGGGGGCGGGGGGGCAGGATCTGTCATCACTGCTCGGGAAGGGACCAATTCACCAGCTAGTGAGAGTGACTTGTGTCGTCATTGTCGTCGTCGTCGTCATCATCGTCATCATCATCATCACCATCATTATTACTGTTTCCCTTTTCTGTTATTGTTCTATTAAACCATCTTTATCTCAACCCATGAGGTTTTTTCTTTCCCTTTCCCCTCCTTTTCTTCCTCTTCTCCCTGCCTTCTGGGGGAAGGGGGAGAACTCTGCGAGCGACTGCATGGTCCCAGCTGCTGGCTGGGGTTAAACCATGACAAAAGGCTTACGATGAACTAGAATTATTTTTACAGTTTTCTAAAGACATTTTGGATTGTGCTCTCCCATTTTTTCATCTACCTTCAGTCCCATCGCTAAGCCCTTGCTCTGCTGCAGCCTGCATATTCTGCAAAGGAAAGAGGAGCTGAAAGACTGCAATAACTTCCTCCAGTTCCCTCACAGGTACTCAGTGGGGATGCTAAGACAGCAGCGAGTAAGACCATCTGCATCAGTAGTTCCTCCTGATATGAATGCAACATCAAGATAAAAACAGAGAGAGAAACCTGGTAGAGAGTTGTGGTAAGGACTTAGGAAGGAGTGGGATGGTAGAAAGAGAAGGAATAGAATACACAGAGTAAGGGGAGGCTGTATTTGTGAGTGGAGAGGAAACTATGGTGTGTTATAGGTGTTAGAAAATGCTGTTTGTGAGACAGAAAGAAACAGAGAGACAGGATGACAGCGGTTATTTGTTGTGAATGACTGAATACGAGTCTGAGAATTAGAAGGAAGCTCTGCAACTACAAAAGTCCTGTATTTGGGGATGCATCCCCAAATCCTGCATATGTACATGAAAGGGGCAGACAGGGAAGCAGCATGCACGTGCAAGACAACCTGGTGGAGAGGCAACACCGCTGTGTGTGCAAAATTCCCCTTGCAGGGCAGCACTGTATGCCATGTACCTAAGAAAGCAGAGGGAGCAGGAAGTAGGAGTGCGTGCAAGAAGTGAGAGGAGCAATGGGAAAGAGGAACACAAGACAGAGAGGGAACTGACAGAGGGGAAGGAAAGATTAAGAACACGGGGGAGGATGTACAGTCTATTGCACAGGCAAGAAAGAGAAGGCGGAGAGAAAGGAAAGGAACGAACAAGGGGAACATTGGTCACACAGAAAATATGCTTGATGAAAAAAAGGCATAAAAAGATGGGGAAAAAGATAGTAAGAGATACACGGGAGTTCAGAAAAGGCTAAAGGAAGTGAGAAGAACAAATTAAAAGATAAAAAACCAAAGAAGAAAGATTTTACTAGTTAAGAGAAAGCATAAATCCCCAGTGAAGAGATTTACCGAAAAGGCTAGGGCACAGCACACCATGGGTAGAACCAGAAATTCCCTGGAGACCAGTGCTGATGCTCAGGCCTTTCATCTCCCCTCTCTAGACCTCTATTCCATCACTCCTTCCCAGTGCACGCTTTCTTTAAGAACACGTTTGCATCTCCAGCTACAGCCTGTTCACCTCACTGAACCCTGCACTCCAAGTACCGGCACACGCAAAGTTATGAGACCTGTTGAGGAAAGCGCGAACGCAATCATTTACGAAGAAACGTACTCTTGAAAATGAACACAAAAAGGGTGAAAGGTGAAAGTGGAACTTGTAGTGATTGGAGTCGAGTGCTGTCCCAGCCAGCAGCGAGGTGAAGCTGATCCGACAGCTGCTTTCCTTACCTTGGGTGCTCATGAGTGACCGGGCTGTCTCGCTGCGGCTGCTGCAGGCTGAAACTCCCTACATCGCCTCCATGCAATTGTCAGTGTCTCTCCAGGAGGCTTGGAGAGGTTATTTGTGTTCGGCAGCTGCTGAAAAGTAAAGGAAACACAAGGAGGAAAACACCAGCTGGCCCCTAAAGTGCCAAAAGCTTAGGGAGAATCAGGAATGAAGGAAGCAAGTGAACTGGTGTCAGAATGAGCAAAGAGCGACACAGAAAGTAAGAAAAAGTGTGTCAGAGGCTGGGAGGGGCGGAGAAGGAAAATGCAAAGATCTGACAGGAAATCAGACTATAAATCTGCTTAGGGTTTTAAAAAAACACATTTCTGCTCCCCAGCGATACAGCCTGTTTGCAAATGACTCTGCACGCAGGTGACAGCAGAGCCCTGAAGTACCACTGTAAGCAAATAAAGAGGCACTTTTGCCCCTTCCCCAGGAAGAAGAGTGGGCAGCGTCGGCAGCAGCACAAACGACCAGCTCAGACAGAAAAAGCAGGCTGTCTCCGCTGCCTCACTCGAGTTCTCCAGATTTGCAGTGCCGGTTCCCCTCAGGCAAAAGGGGACACGCTGGATGCCAGCCTCGCTGGTGCCCTGCCTCGCCGACCACAAAGCAGCAGCTCTTGCTTCTCTGAGCACACGCTGGCTAGAAAGTAGGCAGGAAAGAGAAAAGAAAGAAAGGACTGAACAGAACAGAATTTCGAGAACAACAGTTCCAGGCTGAAGGAGTTCTGGATTTTCTCAAGGTTTCAAAGGCTTTACAGGAAAGCATCTATTTTATTAATAGCTGCTTTTGCTAAAAAGGTAGTCAACAAGGTTTAGCTTACGCAAGCACTCGATCATTTTACAGTTGAATGGTACTTTAAACAATATATTTTCCAAAGGGAGTCTCTGCTGCCATAAAGAAGCCGCAGCCTCTTGCGTCACTTTTATGCTGGACTCCTCCAGGCTTAAGGCACGCATGGAAATCCAACCACTGATGGGTCTCACTGAGGACATCTACCTGCTAGGCTGCAAGCCAGAACCTCCCTCCACGGGCAGCGCAACACGAGCAAAGCCAGTCAGCCCTGCCCCTTCCTTCCCTCCCAGTCCTGCAGCACCAGGAGTCACCACCACTGCTAGGAACCTCCTCCAGTGCTGTTGCCATCTTGCTCAGGGATCCTTAACCCGAATTGCCTGCACGATGCTGTGCCAGTTCTTGTTCTGCTATTGCCTATTTGAGCTCCAGGGGGAAAAAAAGGCACGGATAGTGCTCTACTCCCAGTCCCTCCCTGGGCTCTACCCTTTGCACTGCATGACCACACACAAGTGAAGCCCCACTGGAATCAGCAACGGGTCCTGAATATGTGAGAAGTCAGAGGAAAGACCCCTTGAAGGAAGACTCACATGCGGGTAACAGGGACACGGGTATGCGAGGGTGACTGTGGCCAGAAAGCAACTGTGTGTATACGTGCACATTTTTATCTCATGACAGAAACTAACAGAAAAAGCAGAAACTCTAGGAATAATAAGCATAAGTGACCGATGACAGATAATTTAGGAATGTGGAAGGGAAAAAGCACGATGATAGTAATGGAGTGAGAGAATGAGAAAGGAAAAAATAGTCAAGAATAAAGGAAAACACAACGAATGGAAAGTAAGTATGAAAGTACAGTGGAAAAACTATCAAAGGACACAGTAGCATCAAAGGATATTGCAGCGTCAAAGGCAACAGAATGGAGGAAGTCAGATGATCAAGTGAAAAGAAGAAATGTAAGGGAGAAAATACATGGCTCAAACTGGCATTACAATAACACTCAAACGTGTTCTTACCAAACTGAAAACCTGAACTCTGTGAACATCATGAGGGAGCAGAATATATTCCAGGCAGTAAAACATGTGGGACAGCTCTGCTCTAGTTCTCCCTTATCATTCCTGTAATTTCACGTTTGCACCTGTAGCTGGACTGACGAGGGCCTGTTTAGCCATAAGGACGATATTGAAAGGGATTCTGGAAGGGATTGCAGTTCTCTTAATCAAGAGCTCAAAAGACTAAGGGATGCAGGAATTTCTCTCTCCCGCTGAGCAACAGCAGAACGTGCTACGCCCCTACTGATTTTTTTCCAGTGAGGACTATACTGTTATGTGCTACTTAAGATTCTTGCGTGGCTTTACCAAAATTCACCTTTGAACAAGCTTGCGAGCTGTATGTGACAAGGTGCAGGAACGCCAAAATTCTATATCTATGTGACAACTGCATGGGTGAGGTTCTGCGGCTTCTGACGGGGGGAAAGCCAGGGAAAAACTATGAAATATAGCTCTAAGAACTGCGGCCTACAATTATTCCATCAAAACCAATATAAGTTATTTCTGAGCCAAGCTTTCTACTGCTTTCATAGAGGAAGCGGACTTGTGCATGCAACAGAGGAACCATTTTAAGCACAACCAGAGAAGTTAATTCTGCTGGCAGGAGGCTTTGTGGCTTCACTTCGATTTAAAAACCACAAATCTTCCACACACAGTTCCTAACCTGACAGGAAAAACACACTAGAAATTCAAGTCAAAACTCACCGAGTCTCGTTATAGCTTTCTCCTTTTGTCCTTTGTCCTTAAGTCAAGCAAGGTGTTAGATATCATTTGTTCCCAGTTCTGCTTTTGTTTCACTTAATGTTGTAGATTGCAAACAGCTTTCAAAAAGTACAATAAACGTTTTAAAGAAGATCCCACATTTCCCTGGGCCTAAAGCGATGCCCTAGAGATGAACCAATCATCCAGTGGAGCCAGAGCAGCTTTAAGGAATCTAGCACTGAAACGCAAAGGACCGAAAATTCTCCTGATCATAAAGAATTCACTGGCAAACTGAGATTAGCTGAGCAGGATCCAGTCATCAATCACAACACCAAAAATAACTGTGTATCAACTTTCTTTTGTAAGAATTTACAATCTTAATCCCAGTTTTCAGTTTTAAAAAAATTCTCTCAAGCTCTAAAAATGTTGTGGTTGAGGTTACAGTTCCTTGAGGCTGATAGACTGAAGTGAATTTCACACAATGTAAGTGTAGGAAGTAATTATGTTCTGTCAGGCAGCTAGAAAATTCAAGAAAATCCAGATGTTCCACCTAAAATATAGGTATGTGGCAAAAAGCTGCAGAATCTGAATCAGGGGCTTTCCTGATCCAAATGCAGGGTCTAAGACCTTGACTGGGCGAGTTACGTATCTCTTAGAGAGCAGCAACAACGGAGACTTATATACAAATTTGAAAACCAGAAAAATATCTAAAATAAGCACTGAAAAGATGGTAGTGAGAAAAAGTCCAAAAAGAGCTTTCCTAAGCAGTCTGGCTGAAGAAAAGAACACTTGGAAGTTTGATTAAACTGTCTTTTGTTACTTTTGACCCATTCCACTCAGGGAAGCGGGAAATATTCCTTTTTTTTTTTTTTTTTTTTTAAGAAAACCAAATTGCCTCAAAGGAATACATGACTTTGTCATCTATTTCTTTTTTTATAACCAAAAAAGTCCACTGGCACTTTCAGCTTAGTTACTTGCTGAGTTAAGGGGTGACAATATTTCTTTTTCTGGTTTTTTTTGATGACGGCTTCTCAGTCTGTTTTCGTTAAACCTGGTACAGAAAACAATAAATTGCTCCTCTGCCTGAGAGGAACTCCCCTCCCATGAAAGCCAGCTGGCTGGCCACATGGGGTATGTTTGCTGTCTCCCTCTTTCAAAGAGACTTCAGAAAAGGAGAGCATACTTAGTTGCTTCCAATTGCTCTAGTCCTGCATGATCTGAGCCCTGATGGCAAAACCTGAATAACAAGTGCATCTTAAGCCCTTTGATGGTGCTGCACCTTCCCCTCCTCCAGGCTTTTACTTTGGGATCTTTCCATAAAAGAGCCAGCGAAATTTCAAGGTTACTCTATTATTCTCTTAGGGTGATCAAACAGTGGAGAAGACTTGGCATCTTAGAAATTTCCCCATGTTGTTGTCGGCCTCCTAAGTATTTTGCTCACAGTGACTTTCATACCACGACATTGTTACCGGGGTCTATAGGGAAAGCTTCTGTCTGTCCCACAGGAATTGTGTAAAATTTGTTTATCCAATGGAAGGTTCTCCCTGTACACCATGACTTCCTACAGAATGCCTTTTTACAGAGTTGATTCATCAGCACTCAAGAGGGCAGGTCATAACTCAGAAATGAAGCCACTAGAAGCTTTAAATAGTTGCAGACTGAAGAGCTGGAAAAAAAATATCAGCATTTGGAAGCAGAGAAACGCTAAACTGTCCAGCTCTTAATCTGCTGTTCCTTTTCTTCCATACCCTTCTTCCCCCAAGAGAGCCATCCCAGCCCATGAGGAGACTGCCCTTGACACCTTATCAGTGTAACAGTCCTGAAAATCCCTGGATACCAGAAACGCGTTTCACAAACTAGTGATTTGAGAATTAATATATTGCATTTCTCCTGCATGCCTGAGCATAGTAGCACCGTATATATTGTCAACACAAGCCCTCCAACTCTTTAGAGCAAAGAAACAGAAGTATTAAATATTTTCCACGTTTTACATATTTTATATTATCAGCCTTGCTCAACTATCCTTAGAGACTATCACTCTTACTTAAAGATGCTCACAATTTATCATTTTTCTCTGGAGATCTGACTTCCAGAACAGAAGTATTTCCCTACTCAATTCACCAGCCTGTGGATAAGCAGCTCTTAATGTTCATCTGCCTTTTCTAGGCATTAACATCAAAAATGCCCCTTGATCTTAAAAAGCGACACACAGCAGGGTTTCTTTAACACCTTTGGGGGTAATGGTTTAAATCCAGTAGGGAAATGTTCTCATCTATAGGTTTATGATACACATTTAAACAGTGTTTCAATTGCCAGAACTATGAAATAAGATGACAGCTAAACATATATCAGCGGGGAACAGATAGTATAAAATTCTCTCTTTCATTTGACAGTGTTGGGGCTTACGTATTTTTGCACAGAATGTACAGTCTCTGCCGAGTTCGGGCGCATTACGGGATTTATCTGTCTGCATCAGCTGTTGGCATATTCACCCGCCTTCTTAGGACCAAGTTAGGTTCAAACCCGCTCCGGAGCTGGGCTGACAACGCGCAGCAGAGTGGAGACCAGCCAAAGGACCAGCCCTGCTCCGGCGCGAAGAACCCAGCTCTATTCTGCCTCTCCTTGGGGCCAAAGGGAAGGAAGCTCCCGACTCCGCGCCGCTCTTTCCAGAAAAGCGAGAGTTAATTTAGTGATTAGTCCGACCATTCTCTTTTCATTATACATATATTATTCATCAAAACTGGGTACGAGCCACAGCTCAGGTCCTTGTGCTCTTAATTATATGTCCATACGGCTTAAAACCCAAGGATCTTTAAACTTCCGAGACAAATGATGTAGTTTCACAGAAACCACCGAGTTAGGTATTCACATCCATACCCACGCTCAACAGATGATGAGATGCAGTACTGGGGAGATAAGAAAGGAATATTTATTCCCCCTTAGAAGTGATAGAAATACATTTTTTTCACATAGTTCGATTTTTAAAAAAATCTTATGGACTATTAAAAAAAACTGGAAAAGGTTAAAAAATGAAGGCAAACGCTTATAACATTTTTTTGTTAAAATAAAGAGGTACAGGAGGGAATCCAATCACTGTTATTGGAACAAAACCTTAAACAGAGTTCAGATCGTTGTCACTAGAAAATATACTGAAAAAATTAATTTTAGTTCAACAACTTTTATTAAAAACATTTCTAAATAAATAAGTCCCATATCTCATCTTTTGCTTAAAACACAAGGGCATCTTTCCCCACTTACGCAATACTAGCATTGTCAATATGGATTCTGATTACTAGACTGTGAAGGATGTAACGTATCTGTAATCTGAAGGATAATCTATCAAACCTGAGATTTAGTAGATGCAAGGAGAAGCGAGTTACTCATTCTTGGTTGTTTGTTTCAAATTGGAAGGTTTCTTGTCTTCCTTATAGGTCAACATTTATTCTAATTAAAAACGTATGCATATTTTTAATAGAGACAAATAGAAAACAACTGCAGAGTTTTAATAGCTCGCATTCTTCAACATTTTCTCCCTTTTTATTCTGAACAGCTTCTTCAAAGGTGAAAAGGAGGAAAATTTGTGCTCAGTGCTGTACTCAGACAATATACCTCACAGAAAAAATAATGTTATGGTTAATTAATAATATAAATTATGCAATATCTAAAACAAAAGTTATCTATTAATCCACATAGTTTGAATGACTAAGGGAACACTTTCCATAGTTTAAACATCCAGTGAACACAGCACAGACCTGGAAGTGTAGGACTTTTACACTTCCATTGCAGGGTTTATCCAGCCATCCTCTGTGATTCACATAATCTGAGAGTGCTTCACCTTCCTCAGCTGTAAAAAGAACCACGGCAGCTTTGAACTTGAAACTGATATATAAATGAGGTGCATCAAAACCAGAACATGAACCTCCTACGTCAGCACATTGCAAGTAAATGTTAGAAAACCAAGAATTACTATATTGAGTCAAACCAAAGATCCATCCCTGCCAGAGAACAGCTGCTGTACCTTCCCAAAGTGGGAAGCTGAACCCATCCTTAAGGAAACACCCCTCCTCTCTGGCAAAGAAACCACCGCAGGACCACGAGCTGGTTCATTACAGAGGAGACACGGGTAAGGTTGTGAAACAGGAATTTGCCAAAAGCAACTCAGGCTAAGTCAGTAGTTTGAGGGAAAAGTTATCAGAGACCAGAGGTCAGACGGAGGTATTACCATGCTGTTATGCCTTATTTCTCCTTATTGTTTCTTTTAAACAGAATAAGACTTAGCTAACATCGTATGCACGGGTATTCTGCCAAAACAGCAACGATCATTTCTGAAAGCAGAGGGCTCGGAGGCAGGTTATGAACATACGATGTGTTCCAAGCAAAAGACAGGAATGCCTACGGAAGCAGGAGCAGCGCAGCACTGGAACAGAGGGTAGAAGCAGCAGCAGGTAGTGGGGAATTGGTGTGGTTTTTAGCAGCCCATCAGACTGCTCTAGCCTGCGTGGCTTACAGCACCGCCCTGAGCTTACACATGCTACACTTGATCGGTAGGTGTGATTTCTCTGTGACTCGTTACTTATAAATTATTTGTTCATCTTTGGATGTATTTGCTCTTCCAGGCTCTCATGTTCATTTTCCTTTTAACTGTGTAGCTCCCAAGGGAAGGACACGAAGCATTCTTGTAGAAGAGCTCTTAAAAAGCATATAAATAGTGGTCATATATCACTGAAGATTTTACATATGTGAGATTAAACATAGCCATAAAACTATATGACTGCTATTTATTGATCCATAAACGAATACCCGGTTTTGAATTTTTAATACTTCTCTTTGAAACAATGGTATAGATTTCCAAAAGCTATACTTCCTCACTGCATGACAACTCTGTGTTAGAATATTAAATACTTTTACATCTATATATAGGACTTTCAATTCATTTCAATTCTCACATACACACATACATTACAGGCCATAAACTTTGTAATAAACAGTAATTTGCTTGTCATTCATGGAGTTACTTCTGATTCACCTCGTGTAATAGAATGCAGATACCACATATCAAAATAAGTAACAGAAATGAAATTAATTTAAGCATACACAGGCTAAGTCTAGGTTTTTGTCTGTAGACCCAAAGTGCCACAATTGTAATAGTTTCTTAAATTTATTACATTAATAGCTAGTGATCTCTAATAAAACTGAAGTCTGATTTTACGAGATACTGCGCTAATTACCTGGTTCAATGTATAAATTACCTTGTTCTTGTGTAAAACGCACAAAACCACTGCTGAGCTTACTGGCCCCCATTCATTCACAGAAGTATGCCTATGTTATATTTTGTATGTAGGAGGCAAAGGACATAGAGATGGCCAGAGTCCCTTCATCTAAAAGTTTAATCTGAAAAAAATATTTGTCTAAAATTTACAGCGCTGCACAGTGTCCTTTAAGACTCTTGTATAAAACAAAGAAACAATATAGTCTATTTCTTAAAATACATCACATTATGCATTTATCCTATTTTAGCTCACCAAAAGATGAAAAGCTGCTTAGAAACTTCTAGGCTTAAACTTCCAGTGAGTAAAACCCATAAATTTTAAGAAGAAACCCCAGTGACTCCTAAATTGGAATTTCGGCAAGACAAAGAAGCAATAATGTTAAGAGTACCGACAGAAAGAGGGAACTACCATTTTATGTTAGGATTTATGGAATTATATATGCCCCTTGCAACTACTACATCAAATTTTTATCCTTGCATGATGAAACAAACTATATTCTGTGTTCTGTCATGGAGCTGTTGAGCTCTTTCTCTACTCCAATACTCCAGCACTCCAATATAATTGAGGAATTTAACTGTTACACTAATCCTGAAATTTATCCGCAATGAAATAGTTCTTTCTCAAAATATACCACCATACGGTCTTTTACTAATTACATACCTGTTGTTAGAGAATTGCCTTCTTCTGAACAGAAGTCATGCATGTCTCGTACTGCAGGTTGTTGTAATTCCCTGATCATGAAAAACGGATGTATGCATAGCAGTATATTTGCTTTCACTGTATTTAACAGCTCACTTACAGGTGATTCAAGTTTCTTTTAGCGTCATCCACTTAACAAACAAGATGGAAAACTTCCTTCAAGAATGGTCAATAATCCGTTTCCGGCTGTGCTAGCTGCCCAGGGAAAAAGCCAAGTGTTTCAACAATACTATGGCTGGGGTCTTGAGAGATGAACAAATTGCCGATAGGTTGTCATGAAGGCTGAGAGCTAAGGTACTCAGAAAACTATCACTCTTACACTGACACATTAGGGAATTGGTTTCCTAGTAAGCGTTCTCTGAAATCTGTGTCCTGTCCTGTTCTTACAGAGCCTTACTCTGGTGACCGCTAGATGTAAGATGCTCATAAAATGTTGGAAGGAGAAGTTGGAACACAGAATCTGATTTTTCTCTGGATTTTAGTTTTAGAAATTGTCTTTCTATATAAAAATTTATTTTAGTAATAGTACATTCTTAAATAAAGTACATATTATTTCCAATATGGGAATGAATTCAAAAGTAAATAAAAAGGAAAAATAGGTGGTTGCCTGAGGCAATTAAACTGAACTGTTGCCATGCACGTAATTGGGGGCAGACCCCAGCAGAGCTTAAGCATCTCCGGGTCCACTTTCAGGAAGCCCAATGCTACAGAAAAACATGAAGTCCTCACCTGACACTTTGACCATGTGCAGGCAAGAGGAGTGGGAAGGAAACAAAAAGGCTTGCATTTCTAACAGGCTGGAAATCTTTACACTAATGCTGTCTCTAGTCCTGCCTGCCAGAGAGGTGAATAAGACAGATGGTGGAATGGTGACCAGCTTCTGAGACTGAAACAAACCACCACCCAAACCCCGGAGAGGCATCAGCAGATGTCCTCTCGTGAGAACAAACTGGTTTAGTGTATGGCTGTATTGGAGTCCAGCTTTGTCCAGCAAGATATTTCTGGACATCCCCTCAATGTGTGACTGGACTTCTCAAACATTTGTAACTTAGTTAAAATTACTACCCACTGGAGGATCCCTGTACACTTTTAAAAGTTGCATATTCACTTTCAGCTGTGCTGAAATACAAGCAAAATTAACATTGGTAAATACTATCCTACTGTAGCGGCGAGCATACATAAAATACTCTCTGCGCAGAGCGTTAACCCAACACATGACAGTAACAAAGAGACAGACTGCAATCTTCTGGAATCTAATTCTGGAATCTTCAAGCCTCCATAGAGGGGTATAATCTCATTTAATTTATTTTTTAATACAGGTCTGGAAAATATTTCACATTTGGACACGTCCTGTGTATGGAAATACAAGCAGAGTAACTAGGTAATCATGTAGCAAACAGGTGGGATTTGGAGACAAGAGAGGAGTAGTGAAGATGGGTACCTAAGTTTCAGAAAATTTTGCGAAGACAAATGTAGAAGCTGTCAGTAGTGAGCAGATGAAGATCTGCTGGCCAAATGCTATAGCTCTCTGTAGTTCTGTATAGACAAGGAAGCAAAAAAAACTACTGGAAAAGGAAGGGTAGTGAAATTGTCTTGTAACTATTTCATACATACAGAACACTGTTCTGGTCCCAAAACTACGCAGCAGTCACTGGCCTAAGACCTGTGTGAGAAATACTCTGGTACTTGACAGCTTCATAGAGAAAAATAGAGATGGCAGCACGGAAGAAGAGAAAGCTCTAAATATGGAATCTGCAGGGAGTCAAAAAATCGTGCCTGAATATTGCACTTGAGAGGATGAAAGTGAAAGAGCAGAACGGAAAACCAAGCCTGGACACAAAGCGTTGGTGGGACTGGCTGCTGCGCAGGTGTAGAAGAATCAGTAATGGCGAAAGTACAAATACGCAGGCAAAGGGGGAGATTGTGAACTGATTTCTTGAAACAGACCAGGAATTAGTTTACATTTCTAAAGATAGTGGTAGTGTTCTACTCTCAGTGAAACAAAGAAATAGACATTTGCTATATTTAGTACCATACACTTCTGTAAGCCCTACATCATCTGAGGTTCTTAACAGTTACTGTTTTTCCCAAAGGAAGAAGCTCAGTAATATTGACCTACACGTGCAGAAAAAAACCTTGAAATTTTGCAGAACAGACACAGACATTCTTACTACAGGCAAACCAGAAGTGCCCTTAGTGCCCTATAAGACATGGCACAACTTGATCCTTATTACATTAAAATCAAGGTCCAACTTTCTTTCCATATGGGAAACCACTGAGGATCCCTTAGGTATAAGATACGAAATAAATATGATAGTAAGTAAATAAAGGCCTAGTAAAGATGAATTAACAAGAAAGAAAAAGCGAGAAGAAAGAGTAAGATGATGCTATAATGCTTTCAGCAGAGGATTTCACTTTGCTGAGTCTAGTCTAAACTGACAGCCCTGGCTGGAAGCTAAAACTCAAGTGTTCAGAGGAGTGGAGAAGCAGAGCTCACTTCTATTTTTTGCTGAGTTGAAAAGTGTCACTTTTCGTTTTGCTTTTATAGTTGCTGGAAACCATTACTGCTCACCCCATATTGGCTTTCCCTGCCCTGGAGAAAGTAAATGACATCTGAGAATGCAGTAACTGTGTGGTTTATCGGTCCATTACATGGTACCCCCACAAAACTACTGCAGGCTTATCTGTAACATTTTAGCTTTACATCAGTTGGATGAATCAGTGCAGCAGGGACAGCTACTTTTGTTTATATAAATCTCACCGATTTTACAATAGGGAAGCAGGAACACGATGTCTGCTATGACAAGCCTAGAGGAAAGCACGATCATCACAGGGGACCTTGTAGGAACTTGCTGTCCTTGAAGAAAGGAGGGGTGATAGGGAGAGGATCAGGACATGTAGTGGAATGAGGACGTGGTATAGACATCGGGCAAATCTTATTTCTGGAATGAGGCATATACATCCTTTTTAGCTGAATTCAGGATGTCTCTGTATGCTGTGAGGGGCTGAAGGTAATGCAGTAAGGAAGGATTCTTTCTGGCATGACCCTGAGAGCAGACAAAGGGGCACTACAAAGGCCAACTGCTTCTTTTTGATTACAGAATTCAGATTAACCCACTGTGAGACTTCCGATGGAGGAGACACCTTTGGATATGACAGCACCTTCCTTTTTTTCCTAATGAATACTAAGCACTCCTGTGGAAGGGAAAAGGAGGAAGGGGAGGCAGCACTCACCTGTGCTGCTGTAATGGTCAGAAGCAAAGTGAAATTAATTCTGTCACGGTGCAAAAGACGGTGAGAGAAAAAAAAAAAAGATAAGCATTGCCTGTAGGTTTAGTGACTGGATGATATTGGGATTTTAAAGTCAGAGATTGTAGGATCAATACACAAACACAACCTGCTGCTTTGCAGTAAATGAGGTGGCTGGCAACTCTCCGCGAAAATAGTGCACTATTACAATTCAGGAAGAAGACTAAGACGAAGTTGGCATTCTGGATCTCAATTCTGCATGTAGGTTCTTACCCTTCCATACTATGAACAGTCCTACTGAAGTATCAGGGCATAAATTAACACCATTAATAAGTCTCTGCAGGATCAGGAACAAGGGTTGTATTTTAAATCCCATGTTAATCCAGGAAGGTGGCTTCATGAGAAAGACATTAGAATAAAGTAGCCTGCAAAGCATATTCCATAAATTCTATGACCTTAGAACCTACACAAGATGTGCCACTCATTAACATTTCTGGTTTTCCCAAGAGTCACCAGAGATTAACACGATTGCTGCAGCAAAGGGCTGCAGGTACTATAGAGAAGTAAAATGTTTACATATGTACAAATCCAGACTAAATTTGATTGCCTTTGTATGGCATTTCCATATTTATATTGATATATCTGATACCGTAAAGAAGACACTAATTTATGTGGATTATTTCTAGTGTTGAATAGATCTATAGTGTGAAACAGCAAGGTAAAACCAGGAGAGAAAGGAGAAAGCACCCACATCATAAATAGCTGTGCAAATCCAGCATTTCCTCCAATCCAGGGTAAGATATTAGCCACTTTATTATCAATGCAACAACAGACACAGAGAAAAGGAGGGGGTTTGGGGTGGGCTTTTTTTCCACATGAAAGGTAAAAATAAGACTCCTTCCTTGGTGTGCTTTATGACTTTTCACTGCCTCAAGCAAGTTGTATCAACCCCCTGCCACCAGATATCTTACATTACTTCCACATGGATGCAGAACGGGTCATCTCATACATTAGCTTTTTATTCAGATAGCTAATGACTTCAAACATACAAGAAGTACTAAAAATAAACCCCAGAAAATTTAAATGGAATGTTTTAGAGTTTATAAACTCATAGGAGTTAGCAGTCAGAATCAAAAGTGAACTTTCAGGCTCTGGATAAAATGAAAGATGGATTAAAATATACTTCTGCTCATTTATTTGGTATTTACTGTAAATTATTGTATTTGCTTTTTTTTGAGATTTTTTTTTTCTTCCCCAACTGTCCTACTCTTTTCCTGATTCCTGCATGAAAAGAGACAATTCCATTCCTTAGTTGCCACGCAAAATCATATGAAAGAGATTTGGGGTTATTTAAGGTAACTTTGCCTCCAAACCCAGGTTCTTACTTGTTTCCCAGTGCTGACTTAATAGGGCAGGCAATGACCTGAAAATACAAAACCAGAGAACGTATACACTTCGCAGTTTCAAACTTCTTATTCCCGTACATGCCCACTCACTCGCGGTGTTTGCTGGCTCCGATTAGTCATCCCAAAAACCAGCAGCACAACTGCCTCAGCTGCCTCGGTATTGCTTATTTCTACCATCTGCACATGTGATACTGATTTATTCAGCCACTGAGTGTGCTTCGTAGTCTGGGCGAGGAGGGGTAGCAGCAGCTCTCCTGTGATAAGCTGAACACTCGCCGAAGCCCTCAGCTCTTCTTTGCACCTGATGTGCCCGTTCTGTCTGCCAGTGGGAACAGAAACAAAATCTGGGGGTGCAGTTGCTTCCACACCAGAAGCAAATTAAAGCAAACACTACCCCTCTCTCCCTCTGCCCCCACCACGGGGGTCACTCCCCACCAGACCGAGGGGGTGCGACAGTTGTACCATGGTCTGCTATTTCAAAGACTTCATTACTTTTAAAAAATATGTTGCAGCACATTTACCAATGCACCGTGAAGTATTATAAATAATTAAAACTAAACCATTCGTGTCAGAAATAAATGAACAAAGCCCATTTTGCAATGCAGCATCCCTGATTTATATTTATTGCATTCATTTAGAGTATTTGTTAATTCACAAAACCCTGCAGTCCACACAGAGTGGGTCTGCAGAACGTTAGTGGATGCTAGTGAGGTTGAGTCTTCTCTTTAGGTTCATAAAGGAACAGATCACTTTGGGTCAAGAAAAACCATACGGAACACACAAAATTAACAAGCAACTGCTTTTGGATTTCACATTCTGTGTTTTCCAACTGTATGCTATTCTGAACGTCTCTTTTTAGAACCTTATCTGCATTTTGCATTTGCATAGGGGTACAAAATATGCAGAATCACGCTCCAATTAGAAATAATTTTAAATACAACTATACCTAATATCTACCCCTGGAGAGACTGACTCTACCTTGGCTGCTCCCAGACTTCCCGTGTGCTTGTTTGTAAGCATAACAATGCTTCTTTTTAGAGTTTCAGTTTCACAAGGCAAGGATTTCTTTTGGGGGCCAAGACTATGGTAGTGGTGATCAGACATTCTTCCCTTATTGCTGTTGCTATTGTCATTATCTGTATTGCCAATATATTTCACAAGAAAGCTGTGGTCAAATACAGGAGAGGACAAATAAGCGTATCGCCTCAGAACTACTACTAGTAATATAAAGCCATACTGTCAAACAACCCTACTTTTTTGGTTCAGCTCAGATATTCTGGGTAGAGGCATATGGAAACCTGTAGCCAAATTCCTATATTAAATACTGAAACAATTCCTCCAAATTAATAAAATCATAATGAGCTCAAAACCTGTATTTAAAACTATTTTAAAACAAATATACAGGCACCTATGGCAAAATAAAATCCTGGAATAATCTTGGACCCTTCCAATTCCATTCATTTCACCCCAACCTCAGGTTTCTCCTTATAGCTCAGTGCCTGGCAGCAATGACTCCTCTAACAGAAAAAGATCATTGGCCTTTCTTTACTGGAAGAATGCCCAAAAAGGTTGGAAAACACAAACTTATGTAAGAACCATGAAAAGCAGAATGCTCATCTCTCTTGTCTTTTCTTATTATTCTGCCAAAAATTTTCCAAATGCCTGTACTTTTAATACTGTGATTAAATTAATTCATACTATTACAATACTAATTATCCCACAAAATTTTGCAAACTACTGCAGAGCTATCTTTGGTAAAATTTCATAGGTTTATTGATTGTGTGTCAATACTTTAATTGCAAACAGGTTCACAGATGGAATATTTTAGATATTTCCTAAGGTTTCTACGAGCTTCTCTGGGCTGCTTTTTCTCGCCATTTAAAGAGGAAATGTATTTCCAGAAGTTAAAATGGAGACAAACAGGTAAGAAAGCAAAGGCTTTGCTCCTATTCTGTTCTGTTCTGTACTATTCAACACTGTTCTGTTCCATTTCTATGCTTTTCACAACACTGCAAGTGGAGAGGTTTGTACATCCAACCCACTGCACTTTTCTGGCAGTTTCCCTGTTCTTGAAAGGGCAGTATACCCTTACCTGCATTCCAAGTGCCCCACAGAAATTATTGCATTTAAACTTGCTACCTTATCACGGCAAAAACACCTCTAAAAATGAACAGGATGCAAAATGAGGTCCCGTCCCCTTTAATTCTGAAAACAACTTGCTATCATGCATGATGTTTCCCAGCACAAATAGCTCCTTGATACCTGGGCAAATTACCAATTACAAGTGCGCTGCTCCCCAGAGTGAATATTTGCACATGGAGCCCGACAATCTGCAAAGTGTACTCAATCTTGCATAAAAAGGACTTTGAGAAACATTTCTTCCTTGCTGACATGAGTACAAATGCTCGACAGTGAGTGGAGCTTTTCTGCTATGCAACGGGGTGTTTTATGCAAGGAGATCCAAAGCAATGAGTATTTGACGAGTTAAGAGGTAAGGAGACTGGAGGAAACAGATCATCTGCTCTAATTTATAGCGAGAGAGAAACTTCTGCATGGCCTCCACTGTGAAAGTCTTCATGGAAAAGTGGTTGAGCTCACTTGGATGCTTCAGCAAGAAGGGCCTGAGCCCACACCTCCACAGACAGGACTTGATAGGGCTTGCCCAGGCTCCAGACACAGAATTTCCTCTGTGTTCAGTAGGAGAGGAGCGTGCATTTACTGCACATGGAGACTGGCTTCTCCCAGAAGGTCTGGACTTATGCACATAATTATTATTCTACTCCAATATGCATGAACTGGATTTATTTTATTTTTCTAAGCTATTATTTAATACAATAAGCAGTGCAGAAAGTAAGAAGCTAATACAATCACTTCTGCGGCATATTGTGTGTTTATTTGGCTGAAAATGTAAAAATGTCAGAATGCATGAAGTATATCATAAGTGTCACTAGGCCTGTTTGGTATGCAAAAGAGCACTGGAGAAGTTATTATATTTTTAAAAAATATTTACTCCAAATTGCATTTCTCCTACTATACCTTCAGTACTCACCAGCTAGTTTTTTCAAAAAATTCTGACTGATTTTTAGATATTTGTAAGTAATGCAAACCAAACAATTAACAAGACTCAGATTGAGCCTGAGATGTAAATATGCACAGCTTTAACCTGAGCAAGCTTGTCGTGCCTGAGTTTGTAAACAAATTTGAACGGTTAAAGTGCCTTCCAGTTTGTACCAGAGAAACAGCTCTCATACTTACTTTAAGTTGATTAATGCTGCAGAGACTGAAATCTTCTCAAAGGACCCATGTTTCAACAAATGCTACTTGGTTTTCACCCCAAATGCCCCTTATATTTGGTATCACTTTCTACCTTATACATCATTTTCATCAGAGCGAAGCAGCTACAGAAAGATCTACAGTGGTCGCTGAGTCCTGCAAATGTTTTATACATGTGAACTTTGTCAGGGATTGCAGTTCAGTTTTGATCCTGGGGAGACATAGTTCCGTTATTGTGATGGTTAAATGATGGAACGACGTTTGAACCAGTCAGAAGTAAAGCAGAATATGTGACTCCCCACCTTCACCTCCACCCCTACCAGCGAACAGGCACAGGGGCACTCAATGGCTACGTGTCCATGTACCGGGGCTTCCGAGTGCCCTCGAAGCACAGTCAAACCCCATGTGCTGCCAACGGCAGGGGCTGCAGGGCAGCGCTCCATAAGGAGGACCCTGAACAGGAGCAACTGGAGCTGCAGGACCCAGCACCAGGCTGGGATGCAGGAGACACCGACCGCTGAGTTACACTGAGACTTCGGTCTGTTATATTTATTCAAGATTCAACTAATATATTAGTTGCCACTAAAGCAACAGGCAACAGTGTATTAACACAATCACCATAACAATGACAACTCTTCATTACTGAAGAAACACTATTTAAATCACCCTGTTTTCCTATTAAAACATTAACAAAAATCCCCATTAAGTAATCTGCATTTCACAAATGACAGTGACCTAGGTCTACTGCAGCTACAAGCACAACTCGCTTTAGGGCAATGGGCTCTTAACAACTGTCAGTTTACAGCAAATGAACATTTATCTGATTTTTTTATTTTATTGTATTGTATTTCTGTAATGGTGCTTGAAATTAACATTTTTACTCTGGGTTTTTTTCACTCTTTTTTGATCATTAATGTAGTAAATTATACCAGCAAAATGAGTACATCAGTTTCATCTGTGTCCTAAAAACCTATTAAGTGTCTGAGTAGCAACTGCGTAGCATTTTGAGGTTGACTGTCTTATTTCTAAGGTCATACTTGGGCCAATTGACCTCAAACCAAACTGACTCCAACTCAAATATTCACAAGACGAATCCCATCAAATTCAAAGCATAAAGTAAAAGAGGAAAAAAGAGCCTAGACACATGGTTACACAATCAGAGTTAAAATAATCTATAACTAGTCAAAGTGTTTCAGTGACATCCACAGGCGATCTTCCTGCGCCGCCCGTATTATATTCATCAGATTTTAAAAAAACCTCAGAAGTTGAGGCATTCAGCAAGCTGCTGGATACACTTTATCTTGCTTTAATTTATTTAGAATGTGTCTCTATATCACTGTTCTTATTTTAACAAAGAGCTTTTTAAACTGGTAAAACTAAATATATATTTAATTTATTTCACCCAGTAAAGAATCCTTGAGAAAATCAATTTCCATTTACAAAGGCATCCCGGCAGGTTGGAAGTCCCATTACTACAGTATTGTACCTCTTACATCCAGGTTTATGTGACATATGGTATCATTTCTTCTCCATGATTCTATTACTTTTGGAAAACTATGTTAAAACATCATTATAAATGTAACTTAAAACTGACAAAAGCTGTGAAAATCAGAGTTAGTGCTGATGACTGGCAGTTTCGGTTGTACACCTGATGATCCATCCATAAATTTTCATATTTGTGCCATGATATGACCAAGCAACTTCTTCTTCACCTTCACAGCCACTGAGGTACCACCAATACTACTATTTCTAACCTGCTAAGGCATGACGTGGTTCCATACTGCTGCTTTTTTACTTAGCCAGAAATGCACACCAAAAAAAAAAATTTTTCCCTGGTGTATAGTTAATTTCTGAATCAAATGGCACTATTTAAATGTCTGCAGTGGGTATCCTAATGTTGAACCACTGACAGATTTAAAAATCTACTGTTTTGGAAAGTATGGGATTTCAAAACATACACTTTATCCTCCTGGAGCTCAGAAACAACATTTTCAAAATCTTCACTTTAATACTTCGGTGTAGACCAAACACATTAGTGTGAGTGGTTGCCATGTACATGAGAAGACTTGCAATAACTCACAGCGGGTTCCCCTACTCCTCAGCTATGCAACGCTGAAACTGCTCCTTGGAACCACACTTCCCTAGATCCCAGGCCCGATAAACATCACATTTATACGTTTAGATGGCAGCAGTTACTCTAGTCGACAACCGGATGAGCAGTTCCCCTCCAAGATGATGCACTCAAAAATTACAAGGTTCCGTTTCACTTTTCCCTACCTAAATTCCACTTGCCCATGCTTTGTTCAAGGAGTGTGATTTTGTGTGGGTTTTTTTAATTTTAGATTACAAGCAAGGAACCATTACAATCATTCATAGCTGCCGTTGTTCTCAAAGCATGTGTTTGAATCTACGGACAACAAACAATTCAGATCTAATAAAGTATTCTTTGTATAACCCATTATTTTTATAGGATTTTAATTCAGTTTCAGGTTGGGCCTTAATGTCACTCAATTTTAAACTAGGCATAAAAAAATGTGTGTGTGAACACTCATATAATGAAAGGTGCTGTGAATTACAGGGCTCTAATTCCATCAGGGCTTCTGATGACATCGTAAACTATGGGAGAGGGGATCCAGTGGATTGTGTCAACAGAACCCAAAGCATAAATTACAGCTCTGTAATTCAAACCTGACCTGCTTTGTATTTCAGCCAAAATATTGGTACAATTGCTGTGCTGTTACCAGCATTTTAGTGCTACTGCAACTGTTTACTCTGCTGCCCCAGTAACGTACCCTAGATGTACCCAACCAAGGCTGTTGACTTTCACTGCTCCTGGCTCTTCCAAGTATTTCTGGAGATTTCTGATCTTCTCGTACATGACATTTTGCAATCAATGAGCACAACTTCAGGATGAATGCTGATTTGGGTGTACAAAGGCATACGGAGGAATTACGAGGGCTTTTTCCAGAGCTGTAATGTGCACAACACTGCAATGAATAATGCTCCATTCCCCAAGCTAGCATAAGAAAAACAGGGCTGTAAAACTAATCACCTCCTAGCCCAAAAACAACATAGCTGAGGTTGACTTTGCATCCTTGATTCATTGGAAGGTGTGTATTGTCCCTCATCCACAGCAGTACGGATTTCAAAGGCAACTAAGGGAATCAGATGCTCTGGTCTCACTGAAGTTCTGAACAACCTCTGTAGCTCTTTCAGAAACCATTGAAAAGTATCATTTACTGTATTTGATTCTACAATCCTTCTGTCTTACTCAAGGGTAGAAAGTGCTTACTAAAGTCACGTCTGAACAACTGTATTCAAGTTCTTAAATTTGAGTATATCCTTCAGTCCCATTTCCTTTAGTAGGAATGCAGTGAATCTCTGATTTGATGAGGTGTGATGTTTACTTAAAAATAGTATCTGAAAGCAGAAGAGAAAACCGCCTCATATCTAAGTGCTTTCTTTTTCTGAACTGAGGACTCAGAATTAAAAAGAGGAGGAAGACAAAAATTTGTGCTCCTTAAGAATGCACGTAATGACCAAAGGCAAAAAGAATGAAGATAAGATTTCCAAATGTGGGAGTAAAGTTTTCTTTTAGTTATTCACAGAATTAGTACTTAGACTACTCAAGAGAAATTTCTATGTTCAGTATAAACACTTACTTTTTGGTTGCTAAAGCAAAGCGATCAAAATTTGGAAAAGGAAATCACAGGTAAGACAGTGACAGCAGCCATTCCAGTCCATGGATAATAATCTACCCATGAGAGAGGAGACATTCAATTTTTATAACCTGGACCTATGTCAGTTGACTGGGATCAGAAAATAGAGGGCAATTTGTTCCTAGCGCTCCTTTGTTGCACATTTTTTACAAGGGTTTAACCTCCAGCAACTCTGGGATTTGAAAGGAGGACGTATCTCCCTTATACTATATTCCTACACCCTACATCAGACTAAGAGTAAATTCCAGCAAGCCATTAACTGTGTGGAAATCAATAAAAAACAAACAAACAAAAATAAATCCCAGAGGCCAAACATATAAGATCGGAATTTCCAAGCACTTGTCTGATTTATAGACTTTCTCTACTAATTCTAAACCCAAGGCTGTTATCAGCCCTCAAGCAGTGCATCAGGAATGCCACACAGCCACTAGTCTCTATCCTTATCTGCATCACCGTTTCCCCTCTGCAACTTCGCAGTACAGAAAAAACGACAACTATTCTACTATTGGATACCACGACAGGCATTTTTGCTCATTATTTGAATATTATGTAGTTGATTGCTGCACAACCATTTGTTGTTACAAATATAGGTGTCTTCTTCATGTAACTCTAATAAGTTATTGTTAATAATGCCCAAAGATGCACAGGATGTACAGCTACAGCATGTAAAATACAAAAACATACAGAAACTGCAAGGTGCTTATGCGTTTGCATGCGTGTGTGCGTACACACAGAATAAACAACAAAGGAGGAAGCGTTTCTATAACCTGTCCTCTTGGAAGACTGTGTTGCAACACACGACAAGACGATGCCGTGCCATTACTACACAGATCTGCAGAATGGTTCAGTAATGCAGCAACGCTGCCCCAGAAGCAGACATTCCAGGAGGAACTGTTGCATCAAACTACTACAAGTTGAAATGAAAGCGCAGAGGAGGAGTTGCACAATGCTGACTTCTTCCAAATATAGCATAAGAGTATGGTTTTCCTCTACAAATCTCTTTGAATAGTTATGAGCGGTTCAGGCTTCTTGTGAGCAGTCATAAAGAGAAAATGAGTATTTTTGTAACATGGTGGTGGTGATAGCATCTGCAGAACAAAGCCATGGCATATGCCACAGAAATACATCGCTGAAATAAAGCCTCCTCCTTTCCACGCTGAAAAAAAATGTGAGACTCAAATATTTCATATTTAGAAATGCGTATGCTCAAACCCGGAGCTCTGCGCAGGCAGCTCCTGCCCTGCCTGCGCTGTTGCAGAGCTGCTGCAGTGCTCACGCCGCAGTTCGTCGGAGCCCACAGCCTCAGCACACACCGCGAGCGCGAAGGGGATTTCAACTCTCCAAAAGAGCAGGCAAAATTAATCCCTGCTCTCAGTCCACTGATTGCAGAACACTTACATCGGAAACAAAGTTGGTTCCATCCATGTAATACCCTTCATCACGATATCCACTTAAATACCCTTTGGCAGATCTCAAAAAAAAAAAAAAGGCTGTCATTTCTTTTGGCACTTCATACTGCTAGACAATTTCTCAGGGGGTGATCAAAATAATTAGCGCATTATTGAGTAACGAAGCTCATACAGCTTAAATCATCTTCACCCTAATATCTGGGTCTCCAAGACCTTATCTTCTCATAGGAAGAAACTCAGTCCAGTGTTCTCAGCAGTGCTGTCCTGTGACACACCAGGAGCCAGCGCTTTGTGACAATGACTATGCCCTAGAAAGATGCTTTGCCCTGGCTAGAACATTTAGCATGTTTTTAGCACACGGGCTGTTGAGTTCAGATCAAATTCGGTGTCCTGCTGGCCCCAGGCTGGGAGAATGGCTCACAGGAAAAGTTTTGAAGCGAAGGTGCCCGAAGTGTAAAGAGGCATTTCACTAAATGGGGGGGTTGGGAGAGGGCAAGAGCTCAGGACGTGAACTTCACTCCTGCTGTCATCCCAGGTTGTGTAAATATTAGCTATGTGAACTGGAATAATGGCTTGATTGTCTCAGAGGAGGACAAGTGACAGCTAAGAACTGGGTCAGGATCAATCACTATTTGCGTACCAATTAGTTAATGTGCTTTCTTTTCTCATACAAATAGAGTAAAAGGTAACACATCTCACTTTTAGAATAAAAGGCCTTAAATGACTTTCACACAATGGCATATGCTGTACCTTTAGAAAATTTATTTAGCCCTCAGGACCTCTGCTAAAGCTCCTTAATCATGATTTGAAACTCATCTAAGTCCCAGATTCATCAACTCTGCTAACGTATCTTACGCGGTACCGCTCGCCTTTCCAGTAAACCAGTGTGCTCAGCAATGTGCTTCTGGCTCCGGAGCATTCGCTCCTACTTCAGTCATAAAGTGCTTCTTCTTAACTCTTATATTTTTCAATATATTTTGGGACTGATGTTTGTAGCTTGTCTCTTATTCAAGCCACGGGCCCTTTGTCAACACACCAAAATCCAAAGATGTGGCACTCCTGCAGATTCCCTCTTTGGTCGTCATTAAAACAGAGCTTGAATTCCACCCTGCTTCTGTGCATGGCAGGTTTATGACAGAAATTACAAGAATGATTCATCTTTCTCAAGTATATAGTATACTTCACTGCTGGACTGTTACCCCTCCTAGAGAGGCTACTTGTGGTAAGGAAATTGAAGAGAGGAGCAGCTAGATGGAAACTTTTATCATTTGGACACTGGTCTTGTCCTTATTGATCTTTGCCTTAGTTCAGCCTGTACCATAACACTACTTATTTCTAATGAGGGCAGAAGCATCAGAGAGACTAGGAATGGGGAATTAGCAAAACTACCACTTTCTAGGCTTGTTTCTTCAAGTATTTTAATATTTCAAATAATTCCTTCTAAATGTTTTAACAGCTTTAAATTAGTAGCTGTAACCTGATCATAAATGAAAAATCTTTCCTTACCAATGAAAAGCAACACCAAGTTATTCATATACTTATTGTTTGTTTCCAGTCCCTATCAAGATATTCCCTGGAAACTGATTCTTATTGTCAAAAGAATTTGAAATCATAATACAACATCCATGCTCACTAAACTTGTATTATACCTTCATCAAGCAACTGCAACACCGCTCATTTCTTGTCATGTACAAACATCCGCCCAAACCCATGAAATTTTAAATGTAAATATTCCAGAGTCCATACAAGCACAGCACCTAATTCTTACATCAGAATGCAGATAGGCGAGAATGTGTGTGCAATCATAACCAAAAGGAATTTCAGATGATGTAAAACCTTAAGTGAAAAGCTCTGGCCAAATGCAGGAATCACAGTAACTCCAGCTTCTTTCTCCAGACAAAATGGAAACTCAGAGTCACAGTCATGCACATATGCTAAGACTGATTTTTTTTTATTGTCTTTTTATTTTTTTAATAGACTACCACTATAAGTCACATTTGGGTGTGACCCCATTGCTCTAGATACTGTCTGGCCATATTATACAAAATAGCTGCTTAAAACTAAGCCAGAGGAAAGCTGAAGGGATTCTGGCATAAGGGTTGAAAAAAAAAAAAAAAAATTAAAAAATCTGCAGCCACACTGACTTTCCTCATTATGAATGTCCTCTTCCCCTAGATTTTTAAACAAACTTTAAGCTTTTGGATTTTCTTGTTCCAATGAAAATGGATGCTGCACTAGACATTCCAGGAAAACACACACTTCCTTTGATTACATTAGGAATCATCCCTAGGCCAACAGCCAGCAACACACTCAGTCCTTCAGATGCCCTTTCTGCAACTCATTCTGTTATTAATGAGAACTAGGAACAAAGTCCAACTAGAGCAAAGTATTTATCCAGAGGGACTTGGACAGACTCGAGAAGTGGGCCCATGTGAACCTCATGAGGTTCAACAAAGCCAAGTGTAGGGTTCTGCACCTGGGTCAGGGCAACCTCCGGTATCCGTGCAGGCTGGGGATGAAGGGACGGAGATCAGCCCTGCCAAGAAGGACTATGGAGTACTGGTGCGTGAAAAACTGGACATGAGCCGGAAGTGTGTGCTCACAGCCCCGAAATCCAACCGCATCCTGGGCTACATCCCCAGCAGCGTGGCTAGCAGGGAGAGGGAGGGGATTCTGCCCTTCTTCTCAGCTCTGGTCAGACCGCCCTGCGGTGCTGCCTCCAGCTCTGGGGTCCCCAACATAAGAAGGACATGGACCTGTTGGAGCAGGGCTAGAGGAGGCCACAAAAATGACCCAAGGGCTGGAGCCCCTCAGCTGGGAGGACAGCCTGGGAGAGTTGGGGGTGTTCATCCTGGAGGAGAGAAGGCTCTGGGGGGACCTTATTGTGGCCTTAGAGTACTTAAAGGGGACCTACAGAAAAGATGGAGACAAACTTTTTATCAGGGCCTTTTGTGATAGCACAAGGGGTAATGGCTTGAAACAAAAAGAGGAAAGATTTAGACTAGATATAAGGGAAGAAATTTTGTACAGTGAGAGTGGTGAAACCCTGGCCCAGGTTGCCCAGAGAGGCTGTAGATGCCCCATCCCTGGAAACATTCCAGGCCAGGTTGGACGGGGCTCTGAGCAACCTGCTCTAGTTGAAGATGTCCCTGCTCATGGCAGGGGGTTGGACTAGATGGCCTTCAAAGGTCCCTCCCAACCCAAACTATTCCATGATTCTATGGTCATATGATCATAAGCCAAAAGATGCAAGATGCCATGAAGATGTCATCCTAGAATTCTACTTTCATATTGGTGCCGCATTGCTTAGAGCAAATCCACGTTTGTGAAATCCCAGCTGCCTGTCCTCGTGTTCAGAACTGTTCTCCACTAGCTTTACTTTAGCTGTCTGAAAGCTGGATTAACCTAACTGTTTATATGCACATTCTTCACCTAAGGTGAATAAGTAATGATGACAATTTATCCATAATTAGGACTTCATATGACAGCTATATCCCATTAGAATAAAGAAACTTTCAGGACAACTGTAGGAGGCTTGTGGGAACAGGAAAAAGAAATTTAACATGAGTCGGACCTCTGAAATCATTAGCAATTGGGATGGGATTGGCCAAAAGGTTTCACAGATACAAGTAAAACATTATTCTGTATTAATTTCTCAGTTTCTTCACCTCAGAAATTGTCCTACTCAAATTCCACGAAGTCTAGAAATACTAAACCCTGTATAACAATCCTACATAATCCCAAAGATGCCTTTTTCTAGATTTTCTGGAACTCCCACAGCATAGCCATACCAAAAATAACCTTTCTAACTGGAGAAAATTTAAATAATTAAGTTCTTGATGACCTATTTGTTTCTTAAACAACAAAAACAACAGGCCTTTTCTAAGTATTTGGACATCTTCTCAAGGATGTCCATCTAACTCACTGGTTTCACTGCAAGTTGTGCACTTAAGCACACCTGAGAATTCAAGTAATGCAGTAATGCAATCCATACAAGTAGCGTGAGGTTCCTGGAGACATCACTTTGCTAATGCCCTAAAAAGAAAGATGCAGAAAGACCATTGGTTTCCAGCTGACAGAATATTGACAATGCCTCATGTCTAAACGTCACTTTATTGCATTCTCCCTGCTTCACTCCGTATAAATTAAAAGATGCGTGATTAATCAGTTATACTTTGGGTTCCACACAGCACTTCATGGCATGCCCTGCCAAACCCATAGCCCAAGTGTGCCACCTAACGGCCCTGGAGTCAAGAATGCATCTATACTGCTAGTTTAACAAATAAAATCTAAAGAAAGCATACCTTCATTTGTTTAGGTGGAGTTTTACCATTATTTTTCTGAAGGACCTATCCATTACATTTCACTAGTGATTCTGAAGATCTGATGAAATAATTCCTTTAAGGCACTCCAGAACTTTTAGGTAAGCAAGCATTTGAGGGTGACTAGGAGGTTGAGGGTGACTAGGAGGTTAAGGAATTCTGTGCAGCTTTAACTTCACAGTCAAAACTTCGTAGGTTACAAGCTGCCCAAAAACTTTGATATCCTGGTTGCCTCTATTTACTCCAAGTCTCACTGCTAAATGACCTCAATTTCAAATGAAGTTCAGATGAGTGGCAGCAATAGAGCCACCCTAAATGAATGTGCTATTTCTGTTATCTATTAAAGTACTTAAATAGGGCAAACTCAATTTAGCTGATATCATCTGTTTAACAATGCAGTCCTATAGTCGAGATATGTGTGTCTGAAGAAGCATCAGGAAAGAAAACATGCATAGAGGAGTTGTGGAATAACATTTGCGATGGTGATACATGTGAACTCAAAGAGAATATAATTACATTATAAAATAAATATCGCAGTAGCATACACTAATGCACTTAGTTGTCAAGCAAAGTTCTTAGATATACTATCCATCTAAAAATACTGTAAAGAAATAAAGAAGAGAAATACAGATACAATATATTTTATAAAACATTTAATATTGGGAAACATAGGTACTTTATAATAATTTACAAAAGTAAGCATACAAATGTGGTGCAGGGATTATAGGTTAAGGAAATGAGTTACTTATTCGATTACATACTCAGAAACTGAACACTAGGAAGGAGGTTTGGGGTTTACATTTACGTTGCAATTTAGAATAGCTTACTGTCAATCCCTGTTTTCTACCACTTAAAAAGAAGATTCCGAAAATGCTTACATTTGAACAGGATTAATGATTTATTATAAACACAGTATGCAGGCAGATGAACAAGGGATGGAAAATACTGCTTGACATTCAAATTATTTTCACGTGTACTCAGTGCTTCCTTTTCATTACTATTAACTAATAGTGTAAAATCTAAATCTAAATCTTGTTAGATACCAAACTGTATGGCAAGACAGTGTTTATGTTATTTATTTTGAAATAACTTGTCGTAATTCCCCTTTTCTTTCCAAACATGCCTAAATTCTGTGCCTTTCTTTCCAAGATCTACTTCACCATCCCGTTTACTTTAGGTGGGATGAACCTTTTGATTCTGATAAATTCATCCATACCACAAGATTGCTTTCTCTTTATCTAATGTTAACAGTCATAACGAAACGATTATATCTGGTTTATGGAGCTGTAACGTTACAGAATATCTCCATGATACATAATTATGGTGCCTCAGGAGGAACAATTACTGAAGAAGTGTCTTGACTGTATCAGTGACGCAAGTACAGCAATAAGGAGATGCTCACACATGCAGTGTGGTCTCAACAGACCACCGTGAGCTGAGATGCAATGGAACTTCATATGTAGTTAAGTACAACGTTAAGTACAAATGTTCAAATCCCAAGCATTCCAATGTATTTGTTACATGTTCTACATATGTCAATGGATACACGTTAATTTAAAGTCTAGTGCCATCCTGCATAATTTGGAACTCTTGAGGGGGGGAAGAAACCACTCTAGATATAACAACACCCACCTCTTTTGAAATCCCACTGGTGAAAAAGAAGCTTGGATTTCAGATAGAATGACCTTGCTCTGTTTATTCTGAAGTTCTGGAAAGAGATTATATTGTTACAATTTCATAAGAGAATTCAGAAAGCTTGAGCCTAAAAGAAAATAAAAAAGTATCTTATTTAATGGGGTATTTGGAAACTGTGCAATACACAGCTAAATGTATGCAATTGTCACCTGATCAAACACTTGTTTACAGCTGCCTGTTCACTTAGCAACTGGTAAGCTATGCCAGCCATGCTGAGATTCCACACTCCCGTGGAAAGGGCTGCTACGGGAATGCATACAGAGATCATCAAAACAGTGATTTTAGGACGCATTTATATCCTTTAGTCCAAGCATGCTATTCCTGAAGCGACCTCCTAACAAATGTTCAAGCAAACATGAAACTCTAGCCCTCCCACTGGGAAGGAAGCTGCTCCAGGGATTCCTTGGGATTTAATTTCCATTCTGGAAGCCTTCTGGGAGTTACCCATGCTGTACAGAACTCAACTTGTTCATCGAAGCAAAAAGCAGGTGTTGTGCAAAGGAGAGATGGTCATACGTGTTTGTCCTCCCTTCAGAGATAAGGGTTGGAGACATTTCTCCATCAAAGTATACTTTTTTAGTTGAACCACAGAATTCTCCATTTGCTATCATGGTAAGAGATGGAAGGATGTGCAACAGAAAATATTTCTTCCTCTTTTTCTCTAAACTCTGGATTTCTTTTGCCAAAATGATGAAGCTGGTATAACACTCTGCCTGTTGCCTACGACAACAGGAGTAGAAGGATGAGGCAAGAAGGAGTTGAGGCAGGGCAGATGACAGAATTAAGTAGTTGATACCTGGGTTTTTGCCTCCGTTTTCCTCAATTCTCCATATTCATGCTTTGACAACTCCACACAGAGCCATCTAACCCTGCCTGCCCTGAGCTGCAAGGTTCTTTCCATTTCAGACCTCATTTCTCTCACAGGCTGGCAAACAGAGAGGATGTTATCTCACGATTTTTTGTCTCGGGATCGGTAGTAAAACAACAGAAAGAAAATAAAGATAGAAAATATCCAAGAAGAATTAAGGAAGTCACGGCGAAGGCATTTCTGGAGAAGTGAAGTTTAAAAAAGGAATAGTGCATATACAGTTCTTGTCACAACCAATGCTGTTCTACGGCTGCCAAATTAAGACTGGGGATGGCTGCAGTTCATGGAGTTCACAATAATAGTTCCTTTACTGTGGAGAGAAGAGCAAGACTTCCCTCCTTCCCTTCCCTTCCCATCCCATCCCATCCCCTCCCATCCTTCATTTGCTGTGTTGTGCAACTTGTATGTTTTGCTGACAAATGGAGGGTGCGTTTATTCCATCTCATTACAACGGACATTGACAAAAGGACTTGGTTTTAGTGAAAAGTTATTTCCACGGCAAGTGCTGGTAATTAGCAAAGAAGAATTCTGTTGATGTCTGCGACATAACCTTTCCCACTCTTTATTTGGAGATAAACTTTCTTAATGTATGGCTTTCCTAAGGTGTGCACATATCTTAAGACTGCAACTCTATATAAATATTTTAATTAAATCGGTGGCAGCTTTCTCTAGTGACAAAATATAAATAAAACTTGCGAAGAAAAGAAAAAAAGTGCTTTTACTGAACACTACTGAAAACTGCATGAGGTTTTTATGGAAAATTTTCACACCACTCCTCTTCTCATTTCCTGTTTTCATATAAATAATTCACCAGCAAAATCCTCATTCTGAACAAGAAATGAAAAAATTAAATACATGGAGAATCTACAGATATGGATGGGCTCTGCAAAAGTTCTAATTTTTGTTTTGTTTTGTTGAAATAGGTAGTCACTTGTTGGCAAGATGGCCTGCCACACTGGGATGAGAGGAGGGGGTTGCAAAACTTGCAAACAGATAAAACGGCTTGAGAGGCTGGAATTTGATTTCCTTATCAGACTCAGAAAGTTACCTGATGCAAAGCAGAGTGCAAACACTGAGCTTTCGTAGTTTAAGCATGCAGAGAAGAAATGGTAATTGCACAGTGACAACTCTGAATTCAGGGCAAAATAAGTCACTAAAACAGGTGGATAATTCAAATCTGACATATCTCCCAAGGTAGGAGAATGGGCCAGGTGTCTTCTTTTCAACAGCAAGTAGTCAGTAAATTTTCCTCCATCCCTATCATGCTCCAAAGATCTTGAAGTCAAAGAATCCTGTTATCTGAATAATCCAGTTTTAGCTCAGTGGAACAGAATTTGCAATTATAGAATGTTGCTGTAAACTTTCACATTACTCATGTCAATATTACTCAGTCCAACGTGACCTGTAAGCTCAAAAACCATTTCCAAAAGGACCTCAGCACTTTAGAGTGAATCCTGCTTCAACACATGTTCTTGCTGAGCCTGTGGAGTCTTCCAAGACTATTCTTCCTGGTGGGCAAAACCTTGAGCATGCTAGTTTGATAGTGGGATAGTTTCTTTCCAAAAGAAAGAGAGAAGGAAACCTGCAAGACATTTTTCATTCTCATTGACTGCAGTCATAAAGCCACCTGGATGCACCTACCATGGCTGCACCTACACTGCTCTGTCAGCAGCCACTGTTAGTGAAGAGGAGGTTAAGAGTAACCACAAAGGCCCCATTCCCACTGACCTCCGAGAACATTCTGTTGTCAACTCAAGGAAAAAGCCTGCTGAGATTCCTGGATAAAATCAGATGTGTACTCCTGTTTGAAATGTTCTCAAGAAATTTGCAGCATTAAAAGGTCCTGGTCCTTACAATTAGTTCATCCATCCCTATACCACCTCCGTGGTACACACAGGACAGGTCAGACAGTGTCCTCGGCTGCAGAACACTAGTGTTGCTCAGGAAGGGCAGTGCCTTGCCCATCAACAGAAGATGGTGCCTGTAGAGCAGGAGGAATACTTGGCAGCATGTGCTAGGAACAGCCTGGGATCCAGAATGCTCCCAAAACTCAGGAGCTGCGATGACACTGCAGCCAGCCTGATCAGCTCTGTTCTGGCTGCTCTATGGGACCGACTTCTCCACTTGTCTCGGCGAGTACAAATCAAGCATTGAAATCTGGGGGTGACCGTCAATGTCACTTTCAGGAGAGCCCAAGTATGGATCCTGAGCCACAGCTGTGCGTGTCAAGCTGTTACTGGATGATCACAACAGGAAAGAGAATAGTTCTCAAGCAGAGGAGATGTCAGCTGGGCAAGCAGGAAGCTCCTCTTTCAGAAATAAAAGCCTGATGGATGCCCAGAGTTTACTCTACTTGGGGAAAATAAAGGAAGGCAACCAGTTCTCTTGATACTTACAATGAGATTCCGCCCAAATAAACTACATCACAAAACAAATACGAGCATAGTATTTTTATCTGTGTGCCAAAAAGGAACATATAATAGTGTTTTGTATTGCTATTTTAATAATGATGACTTCTTCCATGCTATATGTGGGGAAACTGATGTCATCAAATGATAACTGTCTCAACATTATGAAAGATTTGAGGAGCACGTTCTGTCCTTAGTGCTTTCATACAACCCTATTTAAGTCAATAGTATTACATAAACGTAACTCTGGGTAGAATTTGATCAGCAATTTATAAATGATCATATATATTGCTGGAGTCTGCAGCTGTGTTGTGCTGATATTTAGCTGCTCTATTGTGAGCCTCTGACTCCGATATGAATAAATACACCAATGACAGAATGCACAAGCAGGGTAAATCTCAGGGGGACTGGACTGCAAATGGATTTTCTTGTTTGGCTTTTTTTTTTTTTTTTTAATCATTCCAATCTCCTTTATTTGGAACAAAGGATTTTTTTTGGAGGAGGAATACAGAAGAACCTGATGAAAATACCAGCTAGGTATTTCTGAGTTTCAATTTTCAAGCAGCCTGGTGCAAGGCAATTACACTTACACTAACAAATTCTGTTTGTGAAAAGCAGATGTGAATAAGTTTGTGGCAGAAACAAAATAAAACATTATAAAGATGATTGTAGAGTTTTTCCTGGAATTTCTGGAGATAGGGTCCCACCTTTCTTCTCCAGGCTGATGGGAACAGAGTACACTGGTGACCTTCTCAATTCTGACTGTTACAGTTCAGTCGCGTACACTGACTGAGATCATCAGCTAATTCTATACATGGGGAGGGGAAGTATAGGACATGCCTAAGTCGTGAACTGCAGACAATCATGTGCTGAGCACCCTTTGTTTTCAAGTCTGGCTGCGTAATGAACCAGCTGTGATCCAGAGGCAGAGACATGCTGGGGGCTGGGGATGGTGGTGTTTTTGCTGTTGCCAGGCTTCCATCTAGTCACCCTTCCTGGGGGAAGCGAGGCAGCATGGCTGTGCCGTGCCAAGTCACAATATACCCGGAGCTGATGCAACAGCCATGCCTAATGATGTCTGCAGTCTCAGCCTATACTGGGTCAAAGAAGGAAAAGCTGACTTAAATTTAGCTATTTTTCCTGTCACGTGAAAAGGTTTTTATAACCCAAGGCAAGTTATCTCAGATTCATACCGCTGTATACAGCTTCAGAAAAGAAAGGCTGAATGAAACTGGAAATTCGGTATCACCTGGTTTGCATTAGCAAATGTGTGATTTACCTCCAGGTCAGTGGAAAGAACAGTGAGTTTGGTTGGAAATCCCTGACTTGAACAACCAGGATGGAGTCAGAAGAAAAAAAAGGTAGGCTTCTTTTTTTTTTTTTTGCTTCAGCCAAGATCATCTTGCTAGATCAGAGTTACAGCTTCACTGATGAATCAAGATGCAGAGAATTCAGGACTAAATGTAAATCAAGTTTCATTGAAGGAAAAAAATGAATGTCTGAACTGAGAACTGAAAATTACAGATCAAATAAAACTAAGATCGATCCCTCTTTTTCACCAGTGAATTTTAATCTTGGTCCAAGCTGCAGAACTATAATTCCAAGTACGGAATTTTAAGAATAAAGATATAGGCAAAATGTATTTTGCAATTTCCTTTAAATGAATCCAACCAGTCTATCTTCTAGGGCAGCATTAAACTCTCATGGTACTTAACCAAAATCAAGCAATTACTCTCCACTATTATCCTATAACAAACAGAATAGGTTAATAGCTGTCATTGCCATTTCTAAATAGAGTACTGTATCATTATGCATTGTTAGAGCTGACAGGCACACATCCCTATTACAGCACTTCTATAACCTCACACAATAACAGTGCTGATGTTTTGCAAGATGTTTTGATACTTGCAGACCTTATAAGATTTTAGTAAAGGCAGTGTTTAGGTTAGACAGGGAAAAGGAGAGCGAAAACAGAGGTATTTTTCTTCTTCATTCTAATTTAATGTTGTTTCCTGCACAAGTCTTGCAACTTTTTTGACAGCTGAGAAACGCCTGAAGGAGGCCAGTCTGTCAGCAAAACAGCCAGGAAGAAATTTATTTATGGAAAGAACAGAGGTGCAGTTAAAAAAGAAAATAAAAAATACTCCCCTTTGAGAGGAGATGGAAAAGCAGCTATAGACTAACAAGCTTTCTTAATTTTTCCTCTTTACTTGAACAAAACTGTCCCAAAGAAGTTGGACTCCCAACACTCAGAATAGAATTGGAAATTCCCATATGGCATCTCCCAAAGTTTCCTACAATATAATATATGCTTGCTTAGGGACTATTTCCCACCTTTTCTGCTGTGTAATATAGTAGTTCCCACATACAACAGACTGGTATGCACTGGAGATTGGTAAGACTCAGATTTGAACTCCACTCCAGCTCCAAGCACAGACTTTGATTCCTGTGTCAGACATTACCCCAGAATTACGTATCAGTGCCCTTAATAATGACTTTTCTTGTTTTCAATTTCTTGCAAATGTTTCTGAAAAACTGGATTTCTTCTCTTCTGCCTAATTGTACTGCCAGGCTTTTCTTTTTCTCATATAAAACAGGTGAAGAAATCACAGAACAAATGTGATATGGATGGCAAAATTATTGTATGGGGCATCAAAATGTTATGACCACAATTAAAGTTCCTTTCTTTGGCTAAGGCACTCCTAAAATGAGCCTTGGACAATGAACCCATCTGTCTGCAATCTTGTATCATACCATGAAGTTAAAATTTCCTTCTGCATAGTATACAATTTGGCATAGCTCCTAGGGCAGCACACAGAACCTGTCCTGACTTTCAACTCCATTGCACTGTTTGAGTTTATGACAAAGAATATCTTTGCAACACCTGACTCGGGTGCACAAGTTCCATGAGGGGCTGTAACTTCTCTCACCATTCCACTAAAGGAAAACCACGACACATAATATATTATATTTGCACTTAAATCTATGGGTTAGCTATTGGTATTCTCATGTGAGTGCCATTGTCTCAATTCGAATTGCACCTAGTGACAACAGTGTAATTTTATCTATAGCCTGTTGGGAAGTGTGGGCAGCTTTGTTCCAAGGAAATGTATTCTCACATATTATTTTTCTCAATCTATCTTTCTTAGCCATTCACACCATATAAATGCTTTTGGTTTCACATGTATCTCTTGCAGCATACTAATTAAATGTTTCAAAAGGCTTTATCCATGGTTAAGTGAAGATAAAATTTTAATGATTTAATTAGCAAGCTCCAGGAAAAAAATAATAATTAACGAAGGCGGGTGCTTTTAGTGTCTCTTGCTCTCATGTTACATTAGAACCACAGGAAGATGCAACATTCAGCATCACTTTTCCTAGTATACTCAGCTACAGAGAACACCGTCCACACCGTGCTAGAAGGGAAGTGGGGAACACAACCAGCGAGTGAATTATGCCCGGTCTCAGCTGCATAACATGAAGAATGCTTCCTCGAAGACAGAGGCAGCTTAGGCTGGGGAGGGGTGGGCAGGGATCAGCTATCATTTGACCCCTAATGCTTGAAAGCAACTGGGAAAAAACCAAAAGCTATTTTCTCAAGGACGAATTGAAAACGGGTTCGCTTTACTTCCTCACGACTTTGTGTTTCTCTTGTCAGTTGGCTGCTTTACCCTCCCAGACCTCTGCATTCAGGGCTTGGTAAAGATAAAGTTCTGTTATTCTGTATTATACGTTTGAGAAGAAAAAGCTAATTGCTCTGTTTGAATAACTTCTTATTACAATTTGGAATTTATTCTTCCGCTTGTCTCTCCACCGAGATTAGCCTATTATGAAAATCACTACCCAGACACTACGTATCATTGACACAGAGCACAATCTATGCGCAGTTTGAGCCTGCCGCCGGGATGCAGCCATTCTAATCCCACCACTTGGCTCTCCCTTCCCAAACGTGAAGAAGTTGGTTATAATATTCTGTTTCAGATGATTCACTATGCTCTAATACACATACTGAATATCAAAAAACTAGCACGTAAGGAGATGAAAGGGAGTCTGGATTGTTCAGTCATTATAAAGCATCATTCATTCAAAGAAGTTAAATGCATCAATAGGCAGCTTGACTCCCTCAGCACAATTCAGAAGGATCAATGGTACACGCTAGCTCCTGCTTTAAGAATTAGAGATGAGGCCAGAGCAGAGGGAGGGCACAGAAAACACGCATTTAGTGGCAATTAGAATTCTAGTCCATTGTAACATAATCATTGTTTTAGTTCACAAAATTTGTAGTTGGCAGCGATCTCACTCTGTCAGCCATCACTGAGCCTGCTCTGGAAAGACCAAGAGCTGTGTTCACAATCAGCTCTTGGCAAAAGTGGTCGCCATGCAGTCACTCAAAGCAATGTGATATCTGTATTCTCATCTCATTAGCATTATTCTTCTCAGCCAGGACTCCCCAGTAAGACGACGCAGCTGGCCAAGCCCTACGGAAGGCTGTGTGCACAGGATAATAACGCTGCGCGAGCTACATGCAAAGGGAGGGCACACAACTGACGTGCCATGCGGAAGGTAAGTGACTGAAAAGGGATGTAGGGAGGAAACTGAGGAACTGAACCCCGTCGTGGAAATACCGCACTGTGTGCAGCTCTGTAACACGTTTTGGTAGTATATAGTGCTTACTCTATATTCTGGTTCTCATAAACTCAGAATATGGGCACCGCTCAAGCCTTTAATCTGCAAATGCCCTGAAGCAAGGATTTACTTTTACATGTGCTAGTCAGCCTGCTGTAAATCACTGTGTACAGCTAACATCACTACATCAATGACGAGCAATAAAAGGGTGATGATACGGGTGGCTGAGGAAGCCGGGAGATAAGTTGCAGAGAGCAACTGGAGAACTAATGTGGATATAAAGAAACACTTGAGGTCAGCTCCATGCGTCCGACTTAAAATTCAGACTTTTGTTTTTCAATGCTTAGTTAAGAAACAAATTACGTGAGCTGTACATATCAAAGTCCCATTTACTGGACATCTTTATGCTGCTCTTTTCCACACAATATGCTCTTCATACTATTTGACTTCCTTCATGTAAATCTGACTAACCAAAGATGACCTACATTGCAAAAACACTCAAATTTAATTTGGTGAACAAAAGCAGGTTTGGAGGACACAAAGAGGAGCAGAGAATCTGAACCATTTGCTCATTTAAAAGCATCGTGTATTCACAGCTGGTATTTTACAGCTGATGTATTTTTGTTTTGCTTTCTCTGCATAAAAAATTGAGCAAGGAAATCAGGACTTTTGATCTTTGAGCCACACTGAAAGCAGAAATGGAGAGTGCAGCCCCTGGTCAAGATAAAAAAGGCCACAAACCCCACTTAGATCCCTTACAATTAGACTTCAGAGATTTTTACTACTTAACTGTAATAATCTGAAACAATTGCAGTGTATAGCATAGCCAAGTCTTAAATGTAAGTACATCAATCTTGTAACATACTCACTCTTGCAAACTTCACAGTGACAACTAGGGATGGTGATTCAAAGGGTATCTACAGACATGGGCTTTTCCACACTTCCCACTGCTACAGAATGCAGTTATTTTCCTGTTATTTCCATTTTCCATGGAGCACTACCTACCTTCTTTCGCCAACACTAACAACACAGGAAAACGCGTGCTATAAATACGTTATTAACACCTTGCTTACATTTTGGTTAAAATTATCATAGGCTTCTAGTAAGCAAAGGTCTTTCCAAAGTCAGCCGTTGTTGCCTGGCATCTTTGCAAATTTGCTTCTGCGGGTCTTTGAAAGTTCATTGATAAAGATTAATTAAGGAAGAAAGAGTCTATGTTTGCAATCTCTTAATTTTCCTGGAAATGTAAATGTTTGAAAAGCCTGTGGGATTAGTTTCAACTCTTTTTCAAATAGAAAACTATCACTGGTGAGATAGATTGTCTTATATAGGCATAGCCAAGACACAGGAGCTCCAGCTGAGAGTTACCAGTGTAATTTGTTGTCTAGCTGATCAGCTAATAAAAACTAAGCCGGACAGAAGTAAGTCTTCCGAGTTCTGCAGAATCTCAAAAAAACTTCTACCAGGGATTCTCACGTTTGTGTGGCTGTAATAAAAACTCTATCAGTGTTTAAATTATAGGTCTTGCTTAATTTAACTGTAAAAAATTTGCTGGAGGCAGAGATTTGTAATATCAATTTTTAGCCTGACAGTGATTTCCACTTTACACATTTTGAAAACAAATGTGGCAATGTTTCAGTTAGTCGAGAACAAATAATGTCTTAGAAGTCTATCCATTACAGGAGTTGAGAAAAGGAGGATCTGCACATTTTAAAGCTGACAAACTCCCGTTACTATCAATGCTGACATGTGCTTGGTTAATTCATACTTTACCAGAAACTGCCATCAAGTCATGAAATGTAGAATGACTACAAATGTTTCATAAGCATTAACAGTGACAAATCATGTTTGATTGCCTTGACTAGTTTAACTAGGAAAATTTAGAATATATTACAGAAAGCTAGACTTGACATTTCTTTCCCAGGTACATGCTGGACAGAGGTGTTGATCTTAATTATCTCCTTACTCAACAGGATGAGGCACATAGTCATAACTTCAGATGTCCAGAATGACAGGTGGATCTGCACCAAAAGAATAGCTTTTCTGTGCAAAAGGGATTTTTTTTTCCCCAAGAGTTAATCTCAGCCACCACCACCGGATCGTAGAATCATCATTAACCTTCCTCAATTCCATTCCAAGAGCAAGGTACAAATATTCTATTGGCTTTTGCGTGTAGAAACTCTGCAGAACATCATGTTTGGATTGTTTTGTTTTGAAGAAAAAAAGGACGAACCAAAATACAATAACTACAAATAATTTTAATCCATTAGGGATTTTTTAAGATGGGGAGGGGGAAGACAGAACTAATTACTCTTGAATGTTATAAGGACCTACTGGATTTCTAGAACGTGCTGATGTATTATTATGATGCAAATGGCACAAGAATTTGAATAAACCAGACGAGAACCCAAAGTGTTCCTCCCTCAGTCAGTAGCTTTCTTTCCTTCTCCTGCCAAGGCAAAGGCAAGAGTGGGAGCATTTTATATAGAAGTCAGGACAAACAACTGCGCTCTCCTTTCTAAATTGTCCTGAGTCCAGTCCCACCAATGACAAGCCTCAAAACAGGTTTTAATCCCCTGTGTATTATCTTCAACAAGCCTAATTTGGATTCAGTATGCGTGAGCCTGTCCTTTGGAGGCTACGATCATTAATATATTGATTGCACCATATGGGCCTGATAAAGCAAAGTAATGCTCCTTCTTTGCAATAGGATCACTTTGTAGCACAAGAAATCAAGTATTTACCAGCAAGCTTATCTACCTTGATCTCACCATTCCTCTGATGTTCCTCTGGGAACCTAGCTTTTTTAGACACCTTTCAAAAAAGCCTCTGTGTTGGTCAGCTTATCCTGCTCGAGGTTTTAACAAATGATCTCATGCTTCTTTCAGTGGAACACATTTTAATTGTTCACTGTCCTTTAGATTTTACACCATGACAGAGTAAACCTTCATTTTCTTGCAGGCATGACAGGAGGACCTTCCCAATAAAGAGCCCAACAATTATTTTCTTAAAGATAGTTTGATGCGCTTTTAAGGTGGTATCTCACCCTTAGTAATTTTGCCTGATCTCCCATGTTTTCTCCCAATAACCCTCTCTGACTTAACTCTGTATAGGCAAGAAAACTCACCCCAACAACAAACAGTCCTGTATCACCTACATACATACACTTACTGAATCTGATGTGTATGATGTAAACTGCTTAACCTTCTTTTTCAACTGGGTTACACCATTTCCTTCAGGCCTTGCAAAATTATTTAGGACAGATGAGATATCGATACTTTGAAAAGATGTATGAAATAATAGCAAAAATTATATTCTGTAAAGGCAAAATTCTCTTTGTACTACAATCGAACTTGTCATGTGCTGAACAGTTGCTCATAATACCTGGTAAGTAATTTATTTAGCAAAAGATCGGAACTTGATATAGGACATGATGCTGCACTTGCCTATGATTCACCAACGATGCAGTTAAAAAACCCCAAAGCTGTTCATAGAATTTTTCCTGTGGAAATTGTTTTATTGTATGTTATGGGTTTTCCTTATGAACACACACATTTTTTTGGCTACTGTTGCTCTTCTGTTCTATGTGTGTCTTGTAATTTGTGCTGTAAATCTGTCAATTGCTGGTTTTCAAACTAGAAGCATAATGAGCCATCACACCACCAGAAGTGACAGTTCTAGATATAGAACATGAGGCCAAAAAGAGCCAAAGGCACCAGAATGCTGGACATATGGCAGAGGTCCAGAGAGTTCTGGAAGTGCAACTGCGTGTGATGCAAAGCACACATCTGCATGATTCCAGAGACACCACGACGCTGAGAGCGTGCCATGTGTACGCAGTTCCAGGCACACCGACACTCATTTGTCCACAAAATAGCCTCTAATAAATCCTGATCAGCAGTTGTGCCTGTTGCCTGTGTAATTAGCATTTGCGTGCTTTTCACTGCCCAGGACTGTCATCTAGAATCCTATAGATTACTGCTTTCCATTTCCCCGCCAGGACTGTAATTTCTGCCAATCTGCCCTAACGCCAGACAACACAGTTGTAAAACGATTAAGAAAAAAAATAAATGAACAAACTCATCATGTTTGATTTTAAGTGTTTTCTATGTTCATTATGTGATACATGTTTTGTTGAACTGCTTACCTTAGGTATGGCCCTCCAATCTCCACTTCACAATTGAAAGCTTGCTTGCAATTATTTTCGTGAAATTAGAAAGGAAGATGGTATGAATTTCCACAACAGCTTAATGGGTATCAATTCCTAATTTGGCAAGCAAGCTTTTACTGATTTCTTAGTTTGCCAATGAACTTCTTTGTAATCTACAATAATTAGTAAGCATGTATGTTATATACAAACTGAAAGCAAAACACGTCCAGTCACTCAGAGTGAAATCCACTGAATGCACTGTGCTGCCTTTCAACCAGCCCCTGGGAAAAAGCAGGGGTTTACTGGACACTATGAAGCTTAACACACTTAGGCTCTGATGGACCAAGGAAATAAATTAATTGCTGCTCAGTGGAAAATGCTCTAGTCTCTGATTCCTGATAAATACATTTGTGCTTCTCAGGTTATTTCAAATGAATAGATCTGACTTAAAGAAAGATGGTCTCTAGGTTATGTTGGATTAACACCACTGCAAACATTGTATAGATTAAATTGTACCCAGAAACAAACTGGAAGCCAATTAGATCTAAAAAGAACAAAGATAATTTGCTCCATGAAGAAGCAAGACAAGAGGATTCTACATCAGCTGAGATTTTGAAGTGATCTTTAAGTATTACTCCAACAGAGAGTACACATCAACAATCAATTCTCCAAACGGCAGAGACATGGATAACTGCAGTGGGGACTGCTATCTTTAAAACTCAGGAAAAAGAAAACAAAGAATGTGATAAAGCAGGACAATATTTCAAATATTGAATGTTTTAAAATGGTTATTCTGCAGAAGTTTTATTAAAAAAACTTGATAGGAAATTCATTTTTCCTATGAACAGAACCATTCTGGAGAGTAAATTCAGTCATTAAAGTACAAGTCCTACTTCGTATAAAAATCTCAATGCAACCTCAACTGCCAATTTACTACTGATCGCTTTGTAATATGTGACTTTATAAAGCATTGTCCAAGACTTTTAAAATTAAATATTTATACTCCTAAATGACTCTTGCCTGAAAAATACCGGGTGTACACTGATTTTGAGAATCATGCCCTTGCATGTCTAAATACAGACGTAGGATGTTCTTGATCATTAAAGCATCACAGAAGTCTTCTCAGCTGAGAGAGCAAATATTAATACTACTCCGAGTCCTAATTCATCACTCTGCATAACGCTTTGAGATCTTTGGATGAAAACAATTACAGATCTATTTCCAGGATCTTTTCCAGAACTCTGGGAATATTTAAAAGATCTGTAAACCCCTTCCTTCTTTAAAAGGACTTCTAGCATACGCTCTCAAAAGAATGTATATGCCATTTGCTTTTATATACTGACAATGGGAATTCTGTCAACTGGACTTCTTTTGCCTTAACTTTCTCTTTGTTCTGTTTTTGGTTTTCCATGTCACACTTGCCTGTTACTGATGGATGCTGTAGCTATACTAAATGATGTGTACTTTTAATGAAAATAAGCTCACTTTTAGCTTGCTAACCATATTATCTTCACTTTATTAGTTTCTGTACATAGGCTGTTCCTTATTAATTATATAAAACATTTCAAAAAGATAGTAAATGTTGACAAATAAAATATAAGTACATGTATGAGCCTAGAGCCAGTGAAAAAGGGTGAAATAGCAGCTAGGCAACCTTCCAGCAATGTCACAGTAAAAGGTAGGCTCTGGCTTTTGTTGCATATTTGATCTGTCCAGAGCTTTTTCATTTATCAGAACAGCTGGTTTACAGCCATAGTGCACAATTTTTTTGAATAATGGTGCATTCATCTTAACCCTATTAAATAAACAAAACGAAAATGCTCTTGTGACTGCAAAGGGTTTAGCTTTTATTTAGAGGCTTTCTGTACATTGAGACTAGCAGGACTGCTTTTTAGTGGGGGGAAAAAAAAGCATGTCTGCTTTGAAAGGGTCCAATTAGCCAGTCTCAGGACGCTCAGCTTACAGTGCCGAGTGAAATTGGAGCTGGACTTCTGCAAAACAAAACTCCAGTACACTGCTCACTGGAGAGAAAATGTAGTCAAGTGAGAAGCTGGAAATAAGAGGAACAAAAAGAAAAAAAAAAAGAAAGTGGATGATAACACCCATTCTCCCCACATGTTTTCATTTATAGAGTGTCATGAAAGCCTACTTAGAAGCTTTTTATTTACTCTTAACCTGGACACTGGAGTTTTCCCTGAACATTGAACATCCCTCACTAAAACCAGTAATGCTATTTTTCATACATAGACAGAAATATTTCTTTTTAAAATTTTTATTAAATTCTGATTTTTTAAATATTGGAAATAATGCATAGGTTGATGAGTAGTCTGGGGATCTCAGAGCACATAAAATTACTTTGTTTTCATGCAAAGGAGAGAGAGAAGAGAAAACCATGCAAGACTGGTAAGTATATAAAAACAGTCCAATCAGTGACAAAGAAAGGAAATCGCATCACGATTAAAGTCCAGTATTACAAATCAAAGAAAATCACAGCAAATTCCATGAAGTTATACTAGGTAAACCCAAGCCAAACTCATGCCAAAGTTTTCAGCTGAAGTACAGACACAGATCCTCAGATCTACGGGATGACCTTTGAAGTTCCTTCCAACCCAAACTATTCTATGATACTATTAATCAATATTAATATATCTATTAATCTCCGCTTTCATATTAATAGACTTCCTACTACGAAGGCAAAGTTTATAGGATGTCTTTTTACCATATCAAACAATGATCTGCAAGGTGCCTTCCAACTCTAAGCATTCTGTGATTCTATGACCAAAGAAAAAAGCAAGCACTTGGGCACAGAAGAGTGCCTTCCAACATCAAAATCCCCAAAAATGTAGCAATAAATCAAAGGCTCATTCATCCATTCATTGCACTGATCTCTCTACCCAGTGCCAAATTCTCCTCCTTTTCCTGATGAAGGCAGGTGATCATTTAGCAACAAGTCTCAGACACGCTGTGTTTTGTTCTGCTTTTATCTTTTCTGTCTCATTTTGAGTGAGGCACTACTTACTGAGAGCAGGGTTGGACACAGTTGTCCTTTCTCTAATGGGAGGGAAGACAGGGCAGAAGTATCATCTGATTTCAGATGCATAAATATCTATATAGAGGACAAATGAAGTGTACAGAGTCATATATATATATCTAGCTATATCTGCAAATATACCTGCATTACGTATGCCATACATAGGGTGTCTTTATACATTACACATGTGTGCATAGACATGTACTTATGTCTAGAAATACGCTTTCATACGTGATTTATTTAGTAGGGAATGCAAGATTTCATACAGACTTTTTAAATAGAACTGTTCTCCTATGCAACATTAAAAAACAAAATTCAAAAGGATCGACCAACATGTATTTTCTGTTCTGCAGTGGCAAATCATAAAACAGGCCTACACATTACATTTAGTACGTTGACACAGTTAAAACACCAACTGCAATTATAAGCCTGTTCACTGCTGTCGACCCCTCTAACCATTTCAGCAGCATCTAATATATCCTGAGATCTTTAAATAGGGTACGATCAAAACACATTGCAAAAAAGCAATCAGAAGATTGTGTATGAACAAAAAGCAGCTAGGCAAGAACAAGCCATAAATCCCAAGCAGATCTGCCACCGGGGGCTGCCTTGGTGCCTAGGCACAGGGAGACAAAACGGAGAAAACCTGTTGGGAGCCTTTGGTAAATTATGTCCCCAAGGGATGTTCCCCAAAACAGCACAAAACCCACAGAGCAACCTATGCACCTTTACGAGACTGTCATATGGAAGGTATTATAAAAGTGAAAAGCAGTATTGTTATTACCACTGGTACTGGCAGCTGTGCAAACATAAGGAACCATCTGCCGTTGTTTTATAAGTGCACAGGTGATCTGGGACAACAATGGGCTAAAAACAGGATCTTCTGAAGTAAGAGAAGTTGGCGTAGATTCTAACATTTCTGTCGGCAAGTCTGTGGGCCAGGATCATACTCCTGAGACATTTCCAACTTAGTTTCTGCATGTAGGTGTTATAGCAAGGGTTTTTATGGCCATAATATTTAAGCCCTCAGGACAATGGCTGCAATTCACAAATCTTAGGGGATGATGTACTCAAACATGACTTTGTGGTAGATGCTGACCAGCTCAACAACCACTATAAAAAAACAATGCACAGGAAAAAAGAACAAATAGCGTATTTTTACAGCCTAATCGGCAACAGTATCCCATCTAAAATTCATACGCTGTTTTGGGGTTTTTCTGCTTTGCTGGCACTGGCTTGCATTATATGCCATGTCAAACTATGCCGTAATAAAAGCATGCCACGGTCTCACAGCACAGAACGCAATGTCGCAATTCCTACAACAAATACAGTTATCTTGACCCGAATGTTCGCTGCCAACTCGCACACAGGAAACACAGGCTCCTGAGGGAGAAAAGCAGCCCAGCAACATACAGAAAATGGAGGCTGGGGTTCTTTATTACACGTAGCAAGAAGCTACTTAAGTATTAGTATTTCTTGTCCGGGTTGTTTTCTTCTGGAGGTTACAGCAAACACTGGCTATTTCTTCTGAAAACAGACTAAAAATAGTGGTACATAATGGAAAATCACATCATACAAAGGAAAGAATACTAGAGGTAGGAATTGATTTAGAGGTCTCAAAAAACTAAAACTCATGGCTTAATACTGCGACTTGGTATTTCCACAAAGCTTTGCATGTCCAAAGAACAGTACAAACATTACCTAATTGATCCTCATGAATAATTTACTGCTGGAAATGACACTATAACCCTTGCCCTTTCAGTGCATCACTGAATCTTCCGCCTTATTTTTAAACTGTGGATTTGGCAAGGCATACACATAAGCAGGTTTTAATAATTTCATAGACTTCCAGTTGTGGAATAGTCCACTACAACTTCGTGGAAGCTGCTTATCACAAAGAACTTGTTGATTCCTTCCCATGATGAAGTGTACTGCTCACATAAATATGCTTAAATATACTACCTTTGCATGTGCATTGTGTCTGCCTTAGTATGCATACAAAATGCACAGAATTCATTAATTTTTTAAAAAGCACTTCCCCAATAAAATGTTGTGAACATTTCAGTAGTCTCATCAGTGACTTTTCATGCCAACACACGGAAATCATTGCTACAATGATCAATTGCTACATGAAATAATTTCTACAAGAAATCAGAGATCACAATTTAAGTAGAATTCAAACCAAGGATCAGACATTTAGACAGGAACACCCATAATTACATCAGATAGAATAAAACTCAGTATCAGGGATACAAACTCCCATGCTTCAGACCTTAAGCCAACTTTGTGTCTGTTAACAGAAACCCCTCATGTTTTTTCCTACCTGTCACCGATAAGTTTTATACTTCTGAATGTCAGGTAGGACACAGCCTTAAACGAACAACCAGTTTGATCTGTCATGGCAATTCTTAGCTTCTTAAAAATGTAGAAGAGATTTTGCAATATTCACTGTGAAAGCCCAAATCAACTGGAATGAAGTGGCAGCAGAGCAATTATTTTCATTTTAAATGAGTGCACAATAGCATCAATAGTGTTAACAATTTAATTGAATTTCTAATCCAATTTTTTTATTATTATTAAACATGACAATTGTGTGCAACACAATTCATTTTCACTTAATTGGTACCTAAAATGTAACAATCATGTTACCACACAAACCTTTTCATCATTAAATGTTCTTTAGTGTAGTGTATATTTTTTGAGCTACATGTATATTTTAATAAAGCTGAGTGAAAAATTTATAGGAAGCCTTTTTGCATCTTTTCAAGCATGAAACTGCCTTACTACAGATGAAGGACTACTCTGCAAAAGTGCATAATGCTACGACGGCTCCAGAATTATGCAGATAACAGTGCACTGTACAAACACAAAAGGAAAAAAGAGGAGTATTCTACCTTATGTTCATATACTCCACAGTTTTTTTCCATTAAACTAAAAAAAAAAAAAAATCATTGATGTCTTTTTTCTCCCTTCTCCCCTCCTTCATGCACAATGGCACAAACATGATTTCGCACACACACAGTTTCTCAAACTATAAACTTTTTCCACCTGCAAAGTAAATTATAAATTACAGCCCCTGGAGGCTAACTACTGATATTCCCTTAACGCACAAGGCCAATAACAATATATAGTTTCATGGCTAAATAGTAAACCTGTAATTTAATCATAGGGTCCTGCTGCCATTTATAAATTGCACCAGCTTTTATGATGTCAGCATCGCACCTTTTTTTGAAACGCAGAACAGTATTCAGAAATAAAACTGGTATTATTCTAAACGTACAAGGACTGTAAGGCAGTATCCACCTAACCATTAACCCACAGGGAATATACTATTTCTGGTCAGAGCTGCTGATGCCGTTCACCAGGTTGAGACATGTTTCCTGAAGGGCAGAAAGGCAGGTAGACTTACCTTATACTTAGAGCCTAAGACCTAACAGAAACCAGACAAAATAAATCTTAGGTCAAAAGTCGCCTTTCTCTTATTGTCCTTGCAAAATCTTATATTTTATACTGGGAGAAAAGGGTGCCTGAATTCTAGCTAGCCTTGTAATGTAAGCCAGCACCTTTCCCATGAAGCTGTGCTTTCATGTGACATATTTAACTTTCATATCCAGCATAAAGTTACAGTTGGAAAACCATATGCCCACAAGTTCAAGGAAAGCCTAAAGCAAACCAATGGAAAATAATTAGGTCAACAAGGAAAAGAAGAAAAGGAGCAAAAAGACGTGGGTAAGGGGGAAGAAGAAAAAGAAAATTTATTTCCACTGCTGTGGATGTTTTATCCATAAGAAGTTCTCAAACAGTCCAAGTTCAGCCAGTGCGATGTGCTGTATCATGTGTATAATACCAGCCTCCTTCATGGTATGGCAATACATCATGGTATTGCCAACTGACACCATAGGATGACTAGGGAGGGTGGGGATTTCAAATTATTTCAGGAAAAGGGTGATATACTTACTACAGCTTCTATACATTTTGTGGTTTTTTAATAAACATTAGGTTTGCTAGACTACTACTATAATAATAATTGTTCTAATGAGGAACCTCTAGTGAGCGGATTTACAGGTTCTTGCTACATGAACGACACTACTCAGTCTTTTAACAGTTAGAGGAGATGAAAAAGATGGCACTTGGCACAGTTCGATAGTTTCACTCTTTTCTTTATTTAGAAGTTCACACTGACACCCTACTGCTCTTCAAGGAATTCCAACATAACGCTTCAACGGGAGCAGAATTAGCATTGTCTGTCTCTCACCCTCCCTTTCTCAGTAACCTTGGACACTTACAATAAAACCTGTGAAATCTATAGAAAGGGGGACTACCTTGAGAACTATAATCCCCAGAGCTTTAAAGAAAGTTTCCCTGAACATGAACTGATTCTTACTTCAGATTAATAACCAAGGAGAATGCATGATGAATGGATATTATGACTCTTGCAAGTGAGAAAATATAAATGAGGTTAACTCCAGCATTGTGGCAGGAGCAAGGGGAACCACAGCCTCATCCTCGATAAAGTATCTCTGAAGGGAAAAGCATTAGTCAAACTTTACACTCAGCTCCATCCATCTCAGCTGTCTTTGAGGGGACTGAACAGCTGACCCACCACTTGACCTGCTGAATTGTAATTGGAAATACATATCTCTGCTTAATTTTCTGTAGGGATATCTATTCAAGGGTCTCATATTCGGTCCTAAATTTGAAGACAGTCAGGATACACATTCTGCATTTAAGTATCTCAGGTATTCCACAGAAGTGGAATAAATTTGTACCTATATTAAGATAAAATCCAATTCTAAATAGCTTAGACCCCACTCTCACTGCCTGCTACGCTGGTGCAAAAAGGACTGTAAAGTGCTCCTACCAGGATTCCGTGGGATTCTATTCAATCTCTCTCTTTCTGTATATGTATCTACTCCACACGGGTGTGAATGACTACAAAAACAAAAGGCACCAATGACTCTGAAGAACTGGTTTAGTTATTATTATCTGCAAATATTATTCCTGCTGCAATTCTTGCATTCTTCAGAAATTACTCAGTTTGTACATATGCTTATACAGTCTTAGCTGATAGAAACGTAGGAGAGAAAAGCTTTGTTTACTGAAGGGAACCTCATTTTGAAGCAGAGTCATAAGGTAGAAGTCCTACTTCCAGTGTGTATCAATGACACAACTTGCCACGTTTCACAGGTTCACCAACATAGAGTAAAGGTCTTTCAGCTTTATGTCCAAGGCAATCATAGAATCACAGAATATCTCAAATTGGAAAGGACCCATAGGATCATCAAGTCTAACTCCCTGCTCCTCACAGGACTAAAGAAAACTAAGCCATATGACTAAGAGCATCGTCTAGATGCTCCTTGAACTCTGCCATCGCTCCTCTCTTTGCCATATTTTTGTGTTTTGTGTGAACTAATGTTTTTATTTTCTTCCAGGCCAATGCAGAAACAAGTCAAACCCCCTTGCTTACATTCTAACGTTATGCCAGCTGTTTCAGGTAGACTGGCTGTCAGCCATCCGCCTGACAGAGTCTGCTGTGGTTTGTACGAACAGAGGTCGCAGACTGAAGTCCTGGGGCACACAACAACATACTTCAATATATGCTTAATGATATAGCTCTGAGATAATTGAGCAAGCAATTCTCTTTCAACAATCCTCCTCCAAAACAAGAAAAGGCAAGCTGGCCTCAGTAAAATTTTTGAAGTCCTAAGTGGAATGGCCTAGGTTTAGCTTTTCCTCCATTTAGGGAGCTATTCCCAAATTGCCATCCCTGTGTCTGTTAGTATGAAAATCCCTCCGTTATTCGCTTTAAGTATATAGAAAAGATGCTTTAAGTCTCTGATGACTGCAACAGTTTTTAACAATGCTCTTTCTTTTGCTGCTTCTTTTCTGATTTAATCTTTTTGCCTCAAAACATCTTTCTGAGGGATGCAGAATGAACAATGGAAGCATCATTCAATCCAGTTTGCATGCAAAGATTACTTGACTTTGTATCACTGACACTTTAACAGGTTGGTGTCACTAAAATTAATAAATTCCATCCAACAGTTGGACCCTAGCCACAGAAAAATGTTATGAAAATGAATGATGTAGCATATGTCATTCATATATCAGGGTAGGAAGAATCATTGTTTTCCACTCTACAGAATGCCCAAGTCGAATCAGTAACATGAGACTTCCTATTCCAGGAAGGACATCAGACTATGAGGGGATTTTCAATGCATGAGAAAACTGGACAATGTAGTCAAAACAGGCAATTTATCCATGTCTATGTATTTATAAGAAGTATGTTTGCAAGCATATTCTCTCTCTTTCCACAAATACCATCAACCTGCTTTTCATACAAGACAAGCATTGCCTTAATTACACAAATACAGAATCCACCAGTTTTGTTTCCTTGACTGGCTGAGGTCAGTGGGAACACAAGGATACTAGGTTAAAACCAAGCCTTAAAAATTATGTTAGACTCCATCCTTATGCACAAAAAAAGTATAAGGAGTAACTATCTCTTGGGAAATTATTATCATTATATGCTTTCAAAAAATACAACTAAAATGGACAGGTAGATTATTTTCCATAGCTGGATTTTTCAGACCTGAATATTAGATAAACCTACTAAATATTCTCAGGTTTGCTCTACTTTCTGAGGTATGAAGTCATTCCATTCTACCACCTGAGCCATTTAAAATATGTATACTATATTATTGTGCTTGGCCCTTTTTATGTCAGTAAATTATTTACAAGCAAGACAATCGGAAACACCAAATCATGGCCAGAAGAACGGGTAAGTCATCCGAGTTGCATGCAAACACTATTTTATATACTGAGTTTATGCAACGTATCTCCTTGTCCCTGTAGTGACACACCAGAGGGTTAGAGGAACGATACTTAGTGTTTGCTTGCTGTACAAAGAACTCAACTGTGTCATCTGAAGGAACTGCTTAATCTTTATTGGTGAAAGAAATTAAATAGTTTTACATCAGGAGGCCAAAATATTCAGGCAGTCAAAATTCTGGGATTTTTGTTTGTGTTTTTTTAAACTGGGAAAATTGTTCATGCTTGATGATCCTGAATGTCTTCCATCTCTTTGCAATGAAATCACCCAAAGATATAAATAAACTATTCTAAATAAAGTTCAGACTGACTGCAGCATTAGATATGTCTACTAATGTATGTGACTGTCAGCCAAAATAAATTAACCTCCAATAGAAGTCATTTTCATAAAATTAATTATTCCAATGTCAGCTAAAAGAGACAGGTACGGTCTCACAGTTCCTTCACCTAGACTTTTCAACGAACTTCTCAAATAGGCTGCAGTTAGAAAACCTTAAGAATAGATCTATATTTGAAGATTTTCTTTCACTGCTCTTTCTAAGCTGTGAGGTTGGTTGTTTGGGTTTTGTAGGGGTTTTTTTAGTAAACTAAAGATCTAGCAAGAAAAAGAAAGGATTCCTGAGCAACTTATATATAGTACAATGTGATACAAAAATATAAGAGGAAATCCAATGACGAAATGAACAACATTGAGCCTCATGCACTAGAGCATGGAACTGAGATGCTGGCAAACACCTGTTCCTCACCTAAGGGATTTAGCTTTTGCCACTCTTCTGAAAAATTGCCCTAATTTAGTTGCTGTTAATCTTTGAAAAATTAGTTTCTATAGCTCACTGGAGACTTTTCTTTTAGTCGCCAATGCCTGCAAGATTCAACCCACATTGAGAATGGAATAGTTCAGTTGGGAAGGACCTACAACGATCTAGTCCAACTGCCAGCTTGCACACGCTACAGTCAAACCTAAGTGGACTTTCCACTGCAGTTGCAGCTCTTGGCTGCTATGAGCCAACTGCTTCCAAGTTCAGGCATAAATACTTATCCAGAGCTTGCATGGGAATTTCGGCACACCAACTTACTGCGCTCCCCAGACACGCTCTAAGCAAGTACGACCAATCCTCTGCACTGACTGGAGCATGAAGCCCATGGGAAAAAGACAGCAGGCACGCAGCTGAAGTCTGCATTTTGTAAAGCACGGAGCAAACATATGGATAACTATTAATTATGGAGAAGCAGGTCACAGTGTCATAGTTAACATGGAATTGTATTTTGTACTTGTAAAATGGATTCCAACTGCTTGCTACATCTCAAAAACGGTGAATTCTAAAATTTGCAAGTAAATCCATTTGTTGTTTTCTGCGGTAAAACTGATTACAACAGATTAAAAATCGAGTTCCACATTAAAATGTAACTTAGACTGTACATGCCTATAGCTAAATTGCAGGCAAAGCTCCAGACTTTTAAAGAGGAATTTCAAATATAATGTCCAGCATTATAAAGCTCAGCATCAGTAACAGTACAGATCAGACCCAAATGAAATCCGAACATGTTAAGACCTGGATACGTATTGTTAAGACATCAAGACAGTCTGCACTGTGCTGCCGTGGCAGCGGTGGAACACTGCAGGAGACAGCCGAGTACCACACACAAGTACCTGAGCTGGTGCCAATCCAAGCCAAAACAACCACATGGAGCCATGTCGCACTGGGACAGACCATTTCAGGTCCTCAGCTTCTTCTGCTTCCAGAGCTCTCCTGGCCTTTCCTGCTGTCCCAGGGGTCTCTGCTCCTCGTTCCATTTCATGGTGTAGGCATGCCCTGAAGCGGAAGAAAGTATATTCAAAAAAGAAAAAAGAGTATACTTACAACTCAGGTTTATCTAAACTAGTGCCACAAACATGTTTTCTTTGTAATTACGTACTTAATGCAGAGGTTCTTAACTTCTTTATTTTTTGCTAGGTTAACAATGCAGTTTCCTTGCTGCTTACCACTCTAAAGTAGGCAGCAAAACTCTAGATGTATTTTCCCTTGTTGGCATTGTTAAGTTTCACGGAATGGTATTGCCGACAGTCTATTCAGTCCTCTAACTCTGCTTCCACGCCTCATAGATCATTTTAAGTCCAAATATACCAATGTAATTTTCTAGGTTTGTAATTCTTGTTTTTAGAAAAACTACTACGTTTTCCTGACACAGATATGTGCCTTTTTCTGTGTGTATTTTAAGGATGCTAATATGTATTCTCAAACTTATTTCCTTCCTGGCTTAAGTGTTTTGGTTGGGGGNGGGGGGGGCCAGAGGGGAGAGGGGAGGTAACAAAAATTGCTTGATTAACATAACAACAGTTTGCAAGAGATAGCTATAAGCTGGTTGTGAAGAGGTTTGGCCTAACAGTAATTCATATATAAGAACATACATTAAACATATGGGTAGGGAAAAATCATAATGCTCTAGGCAAGGCTTTGCTACAGAGTAAAGATCCATCTCCTTCTGCACAGAAATACAATAGTTTCCTAACATCACAACATTCCAAGAGAGAATTGGAGCATATACTATTCAATTTTACAAAACTGTTGAATTGTGCACTTGAGACAGTAAACATGGACAGCATGATAGACAGACTTTTTATTCTAGAAAAACTATTTTGTGTTGATATTCTGTGTGTGTGATGCATCCAAATAGCTGCCCTGGGGCAAGACCCAAGTGCAATCATGTTGTCAGGTTTAACATAGTTATTCTATGAAAATAACTTTAATAAATTAAAGATCATGGCGACTTGCAAAGTAGGCTATTCACTATTTTACAGGCAGTTCAGGCATTTTTTATCTCTAAAATAGCAGGTTGTCACCAGATATTTAGAAGGTTAGTTTCATCACCAGCAGGATAAACAAAACAATGTTCCTCAATCTCTAAATCCCTTTCCTGTCTATGTCTTAACAAATTCAAGGCAGAATGAACTAGTTGTACTGTCAGCATACTAGATGGAGTATGAGCCCTGTCAATTTGTTGGACTAAACCACTCTGTTCAGACAGACCTTAGAATACAGCTACGGGTTTACTTCATGCACCTACCTGCTTGTTATTTGGAGAATAAAAAAAGCTTTTGGGAAATTAATATCTAGCTTAGCAAAGCATAATTTGCAGGCCACAGAAATATTATTTCCTTATTTTAAAGCATTTAGATGCTCTTAATTCATTTGCATCCTAAAATATTAAAACTATTTTAAAGAAATAGTCCCACAACCTCTTAATGTGCTGGATTCTGCTGCTGTTCAAACAAATACATCACTGTATTGTATTTGGGCACTCAAAGGAGAACAAAGACCTGAATTGTAAATGTTATGTAAGAATTTCCCAACACTAGGTATTTTGGTTTTGTTGTTTGTATAGGTGGGAAAATGCAGACAGCAAATAGCAGTAAAGTTTGTTTCCCAAAGCACCTGCCTTTCTCAGAGAAACAAGGAAATCGGAGTAATAGCCTGCCACATCCTGTTGGTTCAATGGACAGCAATGGTACAGAGCGCTCAGTCATTTGGATGTTGTTATGGGAACTACAAAATTAGAGATCTGACAATTGCAGGTATCAGTAAAAAAATGCTAGTTTTCTCCAAATTCATTTTGGCTGGTCGCTCTTCTCAACACTCAAACCCAATAGGTACTTGATACACAAGTCACATTCATCCCTTTCCGTGCACTGCAAACCATGGCTTGTATTTGATAATAAAGACTAATATAAAAACTTACTTCCTCTTCTGTGTGATACTGTCAAAACATTTTAATCCTAGGCTTGAACTTGCATTTATTTTTCCTTGCTATGAGATTAGAATAGTCTATGTCAAAATGACAGTCTATCAATTAAGTCATTACTCAACATCAATAAGATTGCAAGAACCAGATTCTTAGTATGTCTATTTGAGGCATGAATTTGAGTGAAGGGGAATAAAAGAACCAGCAATTCAACAAAATTACTGAACACACACTTAACTTTAAACTTGTTCTTAATTACTGTATGGCATATAGGCTACCAAAAATCTAAGCAAGTCTTATTCTGCAGCAATATCCAGTTTACAAATGACTGCCCTATACAAATCAAATTACAGAAAGAGGCAATATAGAGTTTAATTAAAGCAAGTCTCTAATGATGTCATCAGTAACACACAGTTTGTGCTTTAATAATTCTGCAGTTCTGGAGTAACTGCTACTTATAACTTAATCCTATTTGTCTGCTCCTCAGTATCAAGCTCTCCTATTTAAGTTGTGTGTTGTAGTCCATCATGATTTTAAACAGCATAAACATAATAGGGTTAATATAGCTGAGTGTCAACAAAAGGTTTTAACTGTGACGTTTGCATTGAAGGAAGAGTACACCTGTAGAATAACAAATTGCTACCTTATGGCCAGCTGTTAAGGGGTTCTTATTAAACACAAAATCTAAAGACTATAGTCACGAAAGAGTCATAGTCGTTGCAATGCTCACCTCAAGCTTTAATTTTCAGAAACCAGTTGAAACCACAACTGCATGCTGCGTGCTTTAACTATTTTTACAACGCACAGAAGAAAATCAAATACCTCAACATGGAATTTTGAGCAGCCAACAAGTTGAGAAGGTAACTAGAAAGCTACCCAGCTGAAAATATTAGAGAAAGATGCGTGTCTTAAATTTCATTTCTTTCCAGGTTTTAGATTTCTAATTGCAAACTCTAGAATATCGCTATCTTGGTTTAGGATTGATAGGCCACAATATTTCCCAAGCTTAAGTGCTATTGCTTTTAAAAAAGGGAACAGATGCCCCTGGTTTTCTTTTAGAAGAATGAAGTCTTGTAAAAATTTGTCAATGCAATGCAAGGCAACAGGAGTCTATCAACAAAATGAAACAACTGGTGCTGAGGGCCCAACATCCATGCATGTTTCACAGGGATTTACTTCAGACTTGTTCTTGTCTGATCCAGTGAAGGGAACACTTGAGCATCTCTTTCTCTTTAGCTTTATGTGAAATAAATCCAGTTCACATGAGGTAAGACTACTCCATAATGCAAACCCAAACATACTAAATATGGACAGATGGTAGATTCACTTCAAAAGCCCACTCCTGATTCAAGTTACAATGCTACTGGTCATAGATCCAGATGCCACCACAAACTAAGGGGGGAAGCATCTACAGAAGGGTTAGCCTGAAGGAATCCAAGGCTTTTCAGGTTCCAGGAGTTTTTAGGGGCAGCATACTCCTTTGCTGTTGAAGCTGCACAACTTAATAAGAAAGGATTAACTATGTCAGTGAGAAAGAGAGGGCAAAAAGGAGCATGATTCTGCAACTTTATAACAGAATTTGGTACTAATTTGGGAAATGTGAATTCCAACCTGAATGCTGATGTTGATGTTGAATGTTTATGAATTTCATTCAACGTAATTTCATTCAACTTTCAGAGGTTTGAAATTGCCCATTGTCAGAGGAAAGATCCTAATCAAGTGTGCCTACTGCTGGGCATAGGTAAGAAGACGCCTTAAAAATGCCTTGCAAACCTTACTGTTGACACCTCGTGCACCTTATGTGACACTTTTGAAGAACGCAGTTCTGAACTGGGGCACCCGAGGTCTGCCCGAGTTCCTTTTAGGCATTCCTTCTGGAGCTCTGGGACAAAAACATAGCTATAAAGCACTTAAGCAGGAAAACAAGTTTACATAGAATTTATTAGCTTGGAGGCGTACAAATACCTGAAGCTACACTCTTTAGTTACTTCATGTTTGTGTGTAGTTATATCTCCACTTTAGCTGCAGGACTTCTTAGAAAGTAACAGAGCATAAACTGCCTTTTCAACACACCATTTTTATATTGGTGAGACTCCACTGAATTTAGTGACATTCTGTTGGTAAATAAAATGGAAATAAGGCCCACAGGGTAAAATCCTGGGCCAGCTGGTTTGAACGAGCTTTCCAGAACAGCTGAAATTCCTATAAATTGCATGAGAGAACTTAAACTCATTCATATGTGTAAAACAAATGGATGCGAGTTTCTTCTGCTTTGGTCACACTGTAAATATAGAGTAACCGAGTTCACAGGGCCTAGTTGTAGAAGGAACAACTCAAAGAACACAGAATAACAGAATTCTTATTAATTGCTCTTACCCTTAAAACAGCATTGATTCCAAATGTTTAAATATATTGAGACACATCTATGGATGAAAACTTGCTGATGTTCTTTATGTGTGTGAACATGTGTAGAAGCTTTACACTTTGTTAATTTTGCGTCTAATTAATGCAAAACTTGCAAACCCGTATTTTGTAATTAAAGTTCTTTGTCATTAGAGGCACACTGCTAAGACACTTCACAAATATGTCCAATTTCATCTGTAAAGAATGACAGACTATAAACAGCATATTAAGCAATTCGAAAATCATTTGGGAAAAAACTCAAAACTTAATTACAGAGTTCAAATTATTAAAATTGCTCATGCCAGTGTTAAAAAAAACCCCACAAAAAACTTGAAACTCTCCAGTAGAAATTATTGACCCATTCTTGTAAAGCTAATCTAAGAAATACAATTTGTCTTGAGGCTTTTCCTAAGAAAGTAATAATTTAAAACTGTGCTGGTCTTCAATAAGTAAGGCTCCAAGACAGTTTTGATCCATTGATGAATTCTTCCTAATATGTTCCCTGAGGAACAGTTTTCCTAAATCTATTAGACATTTACAGTCTTTCAGGATATGCTGCCTGAGATGCTCTATCACACTGTATTAACTTGACAAGGTAATGCAGCGCTGTCTTTTATTTTCATAGAAAGAACTATGTTTGACCTTGGAACTACTAACAACAGTTTATTACCCCTAACCTTACTAGAGGGACATTCTGATATATTACTGCAAATTAGTACCCTAGACATACCATACGCGTAAGATGCGTGTAGAAAGTTACAGGGGGGGTTATTCAGCACAAGATCCTGGATCGGCTAAAAATCTCAATATTGTTTCTACCTCATACCCAGTTCTCCAAAGAAAGGCAAAACAAAACAAAAGCACTCCATAATGACCTAGCTATTTATAAAACAGTTAAGAGAAGAAAAAACAATTCTCATTTGTTACTTAGGGGCTTCTCTGTGCTGTCCCTGTCAGCATGGAATCATGGTACTAGTGCTTTTTGCAATCATAAATGGTCTTGAACCCTAGATATAATTGTTATTCTTCCAGTATACACACTTGCACATTTGTGGTGACAAAACAAACTCCAGGCCCTGCCCCCTTATCCTGCAACAGCCTCTGGAAAAGTACCTGGAGTTATTATTGCACTGATAAAAAGATCACAGCTACACTGGGCACAGTTGTAAACCCTCCTATGCAACAGATTTTGTGAGTTTATGCATCACAGTAAGCTTCCAGGAATAAGAGTTATTTGTGCATTAATCTTCATCTTAATAACCCCTTTGCACCAAATAAATTAGCTATACTTAGCTGTGTCATAAGACGATATACTGCAATGTGCTAGAAGGAAAGCTTCTCTTTCATTTTTCTTTTTCAGAGTCACTCTCCACCTAAATGTTTATGAGGGAGCCGACACAAAGTGTAACTAGCACAGGAATACAACTAAAACAGGGGTTCATTTTTACACTTAACTAACAGTAGAACAACTTAAAATGCTTTGTACTTGAAAAATTCAACATGTGCAGTATTTTAAGAAGCAATTTAAGATGTATTGCTCTTTCTTTCTTCGGAGTTTTTATAATCACCTATGTCACTGCATATTTTAGGATCCTTTTTAATGAATTTTTGATGAAACAATGAACGCTAAGCGACCGTAAGCCCCTGTGACTTTAGTTAGAGACCAACCACTAGCAGTAAGCAAGGCACAACGTCTCCAACTGCAGCACCAAGTTCTGCTCGATGAAACTAGGGGTGTCTGCTTAAATTAAATCCTGCAGAGATATGCATCTGCTGGAAGTTAAGTGTGTATATATTACTGCTGTAATACATAGGATTTGTCCCTTGCCTGAAGCTGAGTATATGTACTAAGCCTTTGCAGTATTAAGGCTTTATTTTGGATTCGTATCATTATGACAAATGGCAGAATTAATCTCTATATTATTTAGAAGAGATGTATATAGTGAAAGTAGAAAGGCCACATCTATGAAAGCTTTTCTTGATCTATTGCAACTCCCCAAGACTTCAAACACCCATAGCAGGATTCAGACTCTATCCAGGTATCCAAATGATTAAAGCTACTCATTTTGTAAAAAATTAATTATGATTGAATGAAAGAACTCTCTGAACATATGGTTTTGAGATTTGCCAACATCCAAGGCCAATTTATTTTTTATTAATCTATGTTTGTAAGATGTCTAAGACATTGTGCAAATCTCCTTTTGAAAGGCTGAAGTCAAGAGTTGAGAAAGAAAACCAAGATGCAGGCACTGTTCAAAGAATGCCAGAAACCAAAGTTTATCTTGTTAGATAAGAGAAGTGTGGAGACTCCAAACTAACTTTTTTTTGCAATGCATTTTAAAGATTAATTTAACTGGAATTTTTTTTTTTTAAGATTTAGTTGTAAATGTCCTTCCTTGCTGGCTTTGCTCTTGTCCGTAAAGCAACCATCTTGTCTTTATCTTAACAATTCTGTCAGAATTTATAACTTTCTAGTGTTTTTGTTTTCTTTCTTTGTTACACATTAGAGTAATTCTTTGGGTGCTACTGTGATCAACAAAGATTACTGCATTCAGGTGGAATAAACCACTGAGACCAATAAACCACTGTGCAATACCAAGTTCTTTCCTCTCTTCTCCCTGGAATGAATGGCTGAGCTCCCATTGATAAGGTCAGAATTTTACTCCAACTTGTGAGGCAACAGTTTCTCTAAGGTTTAATAAAGCAATGTTCCTATATATTGGAAACTCTAACTAACTTTTAAGGCTAAAAATTGCACACACAAATCTGGGGTTTGGTTGTTGGTTGGGTTTTTTTTTTTTTGAGTTAGAATAATACTAACATAACTATTATTTTCATTGGGAAACAATACTGAGCATTGAGAAATACTAATCGGGAGCAGCAAAGATAATATTTACAGATTATTTTCTAAATAAGTAACAATGACTTCTACAGACATTGAATTTCTAGGTAAAGTATTCAAACATCAGTTACCAACTGGAGTCATCGGGAAAGCTGAGCTGGTGAACACCGGCAATAAATTAAACAGGTTAAGCTCAATGTAGATCACTTCAGATGTTAAAATGCCATAAATTCTGAACTCCAGCATACTACAGTTCACATTACTCAGCAATGATGGCGTCCACAAAGGGGTTTATAATTCTTCTATGTATGTTCTCTAATTTCACACTTTCAGTTGTCTCAGCTGTTTCTAAGTGTCACCATACAGATGCAAATTCACCGTCGACAATCCCTGCTCTTATTTGTAGTCTGAAATAATTTAGCATCACTTTTCAACTGTGCATGTGTATTATCCAAGCATTATAAACTTGTCATTCTTCCTTGTGACTCTTATAAAGTATCAAGTTTGACTAACAAAGAAATACATTGCTATTTCTTTCCAACCACAGAAGAAAACCACACCAGAGTGTGGCCATAAGGGGTAACGTATTCACTGCCTTCCTTCAATTTGTTTAACCCTAGTTATTAATATTTAGGCTTTCATAGCTTTTTAAGGTTATAAAATTCATAATTTAGTTCAGTTGTGAGTAAGTGAAGCCAAGTTACAACTCAATATCAAAGTTTCACCCTTATCTGTTTGATTTTTGTTCTTGTGAGGAGACTTTAAAAAGCTCCTTTATAATACTGGCATGAAAAGCAATGATATGCATTCTCGGCAAAACGAAGCAGCCCTTATTCTAATCTTACACAGTGTCTGATCTGGAATCCACTATAGTTCTGGGGGAAAAAATGGCATTAACTTCCAAGTTTTTTTCACCTTACCAGTATAAAGCAGAAGTAGTGACACCAAAAGCTGCAGAGTTGCATCAGTTCAAGTAACATGTTAGATCAGAATTAAGTTCTATTTCTTTGTAGCAATCCAGACGGGGCTGAGCTTTACTGTATTTCACCTTTAAGGCAACAGGCGTCCTGTCCTGATTACTGAGTGCTTTATACAGCTTGTCATCTCGCCTTGCAGTTTGCACTTACAATTTCCTCTTGTACCTATGAGAGCACTTCCCAAAGGAAGGTCATAATATAGTCATCCTGGAATACTTAGAAACTGATGCTTTGCATACAAAGCCAGATCAGTTTCAAATAGTAATGTGAAGATTTACAGAGGGTTTTTTTAACAATATATTCATTAAAAAAGACAAAAAAATATAGCATTATTGTACTGCAACTGCCACTCAGTTTAAGTTTCATGAAGTTTTCTGTACCTTGCTAAACTCATTACCAAAAGTCTCTAATATTTCGCTGTCCCAAACCCCTGTATTAGTAGAATCATACGTATGTATAAGCCGACTATAAGACTACAAGAGTTAGATCATATAACTGACTAACAGTCATTTTTAAAGTGTATTTGCTTTCATCCCATAAGCGTAGTGGGTTTTTTCCATTACTGTGAATTATTTACATCAGAAGTGTTGATTCATAAAACTTAGGTTTCATCAAACTTGACCTATGCGAAATGCATGCATCTGATGTAGTTCTGTGAACTATTGATTTTTCTGCATCCATCTGTCTCGCACTCACTCTGTTCTGAGTACTCTCTGAAGAATAATGCTGGCATCTGTTTTAAGTGTAAGCATTCCAAATTACTGCATAGATGCGTTACTAAGTAGTTAAGAAAAATCAGTAGTTTCTATGTAAATAACGACAAAGCTTTGCTACTTTCTTTAAAACCATAAATTTATTTAATAAAGATCATTTATTTTATTTTACTCCAATATTTCTCCTTTACTTCGGCTACTGCAGGCAAAGCTATCATAATATTCTACTGCTCTTTAAATTTACAACTTGTGTGAATTCCTTTGTTGTGGGTGGTATTTTCAAGGAATACGCATTTCACATTGTGTTTACTACTGAAGTGAGATTTTGAGTCAAAATCAAGTAAAAAGACCTTAGCACACATTTAAATACATTTTCACAGCTTTCCTAAAAATGGTGTGAGGGTGTCACCCAAGTGGATCTCTTAGAAAATATTTCAGATTAGCCTTTTAACATAACATTTAATTGCTATGGAAATTAAGATAAAATTTCTGTAATTAGTGTGCATTCTTCCCGTCTAAGCACAGAACAGCAATAATAACCTTGAGCTAAAGCTACGAGACTGCTAAAATGTACTGTCCGTGTCCACAGCCTGGATTTCTACAAAATTAATTTCTGTTAGTAGGATCATGATAAGAGACCTATGGAAAAGAAAGCTCTTCAGTGTTAATCTGAACCCTTGTCCTATCTTGAACAGATTCAAAGATATAATATAATTGCTTTTGATCATCTTAAAAAAAAAAAAAAAGCTTATAAGAAAAGGAAGAATCACAGCACTGAGAAGAACCCATCTTGAAAAGCAGTGAAGCACTGATTAGATGCCAGTTGAATTACAGACAGTCAGTCAAGAGAAGGGGTGAGCTGACGTACACAAGGATGCAGCCAAGGAGAACAGTGGTGACAAATAAATTATTTTAGCTGCTAAAGATAAGAACCTGCTGGTGAAGATCCTCTGCACCACATAACTGGGGAAAAATGTTTTGGAACAGCTTTAATTTTATGCCAAAACAGCAGTACTTGTAAAAACCAGCTGGCACACTGGCTCACTCACATTAATCCTCTTACTTCCTCTCCCTGAACTGGCACAGTCTGGTCCATTTTTTATTTTTGCAAACTGGAGTTACAGGATCTGATGTCTCAACTTCAGTCATCAATAAATCTGGAAAATTCTTGGGATACACAAGTGTGCAGGTCCAGAAGATTAATAAAGCTGAAACATCATTAAAAGACAAGCAACGGTCTCATTATGGCAGAAAACTCTCTGATGAGGTCCCTGTAGTGGCAGATTCATCTGGATTTGAATCTTAATTTAAAACACTACTAATCGATACCTTTTCATATCCTATGGAGATAAAAATAAAATAATTTTTAACTAATGTGGCCAATGCTGCAGTCACTGTGAATATGTACTATAAGTACGTTTTTAAAGAGTTCTATGTACTCTTTAAAGCTTACTTTCTTATTTCATGACTCGTTTATTTTATACGATGGGCAAACCGAGGACTATGACAGCAGTAATATGGCTGAGATGGTCAGTTATATCCCCTTTAGTAAATACGATTGCTCAAGCCCGTGTGGTAATTGTTCTCATCCTCCTTCTTGTTAGCTGTTTATCACATTGCAATAAACAGGGGATTTTCTTTTACAGTTCTTCCATTAGAATCATGTCGATCAATTCAGAAAAATGCAGTATGGTAATAATGAACTAATTCATCCCATTTATTACTCTGCATTTCTTAATTAATTACAGCATCTCAAGAATATGCTATTTTTGGAATATGATCTCTATGTATACATTTAACACTGTTCTTCACAGTAATACGGTAATCCTATCACAAAATGTTCAACAGATGTCTTTGCTTACTTAAGACAAGGTGTTTAGACTGCATCTGAAAATAACCCGTGCGCTTGATAAAAACACAGTCTTCTACAACATCGTTCGGGGACTTCAAGAATGTTGTTTAAGTCTTCATAATATCTCCGTGAGATATTATGACAACAGACAATATTATAACAGACAATAATCTGTTCACTAACCGTTGAACTAGCATCCTCTCTGGGTGAAACCATGGTCATACTATAGTATCGTAGTACAAGATGATCAGGAAACTAAGAAAACCGTAACCAACAGAAGTCACACTGGATCTTGCATGGTGTACAATGACTTCAGTTTTTTGGTGGTTTTTGTTGTTGTTTTCTTTTTTAATATCAAAGTTACCACTTTGAAAAATGGAGAACACCATGAAATCTTATCTCATTTCCAAGCGCTTAACATTCTACCTGAATCACGTCCTGCCTAAGTAGTATCTTTTAATATTGTGGATTTGTTCAGTTCTGGAGGGGAGAAAAACAAGGAGGTGAGGGGAGGGCAGGGGGAGGAAAGCAGCTAACACCAGACTCACTACAGTCTGATGGTATTCCCTGAAAGTCTTCTACCCAGGGTGATCAAGTCTACGTTGATGCACGAACGCAATTCAGTACTAATATTCAGTTGCAATCTAGTAGATTGCTTTTGTCCTTATGGTTTCAGGTTCTGCTTTATTGGTTTTTTTTTCCCCGATCAACTAGAAGGTTGAGAAAGTTACCAAGATGGCACTCCTAAGTATAGTGGTTAGGTACAACCGAAAGAGTTTGTCTTTGTCCAAAGTCCTCCCTAGTATTTATGGGCAATTTCAGACCTTCCTCAAAGTGCTCAGGTCACTCATGCCTGGGGCATCTCTGAATCATGAAAGGGCAATCCCTGCAACCCATGGCTGGATAGCTAGACTGGCTCGTGTTTGAAGACACAGACTTCTTAAAATAAGATCTCTCTCTGCATTCTAGCCAAACTTGTCTGGAGTAGAATCATTACAGCCCCTGTAGTCTTCCTCTGGGAGGCTCTAAGAATGTTTTCAAACGTCTACATTTCAAAAACGCAGAACCTGTTGTCTTGATCCTTTATGTTACTTCGCTAACTCTCTACTCCATAAAACACAGCAGGGCAACGTGGCTGGGTCATCGTGAATTTCTTCTGATAGCTAAATAGGAAAGCCTATTGTTACATCAGGATAATACAGAAGATGGGATATTTCAGAAAGTCCACTAGCCCCTTCTGACTGTACAGTATCCAGAGCAGCGTAACTGTTTTTGAATATAAACACAGCTGTGCTTCAGCTCTATCAGGGTGGCTCTTAAAAGCTGTGAACCATACATTTCAATCTATTCACTCTGCCTTCAACTTTTACCGCTGTGCCTTAGAAATGTACCTTGTCTGCTCCCGAACTCCTAAGCACAATCATATTAAGCAGCAAGCGAAGGAATTTAACTCTGAATTTGCTAGCATTTCTGAATTTAAAATCAGATCTAAGAGGTATATAAATCTAATTCTAATTTCTTTTATGTAAATTCAAACCACATGGAGAAAACAAAAATCTGTCATTCTGTTTGTTTTGGGGCTTTATAACTGACACCATATTAAGTTATTTAAGCCCAGTAAAATTAAATGGGAGTTATGCTTGTTCTTGCAACAGTGTTCGCTGCGGAAGATACTTCCAGAAGCGTGGTGAAGTCATTGTTTAATGTCCCCCCTGAGATTTCCAGCTATGTAATGTGATATTTTTTTTCTTCTCTTCCAATGCTTATTATTGATGCAGAAATATATTTACACCATAAAAGCAAAGCAGCTGGCTAGTGACCCTTGGGAATACACCCTTGTTAAGGAACATTTTAGCCCTCTCCCAGTAGTTTACTGCATTCAGGTTGATTTAGTGTGCTGAAAAACAATGCCATTTGAAAGCAAGTTACTTGCTACTCACATACTCATTGTTTTCTAAAGCTCTGTCTCTCTTGGGAAAAAAGGAAAGGCAATATAAAAATCGTCTGGGACAACCACGTGGTAGTCAATGCAATCGCTTCCTCTGAGCTTTGCACTTTCTGAGTGAAGGAAAATGGAAGTGTAGGAACAACCCACAAAACAGTGTTTTCAGAGTATCCACATGATCTATGCCTTCTATAGAAAACCCTCCTACCTACAGATTAGAAATATTAATTGTTCTGTATTACTTATGATGAAGATCTCACCAGAATACTAACTTTTAGGTTGCAATAGTAGATCTAACACTTACCTGTTAAAGTGTTCATATCTCTCTCCATTTAATTTTCAAAGTTTTTGGTAAGGGTTTTTTCTTTTTACAGTTAAATTTTTCAGGTAGAGCAAGTCATCATCCAAGAAAGTGCACTGGTGGAAAATACCACATAATACAAAATTAATCAGTGATTTTTTTAAAAAACTTTTCTTTTTGTAGAAGAATCAATGCAAGATAATTACTAGGCTTAGAGGACTAAAATAGGCAAGCACACCATAGCAATTATCTGATTGAAAAAACTTCGCATTTAGTGTAATCTACACCCCAGTTGGGATCAATGACTGGAAGGACCAGAGACTGCATCGGAAGATGCGCTAGATCAAAACAACCTGCTGCCATCTCTCAAAAAATCATATAAGACTATTTGTTTAGCTAAACTCTAAATGCTACAAAGAGTCAATAAGCTATACCCTAGAAGATATAAAGTCTTGTAAAAGGAAACTAAGAATTAAGATTGCACAGCATTAGTGAAGTTTTCCTCTGGAAGTAGTTCCATGATTCTATTTTCTTGGCTAGAAAGCTGCCTTTCATTAAGCGGCCTGTTTTGAGTAGCTGACCCTACTATTCCTTTTTCTTTTGTCTCACTACTTATGTAAATAAAATGTCCCGCCATTCTGTACTGATTAGACAAAAGCCTGCAGCCCTTAGAAGACTTACCACATTTACCCCTCATCTCAGAACACAACAGTCATAGGAAAAAACCTCTGTGACCTTGTTTGCTCCACCCTTAAACGAAACTAACTACATTGCTGCTTCTTTTCTTTTAAAATTCCTGAAAACTCATGCCCTCCTTTTTTCTGTGTTTATGAGCATCAGATTTGTTGTTTCTGCTTTTTCAGGTAGGAGAGCTGGTCTCCTACTAGTCATCCGGCTGCGTGTTTCAACAGTTTAGTTCCTTACTTGCTACATGCGTGGCAGGACAGTGAAGAAGCAGGTATGGAACAGAGGTAGTAAAATGATTAAATGCTTTTACCCATCTGGATAATAAGATAATTTTTTTGTGGTTTGAACACTGTTAAGTACAGTTATTGCAACCAAGGCAACTTGAAAAAAAAAACCAAACCAACCCACAAATACTGTCCTTTGTGACATGCCAAAAGGACACGGTTATTGTTAAAAATAAGGAAATAACAATCAGAAAACACTTCACCCAAGATGTGGAGGTGGCAACTATAAAAGATACTACCATATTCAAATAATTTTTAAAAAGCAAGGCCTTAAATGATGAAAATAGGTTAGCTTCCTATTCGTATGTTTGCAGGTTGAACAGATTTAAAGTGCTACAAAGAAAATGTATTAATTCCAAGAGGGAAAAAGCTCTCACTAAAATTAAACAAAGTAACAGAAGTTAGTATTTCGCTTCTGTAGCATCTTGGTTTTTAAAAACTTAACAGTTTGACAACGGGTCTTTCAGCAGGCTTTCGACGTTAATAACATCACCATCGCAAATTGTCTCCCTTAAAACTGATAAGGAAGCACCGAGTAGTTTCTTAGAGATCCAACTGAATTTGAAATCTTAAAGTTTCCGTCAGCAGCCCTATGCGCCTTTGTTAACGATATTTAAAAAAAATGAAACCACCACACAATGAAATATACTTTCCATTTCCAGTGAAGGTAAATCGGTCCCACCCAAAATTACTAGTGAAATAAAAAGTTTCTTCATGCTGCAGTAAATTAACTACTAGTAATGGCACAATGGGAGTTACAAACAGGTTGTTACTTCCTTGAGGTCAGTTCTCCACACAGCTGAAAACAATCTAGGTTCACTTTGCATTGTTCTCAAAACGGACATATTGAAGGGAAAATCAGAAGCACTGGGTCCTGATATCTGTAGATAATAATTCATGTGGTCTACACACAAAAAAAAAAAGGAAAACATGACGTAAGAGATACAGTGGAATGGCTATTTACACTCTAATGACCACAAGGAAGAGATGGCTGCTGAAGTACAGCTCGTCTCTTTGGGTTACCAGGAAAAGGTGACGGAACGGGAGAAGAATTTAAGTTCAGTAACTTCTCGAGCACAGGAGCAACAAGCTTTCACACACACAGGGAAGAAGGGCGGGCAGAAAATGGATGCCATAAACCTTAACCAGCCTCTTGGATACTGGAAGAAGCACGCACCAGCATAGGTGAGAACCCGGCAGGTGGGATTTACCTGTCAGCTACAAATGGAGGGTCGAGAGGAAAAAACGACCAGCAGTTTGTATGGGTTTGTGGTGGCTCAGGTAGGAGAGGGGGCGACAGGCAGACACGGCCACAGTAAATGGTTCACCTGGGCTGGGGTGGAAACACTGACGAAAGGTAAAATGAAGACACTTTACCTTTTTTATACTATGAAATAACAAAGGCATGAGGAAAAGGTGGTTTCTTGAATAATATACCTCAGTCAGAAACCCATAATGCCAGCCGTTAATAATATGAACAAACGACCTTGTGTTTGATGTGATAATTTACCATGTTTGCCTGCAGGACTCTATCGTGAGAGGCAGCTTGTCAAAAAGGGGAGAGAGGAAAAAAAAAAAAAGGGAAAAAAAAAAAAAGGTAGAAGCCGGCTGCCAATCTTCGACTCAAACACTCGCTAAACTCAGGGAATGAAACCAAACCACGCTCAGAAACTTCGCTGCGCCGCCAGACTGAATTTAACCCCCCGCGGCGAGCGGGAAGGCGGGTTAATTTGCGCACCCCCCATTCCCCCCCCGCCACAGACAGACACAGCCCGCGGCCTGGCCGCGTCCCTGCCGCTCCCCGCCTCGGCTGACAGAAAGCGGCGCTGCCGGCACTGCTCCGCCTCAGCCGGCCGCGCCCCGGCCTTCCCGGGCGTGCCCCCTGCCCGCCGCCAGCACCGGCGGCTCCCGGGCCTAGGGGGCGCAGCGACCGCGGGGACGCGGCT
>VZSF01002028.1:575893-600066 GCA_013398295.1 Chionis minor | reverse complement strand
CCCCCCCACCCGGTACGGTTTCATTGCCGCCGCCGCCGCTGTTGTGATCGCGCTTTCCCTCTTGTGTTTACAGCTTCTGTGAGGGAGAGACGCTCGGAGGAAGGAGCAGGATCCCTGGGCTGCATAAACAAGGAGAGCGGGAGCCCGTCTGAGCAGAGCTGGAAGGATTTCACCTTGTTGCTGTTTGTTTGGGGAGATTTTCCCTCCCCCCGCCCCCGGACACTCTCCCGCGGAGGGTTCGTTTCCTTGCTGCCTCCGTCGCTGGCCGGGAGAAAAGGGGTGATTTTTGTCGTGGTCTCCCTGCAAGGCAGAGATCGGCACCAGCCTTCCAGGAGGAGGGAGATAGGATCAACCGAGGTTTTCCCTACCTCCGGCTGAACGTGAGAGTTCAAGTGACATCGCCGCTGGCCTGTGGCGGAGCGACTGCACGGCGAGCTGCGACCGCAGCCGGAGCTGCTCAATTTACCTGCTCGAGGACCCCTCGAACCCTCCTATTGACGGCAGAGATTTGTAGCCAAAGGAAAATCGGATTAATATAAACTATGCAGGGCTTTGCGGGGATATCTGGAGACTACCCTGTCTGCATGGCTAATCTTGAAATTGTCTGAAATAAATCCTTAGCGCAAGGAATAGAGAGATACTTTCAATTAGGGTTGGGGGTTTTTTTTATTTTTTTTCCCTTGACGCTTCCTCCCCCCCGCGGAGAATTTAACACTTCCATCGCAAGGTTTTTACAGGAGAATGGGACACACGCTGGAAAACTCACCACGCTTCGTAAAAATCAGAGGGGGAAGAGTTTCCATCGGCGTTGCGGTATGAAAGGCACTCTTTGGATTGTCTGCTGGTGGCTAAGATGGATCAGTCTCTCCCTGTTCCTGTTAGCGATATGCTGAAGGATCCGGATTTACTGAAATACTGACGCCGATAAACTTGCTCCCTCTCTGCTGAAGGCATTGGATGTGACAGCGCAGAGAAACATGTGTTTCCCATTTCTGCCTGGTTGTTTTGGTGCAATCAATACCTCCGCGAGAAACATTGACTTCGGTGGCGATTATGGTACCGGGAGGCGCACGGGGGGCCGCTTTCGGCTGGCGAGCCGAGGGAGCGCAAAGCGGAGCCCCCGCCGCTCCGGCGGACCGGGGGCCTCGGTGCCGCCCCGCGCCCGGGGCAGAGGCGGCGGACGGTGGTCCCAGCCCGCCCGAGCGAGCCCGGCCTCGGGGGGCGCGATGAGCAACGACCGCGGCGCCGCCGTCAGGAGTGGCGGGCAGGCGGATCGCCCGGGGACCAGCCAGGCGAGAACCGTTGGAAGGAAGGTGGATCGCCAAATTATGGCCCGGAGGAATAGCAGGCGAGGCGGAATGATGATAAAGTTGAACTTCTGTTTCATCTTCTGCCGGGGATGGTGGGCGTTTCTGTTGCTCCAGCTCCACATGTTGCAAGCACTGGCACAAGGTAGGGCTAGAGACATTTTTTGTTTATAGAAATGCTGCGTCTGCCTCCTCGGAGGAAGGGAATCTCGCTCGGGTGCGGAGAAACCCTTTTACTTTATCCTCGTCAGAGGTAAACTGCAGAATTCGCACTGAGCTGGTTTCATGTAGGAATGGTCGGTTCTCATACACAGTCGTTTCTTTATGGAACAGAGATTTGCAAACTGTACCTCCGTGGTTCTGTCCTTTTCCCGTCCCAGCCTTCCCCTATCCCCACCTCCCACAGAGAATCAAAAGCCCTATCGGAACCGAACCTGCTTTTTGATTTACTTCAATACATCCGTACGTTTCTGTTCTTTTAGGCAGCCAAAGAGTTAACTGCTGGTTTTGTGTGTGTGTGTGTGTGTTTAAAAACACTGTGCGCTGAGATAAGTTATTAGGAGAAGGGGAGTCATAAATCCGCCGACTAGAAGTAAATCAGGCATGTAAATGGAATTCTTTAAACATATGAGTGCTATTCTATGTGAACCTCGGTTCGAGCATTGTTCATTTCTTTTTGGATTGCCAAGTAACATTTACCCGAGACAAAAACTGCGATTGATTCGTATCTGAGCATTTCCACATCAGAGATCCTGGCAGTCAAATGAGTCACTTGTAAACGAGGGGTCAGAGTCGACCAATAGACTTGAAATATCAAGTGTCAGTCACTTGGCATGTAAATTCCCTTCGTAAAAAAAATTGCCAAATGTAGCCTAATTCTTAATAATCCTTTGACAGAGTAAACAATAAATGGCAGGCAGAAGCATTACAGTTGGCTGCGCCAAAGAACATGCTGAACAAACGCAGCTTTCACTTTCTTTGCTGGGTGCATTGTCTGCCTGGAGTGGGGTGCGCTGGACAATGCAGAACTGTAGCGAGCGGGCCCACGAGTTGCTTATTAAAAACGGAAGTTGGTACGTTAGGAAGGGGAATGGTCTTTGTGTTTTGGTTCTTTGTTTTCCAGTAGTTCATAGGGAACAACGGTGCATTCAGTTTGAATAACTGGATGGGGTTGTGCGTTGAGGAAGAGGGGTTACAAGCCAAGGCTGCTCTAGTTTGGCTGCTCCGGGGTTTATGACTTCATCCTCGAGAAAGTTTGGAGCCGCAGGATACAGAAGAGTTTTAATCCAGTGTTTAATAATGGACTCCACCCTCATAAACCTTTTTCAGTGCTTTGTTTATGCTGTCACTGCTATTCCCAAACTACTTATGCTGAGGCCTGCAAGCCCTGACAGGGTATTGTTACTCTGAAACAAGGCATACCTGAAATAGTTCTCTCTGCCAATTAAAATTCACATCACTTTTCTTTTTCTTTTGGTAGTTGTTGTTGATGGATGCCAGCGTGATGCTTCACTTTAGAAGACAAATGCTGATGATACTTGCTGTTTACATTAAAAATGCAAAAATTTTTCATATAAAGCAGTTTTAAGTGTCAGTGATTCAGGAATCAATTTAGATGCCATGTAAAGCAGTTTTCTGTGGTTGAATAGTAAACTAGCCATCTTATTGGATTAAAAAGTGAATTAAACTTTTGTTTAGCACATAGTGCAGAAAATTTTTTCGATAGCATATTTCAGATTACCAAGCATTCACAGCAGTATCAGTTTTGGGTGATACATATCTTGGGGAGTTATGTAGCATTTACAAACTATCCTAAAGAAAACTCCTAGCACCAAGTTAGTTTTACCCCTCAGTATTTAAGAGGGGGAGGGGAAGCAAAGAGAATGAGATACATTATTTCTGAGAAATATTGGTGCAGAGAAAGGTATGGAGTTTAGAGGACGTTAAACAATGAAAGGTAATACAACTATATAATGCAGAATGAAAATATGTTTTTATTTTTGTATAATACAGAAAATGGAAATTGCAGTTAGTCCTCAAAATTCTTTGACACTTAAACCATCATGGAGGTCTTAATGCTGAGTGCTTCTGTTAGGTTTTCACAGAATTTGTATTCATTTAAAACTCTGGGTTCTTTTTGCACTCTGAATTCTAATGGATTTTAATACATTCATCATTTCTATGCAAAAATTTACTTTAGAGAGAAGATGACAATTTTTATAAAAGTCCTTCATGAAAATGGAAATTCTGCTACGGCCACAGAAAGTTTCTAATGGAATGATGTGGTCATATGCATGAGAGAATTACATGACTCCAATCTTTTTAAGCGATAAAAAAAAAATGAACATTCTAAATATATGGGCCATGGCTACTTTGAATGAATCATAATACTATGCTATAACCAGCTAATGTTTCTGTAATAACTATTTCAGTATTAAAGAAATAAGAAATATTTCGGGCGTACTGAAGTGCAGGTTCTTAGCTCATAGGAAACGCTAGATAAAGTCGTTGAGATTATTTATTTTATACTGTAAGTTGAATGGAAGAAAAGGTTTTCAACTGCAACAGGTTGGCTGAGTATTCTCTAGACTTGAATGATCATCCACGTAAAAGCAGCTCTAGAGGTGAACTGTAGATAAAAACCACTTGTAAATTCATTTTGTACTTAGCTCTTCAGCTTTCAGTCTTCCGGTAGTTGTGTTACTTAATGAGATATAACAATTTATTTGATTTCTTTTTCCTTTTCAACGTGAATTTAATTATTATGAAACATACGGCAGTTTATTGCGCCGAATAATAATGCGTTCTCTTCAAACCTCAGTGCTGGTAGTGCAGACCTTCCCGTGATGGGAGGGATTTTCTGGGTGGAAGAAACGTAGAGATGACAAAAGTTGTGGCCAGTCCCATGAACGCAGCCCAGAGCGGGGCTCCCACTTTGGTGATGGCTGCAGAGACGCCCCTTCAGACTATGTGTGTGTCTCGCCCAGCTTCCTGCATTGGCCCATCTGTGGATGGGGAGCTTGTCGCAAAAACTGACCTGTAAAAGCCTGAAAACTGTTGCGCCTTTCTTTGTTCACTCAGTTCTTTGCGCCTGCTGGCCTCTGCCGTGGTGCCTCCTTCCCTGGCATTTTTGTTAAATTGGAATTATTAGGTGCTAGTTAGCCTCAAGTCATCGTGTGTCATCAAATAGTGATGAGATGCTAATTGATAATCACTATAATTATCAAATTAGAATTTGCAAGGTGATGGTAGAAGTGAATCATTTCGACACAATAGCTGCTGTAGTTAGGAGAACATTATCCAGCAGTGACCTCTAGCTCAGTGGTCCAGCGTGCCTGGGCATAGTCCTGTTGAAAACATTGAGCTCATTGCAGGATTGGAATTTATTAGTTATGTATGAGATTAACAAATGCTGGTGCCTACTGAGGTACAAAATGTTTACTAAAATACTAGAATATTTGTATGGAAATAGAAAAAATTCTGCGTTATTTAAATAGGTTGGAAGTTGCTAGAGGCTACTCTGCATGCATCTTAATGGATTTAAGTACCTTCCCAATGTCCTTCTTTTGTTGAGGAGTGAAAGAATACTTAGAAAATATACTTCTTCGGATTGATGGCTGTTGTTCAGAATTATTTTAAAGTAGATTAAAGTAGTGCAAAGGTTTAAGCTTCTCCAACTGGAGATGGGGATCTTTAAATATTAAGAAAGAGAAGCTTGTCTGATTTTTCTCAGTTTTACAGCAATGGAGGTGCAATCTCTTTATGCTACTTGATCAAATCTATAATTCAGAATTCTACACGTAGCTGAGTGTGCATTTAAGATGATACTGATACCTAGTATGCTTTGACAGAAGCCCTGACTTGGAAGATAGAAGCAAATGTTTCCAGGGTCCCATTTTTTAAATTAAAATATTGAATCTGGTGTAATTTATAAATATACTAAGCGTAGTAAGTGTTTTCAATCAAATTTCAAACTGCATTAGATGCAGAAATGATAAGTGACTTGCATAGAGTATTTAGTTGTCGGAAGGACAGAGAGAGGGTTAAATGTGAGGGCAATACTTGAAAAGCATTCTGAATTAAGTGCAGAATGATGCATTTCTGATTCCAAAAAATTCTGTTACTGTTTATTGGAAACTCATTAATTTGTATTGGATTTACCTCTTGTGTTCCCTTTCTTTAGATGAACGTTTTATGCGTGTGCTAGTTTTTAAACAGGTGAATTCCTTGTGTATATAATTGTAATAATTAAAAAATTGATTTGGAGGAGTAGATACAAGCCTAGTCTAAATAGAAATAGGGTGGAGAGAGCAGGTTTTTTCTGTGGCCATATCACGCAACTTCTAACTCTCTACTGTGGTAAATTTGTGTCTGGTTTATATGCTTCGCTTCAGCTGCAAAATGACTTCTTCTCAAGACTTCTCAGAGCAAGTTCAAAGAGATCTGTATACATAGCGATGAACGTTTTAAGCACAGTGTTTCAGCTAGTTTCTTGAGAGTGCAGTGCAATAGTAATATTAGAGGTGAAGGAAGACCGTATGAAATAGGTGTTTATCAATGTCGTTTTCATGCATTACCAGAAGATGCTTAGATCAGAAGTGACCTAGTTATGGAGAGGGAGGTTGTGGCAGTTCAGTCTCTGACTTGTGCTGTGTGATTTTCACATCCCTTAAGAAGAACGGAAGGGAATCTGTGTCCATGGCTCATAATCCTTGAAAGGTTCTTCTGGAAGGTTCTGTCATCTCTCTGCATAGTCGTATATTTTGAATACCAAAGACAAATATTAAAGAATATTTTAAAGACTGATTAAACAAATGGTAGAAACTTTAATAAACAATCTTAAAGTGAATTATTAGGAAGCTGTTAAGTGAAGGGCTTGGGCTTTTGTATGTCTCGGAGGGTTTTTGTGGTTGTTGTTTTATTGCTCTTACTAGCACATATGTGCAAGTCTTGAATGCACTCTTGATTCAAATAAAAGATTTTCATGCATTTAGCAACTTTGTATACAGCTTCACCTAAACATCACATTCTGCATGGATTAGCTACTTAGTTCACTTGGACATTTTTGCTGTAATAAATCTGTGGGCAATTAGATTCCTCATAGAGCAAAATCTTGTTCATGCTGAGTTCATTGCAGAAACACACATTTCTTCCTCCCTCTGCATACATACATATGTACTATGTATTTAAATAGTTTTTAACAAACAAATTGATGATTTGTTCATCTTTTCAAAATTGTGTTTTCCTGAAGTTATAGCACATAAACTGGAATAACTTTTGTAAGACTTGTGCAGAGATTAGAAAATGCCAGAACTAAGGTAGCTTGTGCATCTTTAATCTGAATTCTTTATGCATGTGCATTATTAAGTTGATACATACTGTTTTATTGCCTCCCTTAGAACCATGACTGAATACTGCTCACTGATCCGTTTTTGAGTATTTTGTTTTCTTGTCAGTGTTTGGCTCCATCTTTCATTTACTACAAATCTTTTAAGTTCAGCTCAAGAAGACTCTGCAGACTAAAGGAAGAACTGTTAGCAGCTATAGAGGGCACTGGATTAGACTACTTACAGTTATTACAGCTGGAAAGCAGGTGATTGGTGAGACTTGGTTGCTATTTCTGACTATTGAGTATTTTCTAGTGAATAAAGACTCTTTGCTCCGTGTGCCTCAAAGATGACCCTTTACCACCCATATAGCTCATGCCGAACAAGTTAACTCCATGAAAGGTCTGATCCCAAGGAAGTTGGGGTTTCTGGAGTTATTTCTGCCTGTGCTGATGTTGGTCTTGTTGCAGACTATTTCAGACAATTTCGTAACTTTCATTCCCAAGGACTCTTTTGATAAGTGCTGTCACATGTAGCCTGGTTAAATTTATTAAATTGGGGACACGTAGCAGTTGGCGTGCCTTCTTATGGGAAGTGTGTTGTTTTCTCAGTTTATTGGTCATAACTAGATGTTAAATAGATGCAATGAATTTTTTTTAATGTAAGTAAAACTTTCCAATTCCTTTAATGACATCATCTTTGAAATGTCACAGCCCTGGAACTTCCGGTAGGTTCTATAGGAATTGGTTTGTGTAGCACTTGCAGGTCTGTGTTCAAGGGGTTACATGGCTGAGAAGGGAAGAACCTTTTATTTTAATGTGCATACTAACAGAATTACTTTAAACATATAGGACTGATTTTGTAAGATCTATTAATTATACAAATTCTTGGCTTCTAGACATACACAGTATTTGTATACTGTATCTTAAGCATAAGTATTTTTGGTTTACTAAGAGTTATTTTTTGTTCTGCCCTTGCTATGAAAAATAATAAATCTCTTACTAGAATATATACTACTCTGTTGCTAATCACATGTTTTAGCTGTGAAATGCCCCCGAGGTACAATACAAATGGCACCCTCACTAATATTAAAAATGAAGATCTAGGCTTTTCAAGGCAAGTGTTTTTAAAGTTAATTTTCAGCTGTTTGGCTCCCTGCACTAGCTCAAACTGGGGTCACACCAGCGTCAGGGACAATGCAAAAGAGGGGATGGAAATGCATGGTGGGTGCGGGACCCTGGCAGCCATCGCTACCATCAGTTAAATTGTTAGTTTTCAGACTCCGACAAAACACAGGGAATGTGCACCGCCTCTTACAAACATGTGGAGGTGGCTGTTCCTGCGTAGAAAATAGGCTACTGCCTTTAAAGGGGTAGTTTAGAAGACTTAACTTAGGATTTCTTCTCCGAAACACCCTTTCGGTGAGTTTCGCCTTCCGTTAGATGGAGTCTTCCTAACCTAAGCTTGTAAAATAAGTGCTAAAGTTAGGTAATATGAATATTCCTCTTAATTCTTGAGATGGATAATGGGAATAATATTTCTTTCTTCAAGAAACTGTGTAACTTAAGTTGAAAATTCCACAGGTGTTACTTTTAAACTTTTGTATCAAATATGCAGATTCAGCAGGTAAAAATTGGGGTATGAGCTCCAGCAATGCTGATAAAAGGAATTTTTTAACACCCCTTTATGTTATATGTTGAAGTGGATTGTACAATCTCATGTCACACCATCCAGATAACTTTTGAAGTGTCACTTTTGATAAACGATAAAGCATTTGCGGTTTTTAAGCAGATAACTTGACTCTTTAATCCTGTTTTTCACATTGTCATGCTCAACTGCGGCAGCCTGAAGAGAAAGTTGATTCTGGTAGATAAATCATTGTCCCTTAGGTCTCTTTAAACCACTTTATGGTCTTTCAAGCCATAAGCCATATATTTTTCTAATAAACTCCTAGGTCTAACAAGTTATCTAAAAAATAATTTGTTGGGTATAGCCCTCTTGGACCAGAAAGTAGAGAACAAAGATAAATAGCTCCAGTACATGTTGCCAAAATGGTCCCATATTGATTCTAGGCTGAAACTGAAGTTTGTAACTCATTATCACACAAAGAGTCAGAAGATCTGGTAAACGCTAGTTTCATCCTCAGGTTCATATTTGTCTAACTTTGTGTATTTATTAGCTGAGTGGCTTTGATAGGTGTTCTTGACATTGAGTTCATAGGAAATCTACTCAGTAATGCTACCTTTTAAGGGAAGGTTCTAAGAAAACGATGGAACTATAATGCAAATATTTTAAAAAGTTCAGACATGTAGAAAAAAGGCATTTTGTTATACTGGTAGTGTTGGCTCACCTAGCATTTATGTTAAATGCAGACTCAGTACAACTCCAATAGGCATTGCCATCTTCCTTGCTTATTGGGGAATGTCCCTTGTTTCTTATTTCATCTGTCAAGAAGTGCAAAGGACATTCATGACTAAATACTTCTGAAAACTAAATGGTATGCAGCGATTGGAAAAGAAATGCGTAGTGCTATGCCATGCTTGCAATTCAAAGGTAATATGTTTATCATAACATGGAACCCCTGGCAAGTGGCACTGTGCTGTAGGATTGAAGCGGGTGGGAAGAAGTAAGGAGAATTCTCTGTCAGGATTTCTCAATAGGTACACTGATTAGTGTGATTTTAAGTCTTCTTGAATCTGTGCATGTAGAGGTGCAACTAACTCTTCTCGAGGATTGTTTGGGTCTGTTTTCTTTCCTTTAGTATCAAGAGGTTGAATAAACTCAGGTTCTAACCTATCATGCTAATGTAACATTTGCAAAATAGCACCCTTGTGCTTTCTTCCCTGCTGTCCCTCGTTGTTTAGGAGAAACTCTTAGTCCACGAACAAATACGTCCTTTAAAGTCTTCAAGCTCTCTTTTTTTCTATGATGCACAAAAAAAATAATCTTTTACAGTAGCTCAGCTGATAATGCACTGGAAATACCATTGTCCCATGATGAAGACTGTGCCATTGTTGGCATGTGTGCCCCTCTGTGTGTCTCACTTGTCCTCTCTTTGCTTTATCTTTTTGTCCCAGGTTGATGGAGCCTCTACCACAATGTGCTTCTGGTCTCTGATTATTGCTACACGTGCTATTGTCATACAAATGCCTACTGCTAGTAAAAAACTGAGGTGATACTTTAAAACTTTAGTTATCCCCTACCTGGACACAGAATAGCTTTTCTAGGACACTGGTATTATCTGAAGCAGGGCTTTTATTGTGCTGGAAGACTCTGTTCACAACAGATGATCAGAAAGATCATTTAATGGTAGATTATCTCAGGTATTGTTCTTTAAAAATGTTAGATAAGACTAAGAGGCAAGAGATCAAGAATAGTAACTCTTGTGTTTCACCTTGTGCTACTGTATTGCCATGAAGAAGTTAGATTTGGTTTTGAAGAGGGAGTAACTTAAGTTACTTTTTAAAACCCTTTTAATATGTTTACTTCAAATACTTTAAACACCAGATTTTAAGGCAAATCGTATCAACTAACTTCCCATTTCCCTTTAGAGTTTTTTTTTTTACAAACATAACTAGTTTTTTCTTTATCATGAGCAACATCAGACGTGTTAAATGGAGAAAAACCTGTGGATTACTGTTAAATTCATTTCCTGTGTCAGCATGTGCAACCATAATTTTAAAAATAATGTATTTTAAAAAAAAGTTGAAGATAACTAGAAAGAATATTATTTTCTCTTTAAGTTCTTTGCCATCTTCTGTCTTGGAACTAGTGTGCAAGGTTCTTAGCTTTTAAGAACTACTGAAAGGTCTGTGGGGTTTTTTTTTCCCACTTGAAAATAATACATATTTTATACAATAACTTAGTGAAATTTGTAGACTGAGGGAAGGTGTTTCCTATTCACAGAGCCTAATTGTGGTAGTGCTCATTATCCATACAACAAGGCTAAAATTTCAGTTTTAAGCATTTCTGTTCATGGAAATGGGAGAATAGGTTAATTGATTCTACCTTAATTCAATTAACAAAACAGGCTGGTGATGCTATTGTTTAATGAAGTCATCAGTAGAAAAATTGCAGGTGACTCTGAGGATAGATCTCCCATTTATCCACAAGTAGGAAGTAGCAATGAATAACAGGGCACGGTAGATTTTATACGTGTGATTTGAAAACACATTGAAGTCATTTTTGTAGTACCTAACATCTTTATTTCCAGTTCCTCTATACTAGTGTTGATAGCAATCTTCCTCAGATTTAATTATTTTCATTATATATGACTTATTATTAGCATCTAATGGGTCAAATATTTATGCATATTTTTCTGAATCTTCAGTTGAGAATTCTGAGTTAATGAGAGTCATGTCAAACTCAAAAGTTTTAAGTGTGGGTAATTCAATGTTACATTCACTATGTAAATGTATCATAATTAAAATGATGCCTTGTCAATCCCATTCAGATTTCTCCTGAGTATAATTTTCAGCTTTTGTATACTGGATATAGCTATGTCTTCCGCTATCTAAAACCTGAACAGACCTATTTATGGCATACTGGTGTCAATACAAATCTGCAATGTTAACTGTTGTGCCTGTTAAAAATTTGAAGAGTGCAAATCTTATTAATTCTGTTATGGAAATCCAGGTAAGATCTAAAACTTAATTTTTTGACATTTTAAAATTGCTGAGCTCCACTATAAAAAAAAAAAGTAATGGAGCAGCCAGTGAGAAAATACAAGATGGCTCTGCAACTGGACTATCCTAAGCTCTGCAACTGGACCATCCTAAGCTCATAAGCAGATACAGATACTTTTCATCTATAACCATGCGGAACGGGAGCTTGATGCCTGCAAAACAGCTTTCACCAACAAATGTGGTATCACGCTCACCCTAAATGTTCTTTGACTGAATAGAGATAAAAAACTTTTTTTCAATTTATTTTATACATTTGACATTATGCTGAATACACCTGTTTTAATATTTCCTTTCTATAGGCAATTTCTTCTATAAGTTGGCAGCAGAGACATAAACACAACTAAACCACAGGCAAATGAAGCTAAAAGCTGTCAGGAGAGGAAGCTGCAGGCTGACAGAGCTTTTAAAATGACCTCAGAAACTGTGGTGGCTTCCCCTAAATGACTGAGTCCAAATGGGCTCAACGAAGGAAGGATAGTCTTTGGTCTAGGTTCTGCTCTCACCAAGTAGGACTGTGTTTTCATCGCCCTTTAAAATATTAGTTTCATTGTGATAGTTAATTAATCAAGGATTAAATCAAAGATCATCAAGTAGGAGTTATTTTTCTATACTTACAATGGACAAAATACAAAAGCATTCACCCACTGGCAAGTACAGTAATAAAGGGAAGTGATTTATCAGTAAGAATTGGTGGCAGGTGAATGAGGAGACAGTATTTTTAATTTTCTAATTTTACGCTGTAGCTTCAGTTACTTCAGTGCCACTCTCCAGCTTGGGAAGAACCTCTCTGCTAGGGTGTATTCTCATCTCAGCTGGAGTTACATCCCCAGAAGTTTTGAATCATCAGGTGCTAGTGTAGCTGGGTAAGAGCAAAAAGCTGAGCTCCTCTTGGTTGTTCTGCTGACTTGGCAAACAAAAGAAAAGAGTAACTGTCAGTTTGTGCTTGTGCAATCTGGTCAAAAAGAGTTATTAGGTTAATAACTGATCAGTAACATTATTTAATATCTGTCCTGATGGTTTAATACAAATGAGGTCAAAGTTTTCATATTGTATATAAAAAAATAAGGTGCTGAGTATTTTTGGATTTCCACATTTGTGTGTGAACAGATGTTCTTATGTAGAAGAACAATTCTTACAAGAATTCTTAATGTTCTAAGTATCTTTGTATAGAGTTGCTGGACATTTTAAACTCTGATAAGCAAGCTTCTGTGCAAATGTTCACTATAGTGGAGTGGGAGTTAGCTGTCACTTAATTAGAATTAATGGCATAACTATTTATGTTTACTTGAAATTTATTGCAGCATGAAGTGATTAGGCATTAGTGCTTTGGTAAATTATGGCATATTGTACATTTTTTATAACCAGTTAGAGAGTGCTGGTGTTGGGCACGTGCAGTGCATCTAGTTGTCACTCACACTTGAGCTGAATTGAATTAACATGCATATCTGTGTGTTTACTGGGAGAGTTCTGCTGGAACTAGTACTGTGTGGGAAAGGCAGTGGATATCGTCTAACTCGGGAAAGAAAGAAAATGTTTGCTATTGCTTGTTTTATTACAAGACCAGATATAATGCTGTTCTAAGGACATGACTGCCTTGACTGAAAGAGCTCCAAAAACCAGTACTAGAGTTGCCAGATAGGAGTTTCTCATAATTCAATCAAATCGTAGGTTCTCTGTGAAAGGCAAATGTCCATTTCATAGCTATCTGCAGCTCTCGGTCACTTTTCCAGACATCCAACAGTCTCGGCTGCCTTGAAATTTCGGAAAAGTGGCCACATGCTGAATAAGCTGGGTTTATGCATGCTTGGTCCGACGCTGCATCAAGGCAAATAAAACACAAGGCACTTCAGAGCTCACCTAGTAAGCTGACAAGTAGAATGTGCTGTACACATGAAAAACTGTCCATAGTGATTGATATATTGAGGATTTTTGAAGTCTTCAGTGTCTCCAAGCCCTCTGAAGTCATATTACTGATGCTGGTCAGAAGTTCTTTTCTGATTTTTGTAGACAAAGAATTACATCTACATAGAAGTTTTAAATTAACATATTATTATTAGGCATATTAGTACTTTGCATAATTGTATTTTCCAAAATTACTTTTTAATGCCTCTGCCCTGGTTTTAGTAATTCTTTTTTAACAGGTTATTTTAACATATCTGAAAGAATGTTTTGTGTCATTTGGCATTGAGTTAAATAATTGCACCCTTACAGTGTTCAGAGCTGTGACCCTCAGGGTGCAGCATATGAAGGAAAATATTGTTCTAGCAATAATTTCCTTCTTCCCTACTCAGTTGCCTTTACCTGCTCTAAATTCTGCTGGCAAAAGCAACGAGGAGATCAAGCAAAGAAAAAACATATGGAGGTAAGCTACAGAAATAGTATGAATAGTGCCCAACCTTAACTAAGGCCATCTAACAACATCTCCGTTTTTGAAACACTCATTTTGGAGGCCACCTCCTTCCTTTGGTGAGGTTTCTTTGTTCTCATTTCACATAAATTTATCAAATTTCATTTAAAAATGCTTATGATATTTTAAGTCAAAACTTTTAACTTTGTACAGTGTTTGAGTTTTAAAAAACTGATTGTACTATGTGCAGTCAATCCATATTTAATTATATAAACCTCTCTCACCTTTTTTCCCCACAAAATTATCTTACTATTTGTTTTCTTTATATTGGAGAAGAATTGGAATACAGTTTAAGAATTTTAGCTTCATGTTTAGATCACGGCTGTTGCTGTTATACACGGAGTATTCCTTTATAATCGTTCTTACTTGTCTAAAACTATGCGAATACAATGATACTGAAGTAATTATCTAAAATGTTGTGACTTTAATAACCATTAAGGTGCCATTCTTAAGCCAAGTGACGTACAACAGGGTGGAATATTTCTTTTTTTCTTTCAGATAGAGACATTAACGTCAGTATATTGTGTTACGGGTGATGCTGTAATTTACTGGAGGGGGGGATATAATTTTTTTTTTTGTGATTTAATTGCACATATTGCCGAATTTCAGATTTGCAGGCATAATTTCTGTTTATGACTGCATCTAAATGTAGTTTATGACTGCATCTAAATGTAGTTACATTTTGTACCTTGTATATTGACTGAGAGAAACTATGAAATTGCATGACCTGAAATGGAGATTTCAGATCTCTCAAACCTGCATTGTGAAAGGTAATCATGTTAAGAGTCAAAACACTTGTGGTTATTCAATTACTTAGTCGTGCTTTTTCATATCAGTGTGCGTGCAGCAGTTCTATCAGAAGCAAAGAGTTTGGATCTTCCAGATGTACCATCCTTGAAGAAACAGCTAAAGGAAACAGTCAGTGTTGGTCATTTATTAAGTGTGCTTTTAAATTTGTGGGGGAAAAAAATGAAGTGCATTATTAGATATTCACGTAGCAGAAAAAGGTTGAGTTTTTCCCCCTTATATAGTACACATCTCTTCTATTTTAGAATTTGCAAAAGTTATTAGGCTAATTACAATGAATCCTTCTGGTAGGAGGAAACTAATGACCATCTGAACTAATATCATAAAAAGGAAGGTTAAGATTTGTATGGCTTGGTTGAACATGATAAGTAATGCAATAATAATGTGTTGTATACAAGTAGGTGATTTTAATTTTAGCCTATATTCAGTAAAGTTCATGTGTTAGGAACATTCTCTGACATAGAATCCTAGAATGGCTGAGGTTGGAAGGGACCTTAAAGACCATCTAGTTCCAACCCCTGCCCTGGGCAGGGACACCTCCCACCGGACCAGGTTGCTCCAAGCCCCGTCCAACTTGGCCTTGAACACCTCCAGGGATGGGGGAGCCACAGCTTCTCTGGGCAACCTGGGCCAGGGCCTCATCACCCTCAAAATGGAAAATTTCTTCCTACATACCTATTCTAAATCTGCCCTCTTCCAGTTTGAAGCCATCATCCCTCATCCTTGTGCCCTTGTAAACAGCCCCTCTCCGGCTTTATTGTCGGCCCCTTTCAGATAGTGGAAGGGACTTTAAGGTCTCCCTGAAGCCTTCTCTTCTCCAGGCTGAACACCCCCAACTATCCCAGCCTGTCCTCCCAGCAGAGGGGCTCCAGCCCTTGGAGCATCTTCATGGCCTCTTCTGGCCCCACTCCAACAGGTTGATGACCTTCTTATGTTGGGGGCTCCAAAGCCGGACACAGTATTCCAGGTGGGGTCTCATGAGAGCAGTGTAGAGGGGCAGGACATGGTGATTACCACTTTAAAATATTTTGAACGGTTATAAGCTTTCAACATCTGTTTTGCTATTAGAAAGTTATTAATAGTTTCTCTTTAGGCATTTAAAAGCTTCAGTGGTGTTGGGATGGCTTTAAAACTTTTTTGGTAGAAGAATTAATGTATACAGTAGGGTTTACTAATAAATATTCCTGAAGTTATACAGATTAATTCTAATGAAGTTCTTTAATGTTAGTGTGTAAATTGCTCTTCTCTTCTTACAGTTGCTCTAATTTCTTTTGTGCATAAGTAAATGTGGGGGGTTTTGTGTGTGAAAAAGGATGTGCTTCAGCAGGTTTCAGGAACTGAAAAATTAGTCTATCCACTCGCTCAGATTGGTAATGGCAGTAATACCCTTTCCAGGTAAAAAGTCAGTTTAAATGTGAGGGTTTTATGATGTAAATACTTGTTCTTTGGGATACATAGTTCTCATAGCAGCTCATAATAAAGCTAAGGAGTCCTGTGTTTTGGTTTCGTGGGTTGGGTTTTTTGGTTGTGTGGTTTGGTGTGGGTGGGTGGTTTTTTTTTTTTAATGTTACATTTTGGCTGTATATAAGAGGCTTAAGAAAATAAACAGAATCAGGTTGTTGAGAAGATCAATATCATGAAAGGTTTTTTAAACAGAAGTTTTGTTTGAACCAGGAAAAGACAAGACATGAGACTGTATCTTCAGGTGTACAGTAAGCAAAAAAAGTGCATTTTGACTAAAGTTGCTTAGCAAGGTCCACAGAGCACTGTGATGGCTCACCGAGTTAGTAAAAGACAGCCATAATCTTCAGTCTTCTACTGGAGCGTGTGTGAGCTATTTAATAAAAGAAGGTATTTTTTCCAAGTCTTAAATGCAGTTGCTTATGAAGGCATTCTAGACAGAAACAGACTCTGATCTGTGGTGTCTATAAGACTGGAGATAGGTAGAAGAGTTTTATTTGATTACTGTGATTAGAGTGGCAGAAGAATCCTTTATCATTTATCTTCTTTAGTGTCTTGGGTGGCTATTTGATCATCTTGGATCCTATTTCTCTTCATGCATCATCCACAGAATTGTTTATTAATATCTGAACAATCAACCTATGCAAACTCTTTCAAGGCAAAATAATTTGAGCAAGTGCTAGTGAAGCACCTGCATAATATCAATATTGCATTGGTATTGCAAATATAATTCATTCATTCACTTTTTGTATCGATTTGTCAATATGACATAAAGGAAGAAAATTAGATTTAATTAAGCATATTTCTGTATTAATGAACAGCTATTTAGGGAAATTAAAGTACTTCCTTAGCTATGAATAGTAGGCTGAAAGAACTGCGCGACAAAAATACTCTTGTAGCTGTATTGCTTACTTCCTGGAAACTATCCTATTAATTCTATTACAGATTATTAGTAGTGCATCATAAAGGGTGAATGAAGACAAGATTAGTTGGTCTAATTGAAGAAAATTATAAACGAAGGAAGGGCCAAACTTTTGAAGATGCTTTGAGCAAGTTTACAAAAGACTTTATTATATTGACTAGTTCATATGGCAATGTTAATAATATAAAAATCTGCTACTCACAGCTTTGGATTCTCAAAATGAATGCCACAGTAATGGGAAAAATTCTCCTCCTCCTCATAATCAAAAGGAGTTATATAATTTTTGGGGTACCTTTATTTATTGATCTAAAGTTATTTTCATTGGGTTTTCACATTTTGAAAACTTTGTCAGAGAATTTTAACTATTTGTGAGGATTCCTGTGTAACAAACTATGCTCCTACTAGGCAAAATATATATTTAACTAGCATACAGTTTCCTCTGGCAAGCTATTTTGATATTGATGTTAAATTAGGTTAGCTAAATTATATATTATCACCAAAGGCAATATACCAAAATACATGTGGAATACATCGAAGTACATGTCAGTCCACCAGCTTTGTACAGAACCAAGTCTCCAAGACAAATATTATTCTGACTTTATTGCTGCTTTGAGAGTTAATGACCATAATAAAGGTAACTATAGCTTGATAATTATCCATTAGTTTTGTTTTTAATATTTTAATTCGCATATTGGTCTTCTGCTGAAAGCACATGCTTTTAATTGTTCATCTTCAATTAGCATTACTTTTCAGATTTTTAAATGGGGTTTTAAAAAGTTTATAAAGTCGTGATTAGAAAGTTTGTCTAAATGAATTGAGATACCCAATTAGAAATGTACAAATGTAGGCTTATGTCAAAACCACTGGATTTTAGTTAGAAAGTTAGAGTTATATATCCAGTTCTTGTCCTATGTGGTTTTCAGCTTGGAATGTTTTGGTCCATTATGACTGTTCCCAAATTGACTGACTTCTCCGTCTTATCTTGGACAAGATGGATTATTGTTTAGACATAAAGGACATTACAGTTTGAAAGGATAAATTATTGATTGTTGACATTTTGCACAATATCAGATGTTACTTTAAGATCTTTCCTACAGGATGGAATTTAACTTCTTTGATCTTGTAAAAATAAAGTAGAAAAGTATACTTTAAGTTGATTTGGAAAAAAAATGCTTTTACAAATAAAATGATTTTTTTCATATTTGCATTACTTAAAATGCATTTTTTTGTCTTATAAATATGCTAATCTTTATAAGCTGCTTCTGGTATGACATATGGTATATAATTTTGTTTCAGTTCTTTGACATCAACCTAGTTACTGTTAAATAAAAATGTGCAATTGGCAGGGAAAATTAGTATGTTCAGTGGCATGATACTTGTAAGACTTTTGAGAAGTATCCGGGCTATTCATCTGTATTATGAGTAGACAGCTGTTTGCAGAGGACTTGGAGATTGTGTTAATTGTATGTTTGTTCCTTTTCAGCCAGCGCTTCTTTTGGGCCCGTTTGGTCTGATGGAAAAGTGGCAGATAAATACTTACAAATAAAAGAGCAAAGCTCAGTTAAACATATGTTTATATTTTAAATAGTTCTATATGAAAAAAAAGATACTTAACTTAGAAGTAATTAAGGTCATTTTCTTAGGGGGATGGAGCAGGGTCAAGAAAGAAAAAAAAAGTCACAAAACAAGTTTAAAAGATCAATTGAAATCGCTCCTTGAACTATCAATCGAGGCTTAGCCACATGTAAGCACAATATTGTCTTAGGAAATGAAGCAAAATTATAAATTCAAATTTTGTAGGTTTTTACTAGTATGGAGCCAATGAATAAAAAACTTGAACTAAATGAACTGAAAAAGCTCCAGGAAAAAGAAGTTAATTTTGCCACCATGCTGCCGTTTATATGGAAGGAGATTTGTTTTCTTTTTTCTTTTTTTGAAATTTAGGATATTCTGTCTATTGATCTACCTCTGTTCCCCATTTTACAGGGCTGTGCAGAGATACCTGAGATAGCGTTTCAATTTAAAAGTTAACTTGGAATAGTCTAGCAGTAATAGCGCAGAGCTTTATGCAGGTACACTTGGTTAAAGTGGAAGTTCCATGATCTTGTCCCTACCCTCCAAATCATGTGTACAATTTAAAACGGAGGAAGAAAATTATGAACAATATTAGGGGCAGGCTCCTCTCAAGAACTTCCTGCTCAGGATGCTGGAGTAGGATCCTCCTGGTTTGTGTGTCGGTGCGTTTGCCCTTTCCTTTTTGACCACTGACCCTTCTGTGTTTGGAAGCGTGTACAAGGGACAGCTTCAGCGGGATAACGGAAAGTACTTCCAGCCTTGTCCTGTGTCCTTGTGTTATGGGCACTTTTCAGGGAATGGGATACAAGAATTTCAGATTTGTACTCCTTGTGCTGAGGGACATGACTGAACCCACATTTCATACCCCAGAGGGAAAGATACTGGGTCTCTGGAAAAACTAGTGGGACTAGTTTTCTGTGCCAAGAGACAACTGTAGAACCTAATAGTTCATCTGTGCTGGTAAACAAAATGGACCACGCTCTTCTCTGCACTGAAGCCATTTGGCATGTGGAACCTTATATTGCATAGAACATGATATGATGTATATAATACAATAGAATCCATACGTTAAATTCTTTTACCTACCAAAGCAAGGCGGGTACATCCAATCTGTATGTTGGAAGTAGCCCTTAGTAGACACACTTAATCGAAAGCCCGTCCAGGCATGGTTTGGGAGACTAATAACTGGTGTATCACCAAAACCATGCCAAAGACTGTGTTGACAGCAAAACAGCATGGATGATTACAGGACAATGCCTTTGTATTTATTAGTATATGTGTAGCTTTGATGCAAGAAGGGGCTTCAGGCATTTATGTATAAGCAAATGATTCATCATCATTGTAGACGGGAATCTGAGTCTTGGAGAACCAGGATTTCAAACCTACCCTTTGTTAACCTTTAGCTCCAGCTAACCTTACATCTAACGCTTCCTGCTCCTTGTTGAGAGCAGCTGCCGAGAATCTCAGGTACCCAGTTCTTCTCAACTAACACTGCAGCTGGATTTGGGGATTGCACTGGACAAAGCAGGTGTTTAAAAGTTAGATATAGCATATATACTTGTTTGTTACATCTTGAATGTTAGACTATATTAAAAATAGTTGCCTCATTGTTAAGTGCTTTCTGTTCAAATTAGAAGCAACTAAGTATTGTTACATGGATACTTCTACCTTTTCTTACAAATGTTTTCTCCATCTTAGCAACTAGAGCGATACTTGATAAGCCAGAGAAAGCCAAGTACTGGCGGTTTGACTTGACTCTTGGTGTTAAAGCATTTTTTTGCTAGAAATTCATAATGAAGAACATTTCCAAGAATTAATTCATTATTCTTGGTTTTGGAAGGTTGGTTTGATTATGATTTTCATTTAGCTAAATTCCATCCCCAAATCATCGAGCAATGATTCCATACAATTTTATTAAAACTAATGAAACGAATACTCCGTTTATAGGCAAAATTCAGTACAGTACTTCACCAAAAGCTTGCTTTCAACTACATGAGAAGTGATATTATTGATAAGTCAAGCATGCTTTATCTTACTGAAGTTGGATCATGATTTGTGTAAAAAAAACCTCCCACTCATTTGAGATCTTTCATAATGAAAAGTTTCTGTAAATTATTCTTAGTAAATTGAAAACATCCTATTAGTCTTGCTTGGCTTTGCTGTAGATTTTTTTTGTTTTTGAGATTTTGAGTAGTGTGTAGAATTTCTTACACTTTTGGGCCATTAGTTTAATATTATCTGTGCAAAGAGTGGCAGAAGCATTGCTGAAGTGTAACGCATGTTTTGGCCGCGTAGTCAGGGAGTCTTATTTTTGTACTGACATCTCTAGTCTTACTTTACCTTAACACAAAGCGATCTGCGCTTAGTAAGATATACACCTCAGCTAATCAGAATTAGCAGCTATCTAGAGTAATAGACTGTTAAGGTGTGGCTGTGGTTCACCTGTCAAGTTGCCTCTCTCAGCTTCTGTGAAGATCAAGTGTGTTACCTGTCAGGGCCTTGAGGACATTAGGTTTTAATTTCCCTGACCAGCCCCACCAGTGCCCTTCACCCACACCCTCTGCACCTGGGCCCAGGAGCTCCATTGAAGCTCACGGCATGTCTGCCTCCTGGGTAGACCTCAGGCCTGTGTGGTAGGTGACTTGTCTCCTAGATGGGTCCCTCGGATGTGCCTTTCAAGGTGTGTCTAGCGCTGTCTCTGTCCCCGTTTCTTTTTGCATCTGGCTGGTCTAGCGGGGTATCACCGCCTCGCGTCTTGTTTGGTACTGCCAACGGGTTACGTGGCCAGCACCTCCCTCTGCCTGCTGTGTTCAGGTGTGGTGGGGGGAACCCCCGGTGCCGGGGTCACGCTTGGCTCCTGGTTTGCTCTGCCCTTGGGAACAGCCAGCCCTGGCTCCTGCTTGACAGTGCTACACATCCAGTATCCTGTTCCGGGGTCAACACTACGGTGAAGAGACCTTTTTAGCATTGGCAGCCAACGCCTGTATTCTTGCTCTTTTTCATCAGTGGCAGGAACAGCAAATACAGCTCTCTGGCTCGGGTACAGCTTCCTGGCACCAGTACACCTTTCCGTCCCCTCACACCTGCTTCCGAACCCCTTGCCCATCAGCCCACCTTGCCTACCTCGCCTTGTTGAAATCACACTCTTCCAGTCTGACTCTCCCCCACCATGGCCATAAGGCTGTGAGCTTCCTATGATCATCTGCTGCTTCATGACTGAATTAAAGATGCTTAGTTTTGAGCGTGTTTTTAAAAGCCAAATTAACTAAAATACAAGGATGCAGATGCTGCAATTCACCGCCTCAAAGAGAAGAAAAAAGCAGGGGGGCTGGAAAGGGATTCAAAGGTTTGACAGCATATTCTCCTGGGCTATGGCACGCTCAATCATACCAACACAATTCCTGACAGATATTTATTTAATCTGTTTTCTAAGAAGTTCAGTAAGGGAGATTCCAGAGATTCCATTGTCAATCTGTTTGCTATTTAACTATCTGAGCTGTAAAGACCGAATTTTCTTGGGTTCAGAGTCTAATTACTTTTGCTGCTACCAGGAGTCCAGATTGCTAAAGTAGGTGGTATTTCAGACACCTGCTCTACATAATCCTTTTCTGTCTCATGGCTTTGATAAGTCTATGCTGCTTGCATTGAAATTTGAAAAAAACTGAAGTGAGCTATCTTTTGTTAGTCAAGTAAACAAATATCCAAACCGTGCCCTCAGTAGATTACTCAGCCGAGTTTTAGGAAATCACTGGGAAAGTCATAAGAGTAATTATGATTGTCATTAAAAAAAGAAAGCTGAACCAAAACCCACCACACCACAAAACCCCAACTTTCTGGAGGCACTTGTGCTTTTGCAGCCTTCAGTCAGAGATAGTGGTGAAGTTTTATGCTGCTTTTAGACTTGACTCTTTCCGGTCTGGTGAGTTCTCAGTATATTCTCGTGGTTTTTAGCCCAGTCATCTTTCAGGATTAGCTAATCAGACTCCTTTAGTTCTCAACTAAGTATCAGATGTGCCCTGGCATTACCTGCCCCCCCGCCCCCCCCCAGTATACCTGTTTAGCTGGGGAGGAACCACCAAGAACTTATTCCTTAAGGTAAAATTGAGATGTAAAATTTCAGCTTTTCGGGCCTGAAATCTAGCTTCATTCTCCTTGCCTCGTAGTAGTTGCATTAAGCATTGCCTGAATGCTTCCAGGCCAGCTATAAAGTAAATATATTGAAGGGTAGAGATCGTAGGAGATTTCAGTGTTTGATGAAATATTACGTGTGGCTCAAGTGAAATTACATTGTTTTGTTACTTTGACTTGAAGGGTTCGGGTTTTTTTGCCAAGGAAGTGCTGCAGATATTTAATTTGGAAGACGACCGTTTGGATGTGTTTATCTGCAGGGAGGAGGAGTAATTTGTATTGGAGGAGGAAAAAAGGTATCGGAATGGGGTTTAAAAAAATGAAATGGAGCAAAAGAGCAGAGCAGAAGTGTAGTCTTTTAGAATGGGATGGGATTTTTTTTGTTTGTTTTTTTGTTAAATAAAAAGCTGTTTGGAGAAGGACCGGAGTCCATGTTTCAGGAGAAGCCAGAAGGTCAGAGACCCAAGGTAAGGAGTTTGGAATCCTAAATTCCCGAGAACCCTCAAGGGTAGGAGGAGAGTGCAAGGGAACCCACAAATGGAAGATAGTTGTTTGCTCACATATTCCTCTCTCGTACGCTCTTTTCAGAGAGACTTCTTTTAAACTGTGAAGTTCTTTTATGCTTCGATGCTCAACTCGAGGAGAGTTGCTAAGCCATGTGTCATCAGAACGGCTGTAGGTTTGGAGCTCTGGGAGGGGACAGTATATAAATAAATCATAGAATGGTTTAGATTGGAAGGGACCTTGCAGATCATCGAGTCCCAACCCCCTGCCGTGGGCAGGGACACCTCCCACTAGACCAGGTTGCCCAAGGCCACATCCAGCCTGGCCTTAAACACCTCCAGGGATGGGGCCTCAACAGCTTCTCTGGGCAACCTGCTCCGGGGCCTCACCACCCTCAAAGGAAAACATTTCTTCCTAATGTTGAATCTCAACCTGCCCTCTTCCACTTTAAAGCCATTCCCCCTCGTCTGATCACTACATGCCCCAGTAAAAAGTCCCCTGCTCTCCTGTAGCCCCTTTAGGTACTGGAAGGCCGCAACAAGATCTCCCTGGAGCCCTCTCTTCTCCAGGCTGAACAGCCCCAACTCTTTCCACCTCTCCTCATGGGAGAGGTGCTCCAGCCCTCGGACCGTCCTCGTGGCTCTCCTCTGGGCACGCTCCAGCAGGTCCATGTCCTTCTTATGCCGGGGACTGCAGAGCTTGACGCAGAGCTCCAGGTGGGGTCTCACCAGAGCGGAGCAGAGGGGCAGGATCCCCTCCCTGCACCCGCTGGCCACGGTTCTCTTGACGCAGCCCAGGAGCTCCGCGGGGGGTCGGGGTTGCGCTGACGGTAGCGGGAAAATTCTGAAATTCCCAGAAGAAAACGAGGAGCCGGCGCTGGAGCGCAGCGGGGCGCGGTGTCAGTGGGCCGGGGCGGGGAGGGGAAGCGCCCCCAGCCCGCCCGGGCGCTGTGTCGCCGCCGCCGCCAGAGGGCGCCGGAGCGCAAGGCGGGCGCGGCGGCGGCGGGCTGGGGGGTCCGGTGGGGTAAAGGCCGCTGTCAGCCAGTCCCCC
>VZSF01002028.1:560319-573852 GCA_013398295.1 Chionis minor | reverse complement strand
TATATTATTATATTATTATTATAATATAATTTATATTATATATTATATATTATTATTATTAATCTTAAATGAAACTTTAATTAAAAAATATTAATTGTTTAATGGGATTGCTGTGTTTTTGCTATGTTTAACCTAATGGTTTCTCCAGTATACTTGTGCCATTTTACTGATATCTGGCAAAATTCGTTCCATACATCTCTCGTTCTGTCTTTGAGAAGTTAGGATATAGTACATAGCATAGTTTCTTCTTTGTGCATTTTGGCTGTTCCCTGAATAAGCGAAAGTAGAAAAATTTTCTGTACAGAAAACTGATGTGTTCAGGCCACTCTTCCGATAGCTATATAGAAAATGATCAGGCATAGTTTCAGTGTGTCTGTCATTTAGCACAAATCAAGTGATTTCTTTATTTTTAGACCTTAAGTGGGTATTTTCCATCCAGCTGTAAATGTTATTAAAAGCACCGGCGATGTTACAGTAATACCTATGGAGATTTTGCCTCCTTGGTAGACAAACTGCTACTGCAGTGTGGGTAAGCTGGTTTTGATCTGTGTTTCAGTTGACAACTCAAAAAATTCTGCTCATGATATATAAACCTTGTGATAACCATCACACTTGGTATGGTTTCTATTTGGGTCAGATTTTTCAAAGTTTAACTTGACTTTTCAGCAATATCATGACTTTCATCGTTGCTTAGGAGCATTCCAAAAAGTTATCTTGAGTCTACAGTTTCCCAGTCTCCATATTCTCGTCTTTTACTTCTGAAGTAGAAAGCCTGAACCATCTTTCTGGTTCTCAAGAAAGCAATTTATGGCAGCAAGACTTTGATGTTTTTGAAATGTTACTGAATTCTTTTACCTTCCTGAATAAAGAGAGGATTACTAATAGATATCTGGTATTCATGATGCAAAAATGATTTATGTATTGGCATTCTGCATTTTTACTTCACAGTCCTGAAACTGGCTGTCACACCTCTGGAAGTTCTGGATAAGATTTTTTTTTGTCTGCCTTGCTTCCCCCCCTTTAAATAGCTTGCCCCTGCTGACAATGTTCCATAGAATTCAGCATCTCAGATGCGTATCGTGCTCTGCCTTTTTTATCACATCTTCTTTGAGTATTATATTAGTGTGAGACCACTGAATAATTTGTCAGGAATCAACACGATATTTTTTTTTCTTGAAATTTAAGAAAGAGTGCTATACCAATTAAGAGGCTGTAAAATAGTATGCTTTTGAATTTGGAGCTGTGACAGATACCAAAGCATTATTTCATGAAGAATTAAGATTTAGCAATTCAAAATCACACAATATTTTTTTTTGGTCTAAAAAGTATATATTTTAATTCCAATACACTTTCCATTTTCTTTGTTTTGTCATCTAGTGGGGATTTTTTTGTGGTGTGGTAGGGCTTGGGGGGTTTCTGTGTTTTTTTAAACTCATAAGCTTCCTATCTTTTATGTACTGGACATTGAGAGTGAAGGTGACAGTATTAATGAAGTGCAAAAGCTAATTTACTATATTTTGTCTGAATTTAGCCTGGTATCCACTCAAGTGAAGAATTAATCTTGGATATATGATGATATATAATAGTGTTGCACTTGGGAGCAGTGCAGTTACATTTCTCTTATTTAATTATCATGTCAAAGAGAGGAGAGTGGTCTCCCTTTTCATATGGTGTGGTAAGGTTCTATCTTGAATTTTTCATGCATACAAATCTAAGCATATTACTGCTGTAGGATTGAGAAATCAGAGGACGGAGCACATTCAGTGTTGGAGCAGGAAAATTAAGCATTTCAGTACTAAAATTTCCACTTGCTGTTTCAAGATGAAGAGGAGCAGATAAAAGTATGTTGCAATAGGATGGATGCAGAGGTGAAGATGAGAAGAAATAGTTGAGAACAGGGTAACAGCTTGTAATTACAAGGGGAGGGAAAGATAAGGAAAGAGATTTGGTTCATAATTCTGGGATATTTTTCATGCTGCATGTTAAATTTGTGCCAATGTTACCCTCTCAAACCGGGTCGGACAGTATGCTGGGATAAGCACTAGACAAAACATCCGTGGTAGAAGATTATTGACTAAAACCCACTTTTCATACCTAGTGGCTGTTTATTTGGCTACAATTAGTAGTTGTAAGGATGATGTTTTTATTTGTACAAGCTGTTGCCATTTTTGGGAAAAAAGAATTCTGCTAATTAATGAATGTGATCAGACTTTTTTCCTTAAAGTTACACCTCCCAACATACAGAGAATTAACTCATCTGTATTGAGGCCCTTCAAAAACCAAATAATGCTATGCAGTCTATTTCTTTTATTTATTTATTTATTCTGATGAATCCTGCTTGAAATATCCATTGTTTGGATGGCAAAGAAATAAAACTGAAAAATAGTTTTGCTGCTGCTTTTTACACCTCCTTCCCTCCCCTGTGATTGTCATACTGCTATTCACTCCTGGTCTACAGGCAAACTATTTAGATCATTTATTTAATTTATTTAGGTGACTTTTTTTTTGTTAAATTACAATTAGTCTTTTAGTTTATTTCAATTTAAGAATTAATCTTGATGAGTGGAAAAATCTTGCACAGCTAAATCACGTGGTGTTTTTCATTCCTGTTTGACTGCTCACCCAAGAAAGGTGAAGGAGTTTGTAACTTTCAAATTTCAAGACTGTCCTAAAGAAAAATGGGACAACGGGTTAATTGTGCTAGTACATCACAGAAATAGTCATACATATGTTTATACCATGTTAGTAGTTGTCAATTATCTCTTGGAGTTAATGGGTATATTGAAGTCGCAGTGGTTTGACAATGCCGAGCCTTTCCCAGTGGTAAGCAGTACTATCTTTCCTTAGCCCATTTGTATGAGGAGGTTGATGGGCATAAGCTACCTAAACTGGGTGTATCTGGACAGATTTGTTTAAATAGTCATTGCAAAAGTTCTTGCCTCATTGCAGTGTGTAAAAGAAAGCAGAAATCGCGGGTACAAGAAGGAAATAGTCATAGAAGCAATATGGTTATATCCCTGGCTGGAAGCTATTTGGAAAAAGAAGCAAATTTCTGTTAGAGAATTGGAGATGCTATGGAAGGGAATTGTTGCTTCCAATTTCTTTCTGTTCTGCTCAAGAAAAAGGTATTTGGTGTATATATACCTTTCTTAGAAATGAAAATTGCCTCACACACGTATCTGACTCACCTCTGCAGTTACTTCCCTCTGCCAGGAAGAAACAGGCAAGGAGAGTTGCCCAGCTGTATGGACAAGGGGGAAGCGATACACTCTCTTTAATTTGAACAAATATCCACTTCCAAACAATATATAAGCCTGCTGTGATTTCATAAGTATCTTAGTTCCCTCTGACTGACACTGCACACGATGACATAGCTTCTGAATGCAGAAATCTAATATGTAAAATGTCCAATCCTGACATAAAGATTTAAAAATCAGTAGGAAAAGACATATCTAATTCCGTTCACTCTAACAAGCAGAAAAAAAAAAAAGTAAATCTTGCAATAGCCTTTAACTGGATTATCTGCAGCTTTCTGAACTGGTATACAAACGTAATAGCCCATTTATGGAAGTTTTGATTTCAGGTACTTGAACAGATTAAGTGTTATTTCATTCTAAAGTTACTTTACCTGAGAATGCATGAGATACCCTAAAGCACTAATAGAGAGATTGTTATAATACAACACAGTTGCAAGCCCTTTTCCTAGTTTCATAACCTTTACAGTCATAAGGTATCATTTGGCCATTCGGGCTAAGTGAGGGAGCTATTAGTGCCCAGTTTAATGATAATTGAAAGAACAGAAAGCACTGCCTGAAGTACAGGCCTGTGTGACAGGGTTAGTTTGAGAGCTAAACTGCATGTCTCTGTGGGTTATTATTTTTTTCTGGAATCTGGAAAACATTGCTTGCTGTTAAGTTTTAAAAAGAAAGGCCAAAAAGTAGGCTTAGTTCAGTCTTAAACTTAGTGAAGTGTAAGAGCTGAGAATAGCTGGGCTTTGGACAACTGATGTTTGAGATCTTCAGAAGACAAAGCAATTGACTGGATCCGCTATGTAGAAATGTTCTCTGCTACATAAGAAAACAATTTTTCCCATCCCCTCTCTCAAAAAACCCTAAAACCCCAGGTTATGAAGATTAAAAAATAATAAAAACAAAGCCATTTCTTTAAAGAGGTTAAGGAACATGTATGTAATTTAGTATTCTTTACTCTCTCTTGAATTGGTCCAAACAATAATTATAATGTTTGGAAGAAACCTAATAGAGTTGTGGAAATTCCAAACCCCCCCGGACGCTGTCCTGTGCCACTGCTATAGGTGGCCCTGCTCTGGCAGGGGGTTGGACCAGATGATCTCCAGAGGTCCCTTCCAACCCCTAACATTCTATGATACGATTCTAATGACACTGATTGTTTTAGGTTATTTACCCAAGAATAGAGTTTTTTGATAATCGCTCCATAATATGTTATTACTACCACTTTGTAGGCTTTTTATTGAATTAATTTTTACACACCAGAATTGTTATTAAATTACCCTACGTATATCACTTCTTCCTTGCGAGCATTCATAGTCATGCTGGTAGTAATCAAGAAAACTAGATCAACTGCATTAATCGAGGCTCTTTAATGTAATTGCTTTGTTTCCTGAGTCAAATTGCAAAACTTGCGACTCCAAAAAAATAATATGCAATAGAAAAGCGAAGAAAAACATCATAGCTTTAAACCTAAATTAAAGTTTTGGTGTCCTGTATGGCTTCCAAAGGTGTTGCTTGATAGCCTAGTAGTTAGCTGTAAGAAAAGTAATCGGTTTCCTTAGTGCTTGGGTTTTGTGAAATGTTTATTTTTCAACATGGGAATTATCAGAGGGGCTGGATTCCAGACAGCTGGGCAGATGGTTCTTTCTTTTCAAATGGGGTTGTGCCAACAAAGAGAGACAGCTATATAAATGTTAACCCCTAGGGATAGAGAAACCTCTGTCAATCTTCCCCCTTCACCCGCCCCCCACTCCAACTGTCCATTTGAAAAGGAAAGCAAAATAGCAATTTTGATCTAACACTGGAAAAAATAACCTGTTTTTTAAATGTAAGTTTTCAAACTTTGCCTTTTCAAAAATACCCGTGTTTAGAAATGCAATGCAGTTGATTAGCTGGTGTTTAACATGTGGTTGTGTAGATAATGAAGCATGAAAAAACCAAATTTGCCTCAGGTCAAGTGCGTATCAATTGCAGCATCATGAAGATGCTAATATATATTTAAGAGAAATGGTTAGTAACTTGCTGCAAAACTGATTTGTGCATGGACTGTAAGTAGATGTATTTTCTCATGTTTGAATTAATTTGTTTTGTATACTTTACTGACATGGAAAGTTTGAAGTCTGTCGCCAAAAAATAATTACTTTAGGAAATAGACCTAAAAATTCATGGTCTTGGAAGAAGAATTTTAAGAATTGCCGAAGTTACCTCTGAGTGTCAGAATTTAGTTTTTTTTGTAAGGTAGTAATTTAAAAACAAAACTTTCATTCTTTGAAATTCTTTGACCTTTAGAATAAATTTCAGATACAATTCTGTGCCTATTCAAATGAATGTTACTGTTTTTTCCAGTTTGAAAAGAAGAAAACATTTTTCTTCTTATCTGGATTTTTAGGTGGACTTTTATTTAGGTTTGTTGTATAGGAGAGTAACTCTTGAATGAATGACTACATGCTTCATAAATGTGCATTTTAGTGCCCAGCTACTTTTTCCCATTGCTTCCAGTATGTCTGCATAAAATTACTATGGAGTATATGAGGAGCAAGTCATGGTAGTTCTGTTTTCCTGCACGTGGCTGGACTTTTTTAAAAAAAGAAAAAATTAATTAAAAAAAAAATCTGTGTGCTGTCAGAAGGAGAAATATCAATACATGTTCTTATCAATTATGTGTCATAGTGAAGGTTTTGCCACGTAGCAGTTTGGAGAAAACTAAGATTTATTGCCTTTCAATATATGTTGAAAATGGTAGAGCTTAGAAGAGCCTCTAAAGAATCAGAATTTTCTTTTTTCTTTTTCTTTTTTTTTTTTTTAAGTTAAATTCCTACCCCACTGAAGTTCCTGTGAATTTTGTTTATTTCAGCAGGATAGATAGTCTTTAACTCTACCCACATATGTGTCTACAGCACCTATATGTTTATATGGGAGAATATTAATGAGATGTATGGACAGGGTAGTAGGACAAAATTAGAATGATGTTGAGAACAGGGAGTGACTATCTGGGATATTTCAGAACATTTATAAATCTGCAGTAATAACTCTGAGTTTTATGCAGCTACATCTGTACGTTTTTGAGATCCTGGGATAACTTACTCCGTCACAAGTAGTAACTTCACTTCATAGTTGCGGTTCTTCTCTGTGCATCCCTGGAGGTCTTCAAAGCCAGACGGGGTGAGGCTTGGAGCAACCTGGTCTAGTGGGTTGGAACTAGGTGATCTTTAAGGTCCCCTCCTTAAAACCATTCTATGTTTCTATGATATGTTAATTTTAGCTCTTTAACCACTTATCTATTAATATTTGTCAATGAATAACAGCTTGGAAAACACTAGGAATCTGTTTTTTTCCCAATGAGACCAAAATTTATAAGTCAGAATAAAATGTGAGAGCGGTTAAGGTTGGATGGTGTTGCAGTCATGCTCCCTTGGTTTTCATTTCACCTGAGTAGGTATCAGTCTTATTACCAGACAACTTGTATAGTAATAAGAATTCCATCTATTAACCTATTCAATTTCCATTCTTTATATATCTCCTATAGCAATTGCATATTAATTCAGATTTTTGAAAGGCAGACTTTGCAGGATAGATAAGTTATTTTTGTGTTGAGACATTCATGTCATGCCTTTTTTTATTTATTTAACTTTTCAAATGTTTCTTATCTCAACTTAACCCCTGGACTTTTAAACTAAAAAATTGTGTTGATGAAGACGAAGTTTGGTGCTTTATTTGGTTTCAGTCTCCAATTAATTGAAAGTGTAAATCTTTGACTTACACTGCTTAAGTCAGTTTGGATTTTTTTTTTTTTTTGAGCCAAATAGCTAAGGAAAACTAGCTGTTGTGAAACTTAAAAAAAATAGCTGCAGCTAGCTCTTCAAGGTTATTTCACAGTAAAAAGCTAAATTTGAAATGCTAAAGAAAATTAACACGGTGTGGAAACTGCAAAATAATCTTACATAAATGTTATTTATTGTTCGTATGAGGGAGGAGGGTTTATTGTCTAATTAAATAATGGTTTGGATAAAGCTTAAATTACATTATATATGTGTGCAATAAAGTTTTCTTGAAGGAAAAATTAAAAAAAAATGTAGTTATTAAAGTTTTATTTAAAGAAAATATGAACAGTCCAGAACATAGAAGGGAATTTTCTAGTTTTAGCATTATATTTTTTAGCTTAAATGTCATTCTCACTAGTACCTGGGTTTAATGTTTCTTTTATGTTTTCTATCATTTCATTGTTTTTTTGATCCTGGGTTCTGCCAGCCTCTCTAATAGGGTACGTGTAGTACCATCTAAGAATTAACAGTACATGAATTATAATATAATTGAAGATGGCAGGGGTAGAATGTGAAATCTAGCCAATTATTTAATTATTAAACCCATTCTATATTGTTAAAGCTCTTCTGCAGTGCTTGCTTCACACCTTTTCTTATACTCTCTTGCCTTTATAACAGAACAGTTCACCTCGTGCTGTTGGGTGGTTCAAACGTCCCGGCCGCGTCAGGTGTGATGTGTAGCTCTGGGATTGGGCAGCCAGGTCTTGGATAATCCCAATTCCTCATTTTTGAAGAAAGTGAATGAGCACAGACTCCTGAGACTTGGGTTCACTGGGAACCTGCCCACACTTCATCTTTGCCTTTACCCATCCTGTAGTATTTTACTAATATTTTTTTTCTTACCAGGGTTTCTCTTACTTACTCTGAGTGGCACTGATCCCCACCAGAATTCTATAACCTTCAGTAAAATCTTCCAAAAATTTCCCTCCTTTGTTAAGCATGAACGGAATGGTGCACATATGCAGTTATACTCACAACTGCTGCATCCTTAATATCCTCTTGGTTATTTCACCTCCATAAATTAGTTTTTTTAAATTGATATATTTGACTTTTTTATTATTTATTATTTTTTGTTTAAGGGAAGGGTATTCTGCTCCAAAACAAACTTGAAGATGTTTTTACGTAGGTTCAGAATGGGTCAGAGGAGCGGGAGAAGTCATGAGTAGCTCTGAGACTATGCAAATTCATTCCAATCCTTCCAGTTCTTGCTGCGGTGTCTAGTACTCCCATTAGCATCCAAAGGATAGGAGGAGGAAAGGACGCCTAGAGAGGGTGAATCAGATCCTTTTCTTTAATATAGTAATAAAATGCCTCCGAAAATATGATGTGTATCCTATACTGACATAAATATGTGATTGTTTTTTGCACTGTAACCACAGCAGTTACTGTACCTTTTTAATTTGCATATTTTTAATTTAGTTTAGTAGAATGAATTCTAAGACTTCCATCAGCTCATTTCCAATTTTATTTGGTTATGTTAGTTATAACTGTGTGTTTATATTTAATGTAAGACACGGTATAAATACTAATAGATTTGTTCTGCTAGCAAATATTTCAAGTCAAAATGTTTGCATTTTGGATATGATTATATTCTTTCTTAGATACATAAGAACAACTATACATTATCCCATTCAAAATGGATGAAACTTGTGAATATCAATAAAATGGAATTTAATGTAATGTCAAACATTATAGAACATCATTCTATTTTCAGATAGTCCTGTAGTCTTAAATTACTTCAACAACCAGTGAAGCTTTTCTTATTTTGGACATTGCTGCTTGACTGTTTTTATTTATTTATTTAAACAGCCAACTTGACATTATTTTTGGCCTACCCACTCATTTTTTATTGCAGAAATTATTTCTGCAAACTGTTTGTCAGCATGTTATAATAGCATACTCGGAATTTGATTTAACTCGTGGTAGTAGTAACCAGTAGCCAGCCTTCTCTATTCCTCTCTTGTTTTCAATCATTTTTTCTCTCTATATCCAGTAGACCTGTTGACCCCATCCAGTTAGCGACCAATTAGAAATGAGAGCACTTTTTCTTTCAGACTCTTAGTTAAAAATGATCAATAGGATATACGTTAAAATTTCAGATCACATTATTTTGATATATGTGTATGTCTTCTGGGTTTTTTTATAAAGGTCAAGTATTGTGGTGGCAATTGATGGTTGATTGTATAGAATTTAAATCTTTTTTTTTTCACATCTGAACACAATGTGGAACTAGGACTGTTGCTTAGAAAAGCTTTTAGTATACTTCTGAATGAGGGAAAATGTAGTTTACCTGATGACTGTACTGGCAAGTCAGTTAGCAGAAAAGCTGAAAAAAACATACCTTCCAGGGAGAAGACTTAACTTTCAGCCAAACCAGTGTGATGCCTTTCAGCTACTCTATAACTGGTGATGCGCTAATGAAAGATTTCTCCAGCACCTTTATTCTTCTGTAACCAGGTTGTCAAATAGACATTTTTCCTTTATTTGTGTAATTTAATATTATAGCTCCTTTTATTGTGCTGCTTTATTTAGGACTCTCGGACCTCCTAGAGATGATGAACTAGCTTCTTTGTTGTAAATAGACCAAATCTTGATAAAGGTAAAGGGAGTTCAATTTTTTTAATAAAAAAATGGAACCGAAGAGTAAAAATACGCCACATTTTCCCTGTGTGCAATCCCTTGGGCAAGGGAAAAGAGAGTTCTTGTCCTAAGGTGATTTTCATTGAATACACCTAAAAATAGGGGTCTTGAAACCAAATAGTGTCAACTCAAAACTCAACTACATTTTAAGTAAAGTACTTGTGTTCATTTGATGCTAGCATAAGTTCATGGAACTTGAATGTACACGTTGTAGATTACAAAATTCTTTGATTTATCAAATTGGCCAACGAGGGATTGCTTTCAAAAGGATCCAAAAAAGTTAAACATCAGATATGTTAAACATCAGATAGGCCACATTTTTATTTAAAACCTGCGTCTTAAAAAAATAAAAATTCAAACTTCAAGAGTTTTGTTTCTTGGAAATGTTGACTGTTTCAAGTTTGTTGTAAGCGTGATTTTTCATTTTTTTTCCCTTTTTTTTTTTCTTTTTTCCTTCCCCTCCTTAACTTTCAGCAAGGGACAAGAAAGTATGGAAATCTATATAGTTTCCCAATTAGAGGTTTCACTTCGGTAAGTGAGGTAAACCTTACTGTTGTGTGCAAATGCCATCTTGTGCTAAATTTCTGGAGTTTTGACATTACAGAGAGAGAAACGCTTTTGGGGAGAAAATTTTCCTACTTCAGCCTGTCTTCTGAAATGTTAATGGTAAAAGTAAGGCTGTTTCTGAGCAACAGTTGACCTCTTAAAAATATAGCTACTTGGAAAAAAAAAGATCCAATGAAAACACCTTGTGGAGAAGCTAGACACATCAGAAAATACCACTGGAGTAAGTGAAAATGTCATTTTTGGTTTTACCGGCTCTGTACTTGCTTCTGAAGTTTTATGCTGAACCCTGGAGGCACTGGATGGGAAGTGAATGTTGTTCTGAGGTATTTGGCTGAACAGCTTGTGGTGGTGTTCTCTGAGGACACAAATTTCTCAATTATCTATGCAACATTCTGATTTGTCCCCTAAATAATGAATACTGCATGTTGCCCTTCTTTGGGTGTTTCAGCAGACTTTACTTTTGCTTTAAAAAATACTGTTACTAAGTGGGCAAGCAGTGTAGGGAAGAAACAACAAAAGGTAAAATGAGATAAGGCAAATCAGAAGCCTAGGCAAGGTTCAAAATATGTAATTATAGAGCTTCCTCCCTCTTTCTTTGAAATGCCTTTTATTTATTTGAGTGCAGTAGTGCAAAGTTGAGGTTTGAATGAGTAGTTTGTGGCAAAAGTGGATTTTCATAGGTAGCATTTAAAATATCACAGGTTTCAAAATGAAAGCACTTGTTTTAATCAAGTAACAGAATTAGATGAAACTTAAATCTTAGCAAAGATACAGGATATTTGCAGAAAGATTTCCTCTGAAGAGTGCAATCGGACGAGAAAATGAGTTCATCCCTGAGAAGGAATCATGAGACTTCGGCAGCAAAGTGTCTTAAAAAAGGGAGATCTTGAAGACACTTCATTTGCAGGCAGCGAATCTATTCACCTAGGCTGAGTGCTTTGTTCTGGCAATCACAGCAATCCTTAGAAGAAGCAAAGTCAAACGGAGAAATTCCCCAAGTAGGGAACAGTCTTGCTAGGCAAAGTCATTTTCCTTTCTGAAGTGTTTGAGTGTACAATCAGGGAGAGAGTAGTCCAAGAAATAGATTTTTGATCAGTAGAAACACAGGAGAGCTGTCTGAAAAGTCTATACCTGTTTCTCCCACTTTTCATTCCCTTCTCTCATCTTAACAGTAGACAGGCATAAACTCTCAATAGCAGAATTTCATTAAACTGGTTTGTGTTAAGTAGAAGCTCAGAACCTCACTAGAACATGTAAAAACATTGTTGGTCAACAAGGAGTTCCAGAAGTAATGGAATATCCTCATTTTAGGAATTGTAGTATCTCCCCTGACTTAGGATTTGTGAATTCTGCTAGCCTCTAAATGTAAAGTAAAATGAATCTGTGGAGCCGAAAGGAATAGCGTTATGAAGATGTCTTGGGATTGGCAGGGGATGTAATACTTGATTGAAGCCCTCTGATATTATAGGAATCTGTGATTATTTGAAGGTGGTACTGAATAAATGATAAACGTTTTTCTACATTTCGGTAAGTAATTTAGTTCTACACTGATGTAAATTAAATGGAAATATATGTCCTGAAGTGGTTTAAAGATGCAAGAGAGGGGACCAATATTTGAATTTAGTACAATTGCAGTAAACAAATTGTTAAAAGTGTTTGTTCTAGAGTGAAGTAGTTAAGGATTCATAGGAGTATGAAGTTGCTGATTACTGCCTGCTGGCACTGTACTTTGTATTCTAAGATAATAATGAAATAGACTTTCTGCCTTAGCATTCTTTACATTTATGAATATATATAAATGAATAAATTTCATCAACTTGTACAAGGACAGAGAAGAGGCTATGATAGCACTGATCCGGGGACCTCAGAGGTTTACATAAACATTAGTTGGCAATATGTGAATAAAAAATGGATCTCAGAGCTAGAGTCGAGGGGGTGGAGGGAGAAAAATCATGTTTCAAAGGTATAAGAGCTTACTTTAAAATCTACAGTGAGTGTTTTTTCTGAACTTAGTACTCATTTTTCCTCTATCATAGTCCTAACTCAATAATAACATGGTGAAAAAATACATGTTAAACATATTGAATTATTGCTGCTTATGATATACTGACACTCAAAACACCATCTGTCAGCCTTCAGAGGAAGACTCCAGTACTACTTTATAAGAAATTTCTGTTTTATATATTTTATATATAAATACTTTGCATATTTTTAAGTAATTTTTTTTTTTCAAACTTAATAGATGGAGGATGAAATTCTTTTTTGACTCATTGCTGCTTAGCAAGTATTCTACCTGATAATATGCTGAAAACAGAAGTAAAAATCATGGTACTGTAGGTGTCAGTAATATGAAGATGCATTTCATTGTTAAGTGGACAAGGGCAAAAGGCCAAAGGCATGGTGAGTGAGGATCAGTTCTGGTTATATTTCTAGCACAGAGATAATGGAGGTAACGAAATGAGCAGATGTTGGCAAACTATAAAAGGTCATGGGATAAACTTAAGTTCAGAATATATTGCCTTTCAGCAAAACGTTTCACAGAGACTTTACTGCAAGAAAATTTCCTTGTTCAATTTGAAATACAGTAAAATTATTTGATATTAACTGTATCATGCTAATTTATAACTCCTTACTTGTAAAGTGATTCTGTAAGTCAGTCCATGAGTTTGCAGTATGTGTTTAAGGAATGATCCTTAGAGGTGGTTTTAATTACTTAAAAAATTTGGAAGGAGTATGTAGTTTTAAGTTTGAAAAAAAGCTGAGACCAATATACCTATCATACTTTGATTTTATAATCTTAACCTTTAAATCATCAATATAACCAACAAAACATGAGACAACAGTCTTTGACCTTTCTGTATTCTGTTCATCTTTAGGGCTTAAAAATCAACATACCACTGTATGAAAATTAATTGTATTATATTGTATATATGTATTATATACACTATATACATATATAACATGTATGTATACATGTATGTATAACACATACAATATATATGTGTTATATACATTATATATATGTATTATATTGTATATATGTATTATATACACTATATACATATATAACATGTATGTATACATGTATGTATAACACATACAATATATATGTGTTATATACATTATATATATGTATTATATTGTATATATGTATTATATTTGGTTCTCTGATCAACCAAAAACTGATAGCCAGAAAGCTGTAAAAAGCAATGTAATACTTTTTAATAATAAAAAAATACTACAAACAACATTTTTAT
>VZSF01002028.1:391783-560297 GCA_013398295.1 Chionis minor | reverse complement strand
ATAGAATAAAATATTTATAGTAAATTATTGAACTATTATTTTCTTAGGCAAATGTTTGTATAGTTGATGCTTCAGTTTTAATTATAGTAACATTTAAATATTTGTTTTTGTTACTGTTATTTTAGTAGTACCATAATCCTTTTCTTGTTCCTGTAAGATTAAAAAACTGTTAGCAGAAATTTAAATTATAGATTCTATGTTATTAAAAAAAAGTAGTCGTCTTTCTCAAAATACTTTTCTAATGAGGTCTAAGCAATGCTTACTTCTCTCCCTGGTGAATTTAAGTTTTGTAGAGAATGTTGGAAAATGGCACTTTAAATATGCAAAGGCGAGATCTCAATTGGTTTCTTTTCTTGTATGATTTTTTTGAATTTTATAGTATCACATCTTCCCTTTCAAAAAGTCTCCCCAACCTCCCGCCACTTGTAACAATCTCTTAAGCCTGTAATATGGAGTTTTTAAGTGAAGTTGGGAGGTGAGGTGTCTGTCCTCCTCTTGCCCTTCAACTGATTGAAAATATTTACACAATGTTTCTGAGCCGGAGTGTGTGAAATGGTCAGTTTTCAACCCTTGGCAGTTAATTCATGTTGTATAAATAATTCCTTGTGTTTGGCCCAAGTGTCCCCGAGCATCAGTGTGCACTCCTGAAAAGTTTAGGTCACGTTTTTTATGCCATTTAACCCTTACAAACAGACAGTGATATCTTTCACCGCGAATTTGCTGTACTGCATAATTCTGGCCTTTTGGACCGCGTGGATATGTGAAAACAGAAGGAGGTTGTTGCATGTTTCAGTATTAAGTGTTGACACATTCATTTTTTGCTTTCTTCCATAGGCAGCTCCTGCCAGGACTGCTGCTCTCCTCAGTTTCAGTACTTGTTTCAGTTCAGTTGTAGCGTATTATGGAAAACATCACAGTTCTTGAAACTTGGAAAAATCTTGCCAATGTTTTGAAACATTTTTCCAAAATTTGCATGTTGCATCAGGGATCATTTCAGCCAATGCTTTTTCTGTGGAATGAGCTTCTAGTTTAATTTTATTGTTCTCCCAACAATTTATATTTAAATTTCTATTGTCTCTACTATTTCAAGCGTTAGATCCTACAGCGATGCTAGTACAGAGTAGGAGCAGGACATCTGGGGCAATAAGGGAGCCAGAGGAAGAGCGTGAAGAGAAGGGAGGAAGGGCTATTTGATGAAGTCGTTGCCACCGTTCCTTGCCAAAGGAGTTGAGCTGGAAGCCACCCGTGTGGTTTTCATTCTCTGTTTGTCCCAGCGAGCCCGGTGCCGGAGTCCTGGAGCAGGGAGCGGGCAGGGGGCCGTGCCCTGCCTCCTGTTGGAGGACGGTCACCCTGAGCACAACTTTTCTGCACTCCCATTTTCTGCCACCCAGTAGCGAGTGTATTGATTTCATATAGTCTTTTTCCAAACAGGTAACTCTGGTTTTTATTTTCTGGTGTCTAAACTATTCTACTTGTAACACAGAAGCCATTTAATTTTCCAGAGAAAATCTGTGTAGTTCATGTTATTTTCATTGTCTTCAAGTCACTTAATGGAATCCAAGTAGCCTGTGCCACCACGTTGCCACTGATGGTTTTCCTTTGCTAGCTAGACTAAAACTACCATAATGTTCTTATATGTTCCCCAGTCATGCTTTATCTTCCTGGCTAGTTATTCTATACTCTTTGGGCCCCATTATTTATGAAAAGAAGTAGCCACACCATAATTTAATGTGCTTTAAGACTAGCTTTCTAAAAGTGTGATTTTAACATTAAGCGTTTATTTGCAGAAGTGCCCTTAAAAATGTGAGGTGGCTGAATTTTATCTGAGCTGATCTTTGTCTCATTGTAGCTACATTTAGTGTTTAGACTTTGTGTTTGTTGATCTTTCTCACACCCATCACTTCCACCAGGGAGTCCCACTACATCTTTTGTATAATAGCAAATTTTATGCCAAAATGTAGCTAAATTTTTAATAGATACCAAAGGTGGAATTTCATTACGAAGTTACTATATGCATAAATAAATGNAAAAAAAAAAAAAAAGCCCAAACCTTAATAGAAACTAATAGTAAGGACAGCACAAAAATTCATGTTTAGTATCGTGGCTGTTTCCAGTCTTTCAACGTGATCTCATTGATTTCTTTCAAATTAGTAATTCCTGCTATAGAGCCAGCTGTTATCTTTATGTAATTACGTATGCAGCTTCTAAATTCTTTTTGGAAACCACGAGAATAACTACAAGAATTAGTTCTTCAGTTTTGCTATATGATGTACTAAATTATATATTCATAGAGATATTAAATTTAGATGAACACGCTCTCTGGGTTCCTTTACCCTTGTTTAGGCATGCTGACTGCTCTAGGGCCTTGAAAGAACTTCATTCAGCTCTTGCACAGGTACTAATTCTCAGAAAACAAATTGGCAGGTAAGCATAAATTTAATTTACTATATTAAGCACAGAGGATAAAAGTCTTGCTGGTGTAAATATAATGCTATGTGTGATCAGGATTCCTTAGCTTGTCCTCTTCTCCCTGGATTCCCCCCTCCCCGGAGAGATATCTGTCTAGATATGAGGAAGCGTGTGCCCATGTTTATGTGTGGCTCTATATGTGTGTGTATGACTTAATTTGCCCCGTATTTCTGGTCACAGCTGCTGCTGGGCAATCAGAGCTGGAGTGCTGCGTACCAGGCAGTCCCAGACATGTGAACTGCGCTTGTTGGAAAAGCTAAATTTACTTTCGGACACCACTGGACATTTTGTGCAACTTCAGCATTTGCTATGTAGAAAGTCTTAATTTTTTAGAAAACTATTTTATGGACTTCTCTCTGTGTTTGAGCCCTGCATACTGAGCAAGCTCACAATTTCTAGGAAGCTTTGAAATGATTGCATTTATTTTATGCAGTGGATGCCTTCATCTTTCTGTCGGGGAGACTGTGTAGCTTAACTGAGCCAGCTGTGCTCTATAATCTAAGTATATGGCCCACATACTTTACATCTTAAATTGTTAATTGAAGTGAAAGATTATTATAAGTCATGGAAGACTTCTGTAGAGATGCAATACAATTGTATTAACTATGAACAGGGACTTCTATGGAAAGTTGGGTCTGAGCCTTCAACTAGGCGGATCCGTAAGCACATACTGCATGAACACTGAAGTCAGGTCTGGGGAAAGAAACATACTTACAGATTTTCTGGTTTTATGGCTTGTTTCTTATATTTCTGCAGTGACCCCTGTTTTATTGCTCTTCTATGAAGCCCATTTTTGTTAGTATTAATTTTTAATGGTCCTCATCAACAATAATCGAAAGCTTTTGCATGGTACATATTACAGCAGTCTTGGCAACATCATGTTTTCAAAATTCAAAGGGTGAAGCACAGGGTGTTCTTTGTTATTATAACTTTGCCTTTTAAACATTTGTTTATAGTTGATCCATTAGGTATGTTTGTTTTTCTTTTTTTAAAGGATGGTGTTTGCATTACTGAAATGTAATAATTACAGAAGCCGCAGATAGAGCTGCACAAGTTTTTTATAATTAATGCACAGAAGTATACAATAAAACCATGATAAAATATATGAATATCTTTGTAGAATCTGACACAGTTTTGGCCTTCTTGATGTTAAAATATTACGTTTCATGTTCCTGCTTTCATAGCAAATTCTAATCATATTCTGTCATTTTTTTATTACTTAAATATTAGCATTCACTGAAATATCAATCCACTTTAGAAGGTAAAAGAGACAAACAGTAGCTTGATAACAATGATTTTGGTCAAGAAAAGAAACTTGATGAAAGCTTTCCATACCTTGTAATCAATTTTATATGGTTTTAAAAATTTGGGAGGGGTGGGAAGTGGTCTTAAGCTGTGCATAGCTATGGAAGGAAGAAGAATAAGAAATAAACATTAAAAGGTGAGCTGTCTTTAAGAAATCTTCCCTTCTAGTACCCCTTTGTTGTTCACATGACACACACACATACAGGTATTCTTTTTGAGAGGGATGAGAATGTATTATTTTTTTTAGTAGAAAGAAGAAACGGCAAAAAACCTGTTTGTTTTTTCTTTGTTAATGACAAATCTAATTAAAATACTGGAAGTTTGAAATGTAGACTTTCTGGAATGTTTGCCAGTGTTTTAATCAGTAATTTTACCATAAATTGGGTTCAGCAGTAACATTTGCTTACGATATTACTATCAATTCTGCTTATGCCTACCCTTAGTCACCTTGTCCTTTTAGATGTGTTCCTATAGCTATTTCTGGGAGTACTCTCTGAACTGAATCAGGAAGCTGATTTGATTTAATCATTCCCTCATTTCTCTCTCTCTTTTTTTTTTTTTCCTTCCCCCTTTCCCAACCTGGATTAGTTCCCCGGTCACATTCACAATGCAGCCCTACAAACAGTTGTGCAGTACAAGTGAAGGGCAGAATGGGGACATGGATGAGTAGTAGAGTAGGAGGAATGGAAAATCCTTAAGTCAGCATTGCTACTGAGGAAAAGGTATGTGGAACCTTACCCTTGTTTTAAATACCGTAGGTTCTTTCAGTAATTACATGTTCTGTAAGCTAATTCATGAGACTGCAGTACAGACAACATAAAACAGGAATTATCAATGAATAAGATCAACAACAGCTTTTTCACACTGCCATTCTGGTCAGATGTGAAAACCATAAGTGTAGGGCAGTATTTAGCAAACAAGAAAGATTGTTTTTTGGTTACTGCAGTGGTTAAAAAACTTAGGATAGCTTAAACTAGTTTTTCCTCATGTTTTTTATGGAGATCCACAAATTTATTTTTCACTTAAAAAAATAGTTTGAACGTTGTGAAAGCCCTTAGAACTATCAATCTCTGATAAAATAATATACACAAGAACAAAATATTTTTTGAATAATTAAATATCAGTTAGCTGTAACTTAAATGAGTAGTGTTTGACATAACACAGTGGCCGTGTTGTTAATGCCTTTAAAATTAGAGTGCTTTTGGTACCTTAGTCTGCCTATGCTTTCTGAACGTTCAAGTGCTTAGAAGTCAGTTGAATTATTGAAGTTAATATTAATTTGAGAGGTGAAGAGCCCAAATTAAACATTTGATAGAATTGCCATTGTTTAGATGAATTTTTGATGTTTTCTGTTATGGTTTTCCTGAAGTAAGGTTGAATGTTGTGTGGAAAGAAATTACCAGGAAGTTGTTACTGGGCTGTGACAAAGAGGCTGTAAATGTCATAAATAAAAATATGATTATATTTCTTTAAATGAAACAAGACTATGCCCTGTTAAGGTACTTTGAAGTGTATTTTTTAATATGGGGATTGTTCATGGTGATGATTCTGATTTCTAAAGGAATCAAATGGATTATTTTTATTCTTAAGCCATTTCTTTCCCCTGTGGTCTGGTCTTTAAATATAGAAGTTAGAAGGTTCAAAATTTAGCTCTACAGCAATCCACTCAGTGGATTATGCTGGACATTCCAAGAAATGTGAAATAAATTTGACTGATACCTTGGAATCCTAATTTTCCCCTTCTTGTCAGTGGTACTCTTAAAAAAGTGCACTTTTTTTTCCTCCCCCAAAAAATGCCCAGAGGAGACTAAGAATGCACATTATGGGAAGTTTTAATTTTACAAAAACATATTTAGGGTACTAATTTTGACTTGTAGTATTAGGTTATTGTGTCTGCACAAAGTGTGGCGTAGACTAGCTTTGTGATTGTATTCTTAATTTGCTGAATTCTGATGCCCCAACTCAGGTAGAGTTATTACAGGTAGTACAGACAGAGAGGGGTGAGGATTCTGTAGCCGAAGATTCCTCCTGTATGTAAATAGTACTCACTGAAGATACTTTTATAACTAGATAATCTGTGATTACAGTTTAGGAACGGCAAATTGAATGATGAAATCCAAAAATGGGACAAAAAAGTGACTGTTCATAGGACTTTTGGGGTTTTTTATAGACTCAGAAGGACAATTGCCCAGTTCACGTTATTATTTAAATTTGTACTTAAGACCAGCTTTGGAATTACAGAGGAGCTAAAGGCACATAAACCTTCCAAATTAGTCCCTGCTTCCCTTTTCCTTGCCCTTCAGCACTGTTCCTGCTGTAGCGTCGTGGCTACTTTCCAGCTTTTCAGTCCTACCTGTTTGAGGAAGCAAACTGCTGTACAAAAGCTTCTGGAGTGGGTACCCTGCCCCAAATTCGAGCCCTCTGCTGAAGGTCAGTGTCCCCCGTGACAATGTGTGCAAAGCCGAACTTGCACCGGGACTGTGCCTAGTGGTGCCCGAGTCCCGGGGAAACCAACCGGACTTCAACATTTTATGAAAAGCTTTGCTTAACGGGTGGACTTAATCGTGTATTAGAGCATATGCTTTAGTGTTACTGAATTTGCGTCTTTAAAAATGGGTCTAAAAAGAACTCCTTGGAGTTTTTTTAGTATGCTCTTTGCCTACGGTCTTTTGTTCTGTTTTTACACAGTGGGGCAAAGTCCTTTGTGTGTGATGGGGAATTGTATGTGCAATGATCCCCTAAGTTGCAGAAATAATGAGGAAAATGGATCTCATCAGGTATAGAAAGCGAGTTCTCTTTGTATTTATATCTCAGTCAGTGAGGAATTGAATTATTCAAATACTTGTTCTCATATATTTCTTTTGAATCATTAAAACAAATAATTACTTTTAATTAATAAACTGGTGAGCAGTTTTTATAAGTGTTGTGGTTTGGGGTGGACTGGCCACAAAGGTGAATGACAGATGTTGTTCCCCACCTCCGTCCAAGGAGAGGAGTGAGACAGAGAAAGAGACTTGGGAGTTTAGAAGGAACTAACTATTTTAATGAAAATATTAATAGTGAAACAAAAAGAGAAATAATGAAATATAGACAAAGAAATATATCAAGCTCCCAGGATGACATCACGTCACCAGCAGGCACTGGGGAAGTCCCAGACTGGACTCAGCAACGGAAGGGAACTGGATTATGGATCTGGATTCGGGAATGCATGGATTGGGACGAAAGGCAGACGAACAGAGTCCTCCTCGGACACTGACCATTGAAGAAAAAGGGACGACCCTTGGATCCCTCAGCTTTTATCCCGAGCGTGGTGCAGGTGGGACGGAGTATCCTGTTGGTCAGTTTTGGGTCACCTGCCCCGTCCCCTCCTCCCCGCAGGTGCGACCCCTCTATGCTTTTCCGCTTCCCACCCTCCGACGGGGCAAATAACAGTCACTGCCCGTGGCTGGGACAGCCGTGAGTGTCAGCGGGAGCCTCTGGGCACCCCGTTCCCTGGCATCAGCTCTGACCATCGCTCTTGCCTCTCTCAGAGCGAATGGTTCCTCCACAACACGCTGGTAGTTTCAGCAGTTAGAAGATGCCTGGCTGCAAAGTAAAATTACTGAATGGAAAATTGGTCCTGTTTTACCTCAAATCAGGACAATAAATTACTGTGATTTTTATAGAGTGTTCATGAAACTGGTTTTCATTACTGTTTAGTATAATTCTGAGGTAAATATTCAGCTATTCTTTGCTTATTTGTCAAAGAAGGAGAATTAGTGTCTAATTCACCGTGTCTGATTCTGCGTTGCACCTATATAGGTGAAAAACCATAGTAAGTTGGATTGTGGGGTTTTTTAATGATTGAACTTGCATGTACTTCACATAACTGAAAATAGCTACCTAGTATGCAAGTCAGTGGAAAATTCTCTCTGTTATTGCAGTGCAGTTTCAGTGCAAACTTCAGTACATCCTTAATTATGGAGTCACATAATATTTGGCATCAGGTCCGTTTGTCAACTCCATTTGCTGTTCAAAGTTACAGATGTCAGAAATTTGTACATGTCATCAATTCATTTGTCATAGTTGTTGTATGTTAATGTTAAAATCAAGTTAGCTCACCCTGATGTCTAAATTGCTATCTTTAGGTTTCAAAGTCAGTAACAGATTTCAATTAATTTCGTACTGATCTGAGATGTTGTGTCAGGGTGATGCAGATACAAGGAAGTCAACACTGGTATATACTTGCTTCAGTTGTTGGTTTTCTTCAGAAATAAATCATGACAAAAGTGTAAAACAAACATTTCCCAAATGTAATTTTCACAATTGATGGTTTATGTTGATGCTTATGTTGATGTTGATGGATAAGTAAGAACTCAAGTTACAGCATGAGGTGGGTTCTGATTGGGAAAATAAAAAAAACCCAAAACCCCCAAAAAAGGGAAAAGTGAGGGGGAAGAAAAGAAACAACCTATAAAGTGTTACTGTAAACTTACCAAATTGTTGCTCTTTTGGTAGTGTGCATACAGTAATTTAGATTATATAAACAAGAAAGCTAACAGTTATAATAACATGTTTCTTAATTTTTAAATGTAGATTTAAGATTGTTAGTAGGTTATTACTTGTATTGATGTCTCAGTACAAGATGCTATTTTAATTACACTTTAGGGTATTGCAGAAAAACATTTTGAATTGTGATGATTTGAACAAATGTTATATTGCTCAAACAGAGGAAAAGCAAAACAAATTTAGTAACTTGTATCCATAAGATTCATAATGAGCTTTACTAAAATTTAGCACAAAATGGAGGTTTATGGCTGTGCTTTTTTTTTTCTTTGTAACTAAAGTAATGTTTGCAACTGGAAGAAAGGTACTGAAATGGTAAGAGACTGAAGGTAGTTTTGCAGGCTGAAAAAAAGCTCATTCTTGTCAGTGTTATTATGTGACTGGGATCAATAACTGCAGTATCAACAACTGCACGCCCAGTAAATGGTCTGAATTTGACCAGTCGCACCATGTCTGAGTCCTTTAAATGTTGACATAGTTATCACTATTTTTTTAAATCAGAATAAAATGTAAAAGCTATGCTAGAATTTTGAAAGAGCAGGTTAGCCACGCTAAACCTTTTGATCTTTCTTCCGAGTGTAAAAAACTTGAGCATTCAGCTTGGCTGTTTAAGAATATACAGACAAATGAATGGATTTATTGTACTGTACCTTTCTCAGAATAATGAGGTCAAGAGTTTGCAGAACATCATGGTTTCTTTTTCTTTGCTTGTATTCTGAATATAATTCAACCAAAGTAGTTATTTATGTAAAGCTCTTCAGAATTCCTAAAAAGGACTATGTCTTTAGGAGTGGGGTGGAAAAAACAACCAAAAAAACCCCCCAAAATGGCTCTGATGCACAGGGAAACATGATATTTATATGGAAACTTGAAATTGTTTTAAGTATATTAAACTTTATTTTACACGTACAAAATAATATACATGCATTTGTGAAGTTACCGTAAGTTTTCTCTTCTGCTGGAAGCTCAGGTGTGTTCTTTTTCCTGATCTGAGCTCTTTATTGAGTTCATAGAACACATATTCGTTCCCTTATCCAGTGCTGGGCAATTCCTGTAGCACAGGAAAGCGGGCACCAGTTTGAGGTATCACCAGTGTGGTTGAGAGCCCAGCTCATGACAGCAGCTGCTAACTGGCTGAGTAGCTCTGCGATTTCTCGATCCTCTTATGTTCTGGCTGCTGCTGTAGCCGTGCTGATTTGGAATGGATGTGGAATCCATTTGGGTGTAGTCCCACTTGTACCAAAGCTGATCTCATTACTGCTCCTCATTTATGTACNCCCCCCCCCCCCTTAATGGCAAAAAATAAAAACCTAATACTTAGTGTTGTGTGCTTTGCAAAATACCTGCTAGCACTATAGAAGAATGCTTCTTAGTATGTTTACTTTCCTACTGTACAAGAGGTTTCTGATCCTGGAATGTTGTACAGTCATAAACTGGATGGAGGATTGTTTGGGAGAGTAGCCAATAGGGTATGGTACTTGTTTTAAAAATAAAGTAAGTAATGAGTGATGTAGTAAGAAGCTCTGAAGTGGGAATTAGATTCTGTGTATCTGTCAAGGCCAGTCTCTGCTAGCAGCACAAATGAGCAGAGCAGACAGCTGAGGGAAGAAAAAACAATTTGAAAGCTGCAGTTACAATAAGCCAACATTTAACTTTGTTAAGTAGAAATTTTATTGTTGGTTTTGGTCACAGCAATCCCCTCACATGTGTCTACATACCACTGTAACTTCCGCAAACAACTGTAAAGAGAGAAAGACAGTCCATGGATAATCACAATTTCTGTTTTCAAATGTGCCTTACCGGTATAGAATTCTGCTGAATACATACAGCCGGTTCTGAGACAGAGAAACCTAACGCTCCCTGGGCTCTTGGTGTACCATGGTGGATCAACGTCAATCAGATGTGCCTGTTATGGAGCAGGACAGCTTGGTTCTACTGCCACGGCATTGCTTCCGCTGTTTTATAGTAAATCTATTGGACTCTGTGAAGCAAACTGATTTTTTAACTTCTTTTGTCTTCTGTTTTGCTTCTAGAGTTGGATGTTCCTTCAGGAGGAAAAAAACCCCATCAATTTAGTTTTTTAGGTTGAATTTTGTAGAAAAGTTTACAACAGTTGGCTTAAAAAAAAACCAAAAAGTGCACTATAGCTGGATGTATGGGAATTTATCAGGAAGCTTTTGGTTTTCCAAATTGCAGACTTGGAGAAATATTCTGCTCAGTAACCTGGAAAGAAACCCCATGTTCCTGTATGGATAATGAGAGGAATTCCTATGTAAGAAAAATAGGTATGTTTTTTACATATTCAGTAGCAACTCCGGCAATTTTGTGGGGGAAAAATGGGAAGGAGAACACAGAAGTAAGAAGTGCTGGTCAGATACCCAAGCCCAAATAAATTGAGTGTATTACAAAGAACTATTAACATTTGAATGGAGTTATCTAAGGAAGACAGTTACCAGACATTAACTTTTAGCTATTGTCAGCCAGCAGAGGGAATTCACATGAATTCACTGTAATTCAACTTGAAAAAGAGCTGATATGTCAGAAAATCCTGTTAAATACTTGCCCTTCCAGTACAGTGAAAGCAATGAAATCCAGGACAGTGTAGGGGGAGAACAATACCGCTAATATACATCTGCATTTCAGTTTTCCATTCTGTAAGAACACTAAAATACTGCATTCTAGACAGATCACGTGTGTTGGTTTGAAAAATATCCCGAGATGGATAAATCTTTGATTGAGATTCTGATTCTTTTCTGAATCCAAAAAGCCAGAAAGGGAAGAAACTGCTGAAGACAAGAACTTCAAGTTACACAGTCCTGAGTTCTCTTGAAAAAAATCATATTTGGGCATAGATCCCAGGTCTTACGGTGTACACTCCAAGTTCTTATGGTGTACATATTTTGTGAGGCACAGAGCTGACATATTTCTCCCTTCCCACTGCCTGCAATGAGACAGCGGGGAAAATAGGTGCTCTTCCAGGTACACTTTCTGTTCTTTTAGTTCCAGAAGTCTGAAATTCTGTCTGTGCATAGGGGGCAAAAGAATAGGAAAAAAAAGATTTATTTTTTTAATCTAATTGTTAGCATATCCAGACATTTTTCAAGGTTAGGATGCTGATAGTCCATGATAGGAAAAAAAGAGATATCCATCAACTGGTGAAGGAAATAAAGAATGAAAAAAGTAAAAATTGCAATGCATGCCTTAATGTCTCTTTATACTTGTGTTAGAAGAAATTTAGCTTATATCTAATTAGAAGTTAACATAGCAATAATTTTGTAAGGCAAGCCTGTGCACGCGATGAGCTGATGTCGCAGGAAGGAAATGACAAGTGCAGAAGAGCATAAATCAACCTCTAGCTGAGATCTCTTGTTTTTCAACAGTGCATGAAGACTCCATAAAAATTTTAACCCTGAAGTAGTTCTTAGTTTTCAGATTTTCTAAGACATTTGTAGCTTTGGAAGTCATGAATTGGCTCAAAAGTAATCCATAGAATCACAGAATGGTTTAGGTTGGAAGGGACCCTAAAGATGACCTAGTTCCACCTCCCTGCCCTGGGCAGGGACACCTCCCACCAGACCAGGTTGCTCCAAGTCCAGCCTGCCTTGAACACCTCCAGGGATGGGGCAGCCACAGCTTCTCTGGGCAACCTGGGCCAGTGTCTCCCCACCCTCACAGTAAAGAATTTCTTTCTGAGATCTAATCTAAATCTCCCCTCTTCCAGTTTGAAGCCATCACCCCTTGTCCTGTCACAACATGCCCTTGTAAACAGCCCCTCTCCAGCTTCTTCTTGTCCCCTTTCAGATACTGGAAGGGACTTTAAGGTCTCCCTGGAGCCTTCTCTTCTCCAGGCTGAACACTCCCAACTCTCCCAGCCTGTCCTCCCACCAGAGGGGCTCCAGCCCCTGGAGCATCTTCATGGCCTCTTCTGGCCCCACTCCAACAGGTTGATGACCTCCTCATTTTCTATGTGCCTTACCAGAGTTTCCAGGAGGATCTGCTAGCACAGAGTTGAGACTGACCGGCCTGTAGTTCCCTGGGTCTTCCTTTTTTCCCTTTTTAAAAATGGGGGTTATGTTTCCCCTTTTCCAGACAGTGGGAACTTCAGCAGACTGCCACAGCTTCTCAGACATGATGCACAGTGGCTTGGCAACTTCAGCTGTCGGTTCCCTCAGGACCCACTGATGAATCCCACCAAGTCCCACGGACTCGTGCACCTTCAGGTTCCTCAGTTGGTCTCAGACCTGGTCTTCTCCTAGAGCGGGTGATTCCTCATTCTCCCAGAGCCTGCCTTTGCCTTCTGCAGCTTGGGCGGTGTGGCTGGAGCCCTTGCTGGTGAAGACCGAGGCAGAAAAGTCATTGAGTACCTCCAGCTTCCCGATGTCCTGGGTGCCCAGGTCTCCCATTTCCTTCCTGAGTGGGCCCACATCTTCCCCAGTCTTCCTTTTGTCCCCAATAGAGCTATGGAAGGTTTTCTTGTTGCTCTTGACGTCCCTGGCCAGATTTCAGTCTGCCTGGGCTTAAGCTTTCCCACCCTGATCCCTGGCTGCCTGGATAATTCCTCTGTATTCCCCCCAGAGAAATTCAAGATGTTTAAATTTGTAAAAGGTCGGAACATAGTGATATTAGATGCAGCTGATCTGCTTAAAGTAGTGGATTTGCACTTGACTAGTCAAGTGAGCAACAGCTCTGCAGTTATTTGATGAACAAAGACCTTGCATGTTAGTAGCTGAAAAAAGTGTCAGTAATGTAAAAATTATGTATGTCTTTAATAAATTTTCAGTTTTAAATGATACTCTCGGTGAATATTTTAGTATTTGTCTTATCAATTACTTCTGTATTAAGTCTATAATTTTTGAACTCTGAGGGTGTACATTGAATTGACTTTTTGAACTTAACAAATTTCAAACAAACAGAGCTAACAGGGACTAGCTAGAGTAGTATTTACCTTTCTGTTTGATGAATTGCCAGGACTGGGGTGCCAAAGGGCATCACAATGCAGGTGGTTTCAGTAACTTTGTGTTCTTTCTGTGTTTTTATTTGGAAGTCATTAGTTCCTGTTAAAGCAGTAATCATTTTGTGGATGCAGCCGAAATTCTTATTTCTTAGTAAAACCCTCCTGTGGTTTTTCTGCCTCTTTATTTTAGTGTATTTTAGTTTTATTACAAGCCTTGACAACCTAGTATTTATCTTGTGTTTGCTTAGGCTTCAACGTCTGTTTAAAAGGGTAGGTGTATTTGATTTGAGAGTATATTTTATCTTCCACACTACTTATTGTGTGGATGAGAATGTGGAAGGTTGGAGTACCTTTACAATTCATGTTCTTGCAATATCTTTTCTTCTTCATTTCATATGAACAAGTTCATGCCATTTGTGTGGCTTAAAAGCAATCGCAATGAAAAAGGTGAGTCTCTGGAAGAGCTTGCCAAGATTAGTTTTTCCAAGTACTCTTGTTTTTACTCATATCCCGTTGTTTTATAATCCTTATCGGAGAGAATAGACCAAGGCTATTTGTTACAAGTACTGGTTTTCTTTGTGCTTTTCCACTGTTTTATATTCACTAACAAACTACTCTAATAAGTTGCTAAGATCCTAAAGCCCCAAAGTCCTTTTATCCTCCCTCTCCTCTTTCTTTTCTTTTTTGATTTATTTGATCTATGCTGAATTAGTAAATACATTGTTCTGTGTCATCAGGTAGAATATGTTTTTTTCAAAAATGAGGAAGAACTGCAGTTCTGGCGGACTTGTTTTTTGCAGTGTGGCTTCATCTCATTTTTACCTGGAATTCTCCATCCAAATTCAGTTTGGCACAGATTTAGGGTTGTGGCTGCCAAGATTACTGATGAAGTAGACGGAGCGCTACACTTTTGCCATCATTACAGTGAACTGTACCTTAATGTTAGTTGTAGTCTACTGCTAATGTTTCTAAGGACATGAGTTGAGTTTCAGACAAAATTACTGTTATCCTCTTAAGCAAGTTGAAAAAAGTATCTGCCTGTGAAAATATCTTAGGAAAACTTTCTATTTGAGAATCTTGATTGCTGTATGTTGTAGAAAAGATTGATTGGTTGATTTGGTGGGTGTTTTTTGGGTTTGTTTTTTTTTTTTTAACCATACCATAAACCTTTTTGAGTGGGAAAGAAAACTAGATTGGACCCCAAGGAGTTATACATTACGTATAACAAAAAATACTTCATATGAATACAAATGGTAAAGCCAGTTAAATGCTTTCCTCATTGTTACTGGGTCATAAAAAGCTATAATCAGAAAAAGCATGCTGTAAAAGCAAACTCTTCAAAAGAATTCCTTTCTTTCAGTTCAGAAGGAAGTGTCCTGTGATGTATTACTTAGCAATTTTCGGGAAATCCCTTTTTGTTTAAAATGGTTCATAAGCTTGACTTTATCCTTCAGAGGTCTGTGGAAATAAACTGAGGGAAATAAACAATAAGCAATTCAACCAAAGCTAGAGATTAATGACAGTTAGAACTGATAATTAACTCAGAATTCTTAGTCTTATGTCTCAAGTAAGACTCAGAATCTCTGGTCTTGTATACCATTCTTCTGTGTTTTTAAAATTTATTTTTGATACATAATATTTGATACATGTTACTAAGAGTATTAATAGAGAAAGGTATGAAAACTTTTCATTTTGATCAAGTACATGCTAGCAAGTCTTGCCCTTAGACAGGAAGCTATGAAAGAACTAGCGTACTTTGTGTTGCAGGGGTATATTTTATGTGAATTGTTGGTTGAGTGGGTGGCTTGCTTGCCAGGTTGGGAAAGCATTGCCAGTGATGAAAATGTCATATGGTATGTTTTATAAATCACTTCAGAGATGACCATTATGACTAAGATAGATTAAAAAATGGGGGCATTCCAAAGAATTAATGTATAACACTGTTGCGTTCTCTCAAGTAAGTAGATTCCACGCAGTATTCTCAAGCATTTATAAATAATTTAGACTTACACTCTATATCATTGTACTCTGATGTGGGCATCTTATTGCAGTGCCTACCAACCTTGCTTCCCCCAGATTGTTAAACTGCAGTGTTGCTCAGCTGAACATAACCTCATTAGGAACAGAAACCACGTTATTTAGATAAAAAATTAAGACAGGAGATGACTGAATTTCTTCTGCTATAAAATTGTCAGAAAGTTAATGATAGCTGACTTATGAGATAAATTAAGATGATAGCCTATTGAATACAGATTAACAAGCATACTATATAAATATTTAGAAAGTCTGCTTTCCATATAGCTATGAATTAGTCTCAGAAATGCTCCACACACTTCTAGTATTCATTAAGAGATATCTTAAAGTGATTCTGCCTTCTCACTTTTAGTATTTGAGGGGTGTTATAACTTGGTCACAGAAGTTAACCTTGTGTATTTGTTTATGTTTGTATTTACCTTTCCACTGAATTTCATTATGGTTGCATGACTCTGTTCTTAAAGCATTGAATTAGAGCCTAAATGGGAATAAATAAAAAGAACCTGAAATACTTCTCCTTGAAATAAAGGAAGCTTGAAATAATGGTGGGAGGCCTTTTATTGGATTGCTCTGGAGCTGTGAAGGGAGAAAAGACTGCCTAAAAATTCAGAACTGGTGTATAAACTTCCTGGTGTAAATACTGCCTACATCCTGGCAGCTTTCACGCAGGCTGCATTGGGCAGTTCAGGAAGATCAAGAATACAGTGAGAAATAATATTTTTGAAGTCCACTGCGCTCCATCTGAAAGCTGGCTCCGTGTTGTCTCTGAAATGCTGGAAGTTGTGAGTGAGATGACACGGTGAGATGACACGGTGGTCAGAAAACTGTAACTATTTCCCAGGTCAACCTTTGGCTTTGCTGTGCTCCTCTGAGCCTGGAGAATCTGCCCAGTTATGTTTAAAAAACCCCTAATTTTAAAACCCGATGGTTACAGTTGTCCTTGTGGAAGAAGACTGAAGTATTTTTCATGGTCTTTAGTAATCTCATGAAAAAACGAAACTCTTAAGCTCTGTGTTGTCATATGGCTCAGATACTCCTCTTTTCCAAGGCGACGAAGCAGCTCTCCAAGCTTCCTCTGGAAGTTTAGTGCCTGGGTACTTCAGAGCTGCAATGTACTGAGTAGAAAAGCATCATCCTGAGGAAACTGGCAGTGCTGATACGTGATCTTTGATCCTTTTTCTCTCTAACCACTATAAGATGTTCTGCTAAAGCATATGCTTCTCTTTTTGCAGAGCCAGGTGTTCTACATTCCATTGCCACTTGATTTTTCTGCTCATCTTCCACAGATAATGCTGCCAGCTTCTTAAAATAAAAATAATAAATACAGTAAAACTATTTTCTTTCTTTCTTTTTTTTTTAATCTCCTCTTTCTGTTTCACGGTAAGAGGGTTTTTTTCCAAAACCTCTTTCATATCCTCTTTCTTTCTGGAAAACAGGAGACTTCAGGAAATTGGTGTTTGAGGAAAAACATGGCAGTGGAGATGGCTGAAGTCAGATAAAAGGAAGTCCTGCATGTGGTCTGCCTGTGCTGTAACTCATTGTCACTTCATTTTCCCAAAGAACGCTTGTTTGAGAGTCTTTATGCTTGAAAGAATAAAAACACAATTAAAAAAAAAGAAGTTGTGTGTAATATCTGCCTGCCTTCCGGGCAGCGTGCCATGCCCATTTCTTCTCTGATGGAGTTTTGTTTTCTTTTGTAGAAAGAAACTCCCATCTCGTGTCTTGCCTTGCTTCTGCCACAAATGCTACTGGCAGTTTACAGTCTTTGGCTCCTAACTAATTCCAGGCAATGTCCTCTAACACTTAAAACCAAAAGGATAATGATATCTGACCTATAACTTTATTTTTTTCCATTTTAGTTTGGTTTATGTGATGCTTCTAATTTCCCTTTTGTGTAGGGAAATTGGTTCTGCAACTGGCTGCTTCTAAGTAGCAATTAATTCTGCAGTATAAGGTGGCTGAGGAGCTAATAAGGCTGGCTTACCCATTTGTAATTTTCTTGTTCTTCTTCTCAAAAGAGTCTTCTCCTACTAGTACTTTAAAAGATGTTATACCTAGATCTAGTATTTTAGATTTCCAGTAGGAAAAGAAATATCTGGATAAATAGAAAAGAATGGCTTTTTCCTTTCCCCACTGCCCCCAAAAGGAGAGTAAGAGGAAAAACTCCAATGGCACCGAGAGATTATATACATAGTGCTAATAGTGCAAAATCCTGTTTCTTTGGGTTTTTTGTCAGTTTAAATTATATTTATCATATTTCTGTGCATTCTCAGCCCAAACCACGACACATATGGAAAAAAAAAAGGTGGTTCAACTGGCACTAGATTTCAGCTCCAGTTTTGCAAGCAAATAAAGGGGAAGTTCAATTAAAAACTTCCCATTTAATAAGTCAGTAATGTGGTATTAGCTTTTCATTTCTGTTGGATTGAGATGAGAGAAATTGTTATTACTGGCAAAAATATTTTTATCCCTTGTAGAACTTGCATTTGTTAAAAAAAACCACAACCACAATATTTTTTAATGTTATTAATACAGAAAGAAAGGCAGCTCTAAGGAGAGAAGTGGGCTTTCTCAACCTTATTTAGTAATTCTGTTACAGTTAATGTAACTACTTTTATTTTGCATCAACTACTTGTGTTTCAAGATTGTTCAATTTGTTTTTGGTAAGACCAGATAGTTTATGTTTATGTTTGAAGCAGCAATTATGATTTTTATGCCTCAAGGCTATGGAAGGGTTTTGGCACCAGTAAACCTAAGCTGGTTGTATCACTGTACTTTGACTTAAGAAATTCATCAAGTATTTTTGGGTTGGTTTTTGAGATAAAATTTCTCACTCATTTAGTAAAAACCCTAGTGGAAGTATGCTATGAATACTGTACAAATTTTACGTCTTGTTTTACAGAGCAGTGGGATTTCATTTAGAAATGAATTTTTTTTTTTTTTTTTTTTTTTTTTTATGCAGGTTTAGCTTTTTTTTTTTTTTTTTTCTTTTTTTTTAATGCAGGATTAGCTGTATTGTGTTCTGTTGTCCCTTCACAGTTACTTTCCCAGAAGGTCTAAAAGATAAATCTTTTCACGCGTATTGTTACTAGTCCTTTGAAATCTGGGGATCCAAAAAAAGAAAAAAAAAAGGGGTATTCTTTGCAAGTGTTTTGGAGGATGTGAAAGTAAGAAATTTAATGGGAACTCTTAGTTAAATTGGTTGTATTGTAAATTTAATTTATAGAATAAGGCATTGGTTGTGATATCTAAGCTCTGAGTTACGGTGATCACTGACGTGGAGAATGTGCAGTACTGGTTAATGACAGGTATAGTGCACTTTGTATTCAGTTTGGTGTCGTAACTTTCTTAAAATGTTACAGTACCAGTGCTGTATCATTTCCATTTATCTCCAGCTGGAATATTTTAGGATTCTATTTAAGATCACAGTTTACCAGCAAGGTTGAATAATTGGTGACTTTTTAATGTGGACAAAGGAAAGTGATAAGCTGTCTTCTTCCTGTCGTGGTTTAGGATTGCATATGATTCCAGCTTTTCAGCATAAATTCACATACGAGCTTTTCATTATCATCCTTGAATTTTTGAGTCCTGTTTATGACACTGATATTCAAAGAGTGTCTTGATGTTTGAAGATGTGACTTCTATATATAATCAAATAAAAATTGGCTTCCAAAATTTCTATCAGCGAAGAAGCAGAGTAGAACTGACCTATTTATATTTAATCATAATAATCTAAAAGATAACCTGAATAATATTGCTTTAAATTACTGTAGTGGTATGTGTTGAGTGTTCTGAATACAAACAGGCATATGAGGAGCATTCAGAATATAGGATACTTTTAAGCAAAACTTTTTGCATCTACGATGTGCTGATCTGGAATGGGTGAGTTTCACTCCTCAATGACATCTGTAGACAGCATCACTGTGAATTACAAAGTACTTAATGGAGTCCTTTGCTCATCTCTTTCGTAGTGTCCTCAAATCATATCTTTCTTGCCAGAGAAGTATTCTGGGCAATTAACTCCTCAGGAAAAAACCCCATCCCTGCAGAAAACAATATACTGTAAATATACCGGTACTGCTGTTAGTTTTGTTCTTTGGGCTTGGGTATGGAAATAGGTCTCTGTGCACTAAAGGAAACTTTTCAGCTTATTAATAAGCTTATATTGCTTGTTTTCCAAACTTAAGGCCTCTCATTTTGAACACATTGAGTTCCTTATAATCAGATTGAATCCCTCTATCACTTTGCAGAAGTTTTGGATGTCTACCATGTATTCTATTACTCCACTGGAAATGTGTGCAGGTGGTAAAAAAGAAAGTGTTTTCTGGTGAAGAAAGTTATCTCCTGCTGAGTAACAGGGACAAAGTTGAAAAATTTGAAATCAAATATTATTTGTTGCTATTAGTGTACTTAATCCCTCAATAAATTCCACATCTTAAAAGAAAAAATATCTCTATGTGATCAGTCTTTGTTTCCGTTTAAGGTGCAGTACATCTATTTGAGATGTAAGTCGCAGAGGGATAGCGTTTCTGAAACATGCTTACAAATAACTGAACAATAAATTACTGTAATTAATACAAAATTTCTTGGAGTGCTGCTCATAGAAGAACATTATGTACGTAATCGTGACAGTCAAGACTTACCCAGTTGCTCACGATACAGCAGAACAATGTTATTAAACCATAGGTGTAGGAAGTTAGGGCCTATTTCAATCTGCTCCTCCTAGCTGAAGCTACCTGCAGATTTTATTTGATTTTTCCTCTCACAGAATCCTTTGTTTTTTTCAACCTAGAGCCAGGAATGCCATAGTAAATAAGAATTCATTAGCCTTCACACAGGTTATGGCATAATCCAAATTGATAGCACTAACCCAAACTTCAATCCAAATATATAATTTCATAAACAAAAATAATAGGCTGCATGTTTCTCAGTTTATTATTAACAGTATTCTACTTTTCAACAACAGCAGCCCTAATCTAATAATAATATATAGCAATCTAATATTAATAATAAAATGTTACATAATTAAAGTATTCAAAAATATATATTCTGATACTGTAACCATATGTCTGTGGGCAGATGATTATGTCTATAACAAAGTCAGGAGTTTAGATATGATTCCTTTTGAACTTTAATATCCAGTTTTGGAGGGAGAAACTCAGTGGTTATGAGCTAGATAGAAAAACACGAGAGTGCAGAACCGTACCCTTTTGAAACAGATTTATTGTGAAGCACTGCATCTTTTGAATCCTGTTCTAGGATTAATTGAAAAAGCAGTGGAGTTGTATGGGAGTGTAGAAGTCAGAATCAACGTAATAATTCACAATGCAGCAATAAAAAAACCATAGGTAAGTAGATGAGAACAAGCACAGTTCCTGAGATTGGTTGACTTGTGTTACACATTATGATGGTAGAAGAGAATGGAAATAGAAAAGGCAAAGACAAATGTAGAGTTTTCGCTCTTGCTAACATAGCGAAACAGCTTCAACCTAGTTTTTGGAGATTATTTTTGCGGTTATAGGGTTAGAAAGATTTATTTTGAAATGAAAGCTTTAGAGTCTATAGAAAATACTTCATCTTTCAAAGGACAATTTTGGGGTCACATCATGCATTTCGAGTATGAAAGTACTTGCTAGCAGGTGCAATTCTTACACAAGTAACCCTGCTTCATTTCTGCTTTGACTTTATCACTGCCATTCATATTTGGAATTGATGTACATTTCTGCCACGTCAAAAATAGATGAGAATAGTTTTGCAGTTTTTCTGGGAATAGCTGATCTGTTTTTCTGAAAATAATGCTGATTGTTGTTAATCAACTTGTCAGAACTGAATAGTTTTCTTCTTTATCAAAGTGAAGAAAATTGGGACACTAAATAACAGTCTGTGCAGAACTAGGACACTCTGTTTGGAGACATAGCTCCAGACACTGTAGAGGATTTTTTTGACAGATAAGCTGTGTGCTTAAAGAGATAAATGTTAATCTAATACATTGGAAAACAGACAGATTACAGTGTACTGCCATGCATTCAAATAACAAGACTAAGTTCTATGCACCAGCTAAGTCTGTTTCATAAAACTCCACAAACTTAACGTGAAGATCACGGCAGTGGCTGGTGAACTGCATCTCACAGACTCTTGAGACACGATCCACACATCATCAGAGTAAGCAGCAGCTCACCTCACATTTTTACTACAGAAAATTAAGTTTTCTTTTCTGATTGATCGTAGGGGGCTCAAAGGCGATCAACATAGTGCCTCTGTTATCCGTGTTCTCAGTCAGGCTGCTCTCTCACTTTCTTTTTCTTTTCAAGTTTCCAGACTATACGTTGTCTGTCCTTCCTATGGCCAGAATGCTGGTGCTTGGTACAGTTGTATAAGCTGATCATTCGTGTCCTACGCAGCCTGTGCCTTCTTCAGGAAAAGGTTCGCATTAGTGCAGACACTGAGTACAATACACACGGCAAACTCAAACTTTTAAAATGGTAGTTTAATACTGTATTGCCTCAGGGATATATGATAGGACATATTAAAGAATGATGGCGATTCAAAGAATTATAGCAGCTTCAAGGTGCGAGAGCTGTTCTTGTCATAATAAGACATGTTCTTTTATGGTTAAAGCCAAGATAAGGAACAGTGAAAATGAACTCATTCGATCAAGTTATCTGGTTCTCTGGAATTATTCTTAAACGTTATTAACTGAATATAGGTTTGGAGATGACTTTTCTTTAAGAGTTTTGTAGTTTCTAATACAAAATAAAATGTGTTTTAACTTCTGCATATATACCCCTGACTACAAAAGAAGGTTTCGTGTGGAATTAGCTGGTGGAGGGAAAAGAAAGAGATGATCTCAAAAGCAAGGATACGCAATACTAAAATAATTGCCATCGTTTAAACTGTGGAAGCAAACCCAGCTATTTTGTTTAATATCAACTGTGTGACAGTTGATATGTCTAAGAGAAAACATGCAGGTTCTCGTGCAGTCGTTTGTCCTTACATTCTGGGTCTAGAATTTGTGTGGAAGGTGTTAGTGTAATATCCAAACCCGTGTTAGGGTGTCCCTGTGCCTGAGCTAACGAGGCCTGCGGAAAGTCTGCACTGCCCCAGTCTGCCTGTGTCGTTCCAACCGGGAACTGGTTTGTGTTTGGCTGGGAGCATGGGTGGAATACCTGTCCTTACAGAGACACCCTCTGGAGTCACTTCAATGTTCTGTCTTGTTTACTGATCATCATGCAAAATAAAGATCCGTGTAAAAATGCACTCTCTGGTAGAATACTAGATGTACCTCAACAAGATCAGTCCCGACTATAAAAAGATAAATAAAAATAATTGGTAAGGTCACTGGTTTTGTCCTGTTCTAAACTGGATCCATTAATCTGGAAAAACAGAAGTCAGTTGGGAGTAATAACCGCTGAACTTTGATCTGGATGTTTTTGTCTGAGACAAGAACGTATCATGATCTCGTGAAGATTCCTGCTAATCGCATAAGAACCAGTTAGAGAAGAGTCATTCGAGCCCCCAAAAGCAGCAGCAGCAGAGGGAGGATTTTTCCGACTTTTCCAAAGACTTTCAGAGAGAAAGAAGCTGCGGAAGCAGTTGTCTGCGTGCGTTACTCACAAAGAATTTTCCGTTTTCTGTCTGAGCCTACTTACACCTTTATGGCTTGACACAAGCATTAGCAAGGAAGCAATCAGGTTGTAAGTGCTGTTTCAAAACTGCTCTGCTTTTGCAAAGGTGAGCCCTAACTGCTACCCAGAGAGGAGAAAGATTGCTTGGTATGTTTGGCTGTTAGATTGAAAGGGGGATTTCAGATGCTAATCGAGTCTTTTTATGTCTCCTGGCGCAGCACCAGAAAGGGTGTGGTGAAAATGCTCCATAGGTACTGAATATTTTTTTTTTTTTTAGCTCGTACTGTAGTACCTGAAACCTCCTGTATAAAACAGCTGACCAGATGAGACTTTACCTGTGCTGGTGTTGCAGCACTGGGGAGACTGGTAGCCTGTGCACTTCTCCCTTGCCATAAACTGATGCCCTCACAGGTTTTGTCATCCCGGGGCACCTGGCACTGCACTTTGAGCAATTCCCATCGAGCTTGCTTCTGTGTCCCTTTCGTACGACAAACCCAGCAGCTGTTCTGAGAATATTATTAAATGGTACAAAACCCATAGAAGTGTTCTGCCTTTGGCTTCTGCTTGAAGATGTGGTAAGAGTCTGTATGTCTTTTGGTTTCCAATACAATATTCTACAGCTCACGCTGTGTCTCTCTTTTTTTTTTTTTTTTGGGATAAGGAGTAGTCGTTTCAAGAAACAAGAACTTGGTTGATCTAGCATCTTAGAAGGGTATCGTCTCTCATCTTTTCTGGGATAATTTATGAACAACCAATGGAAGCACAAAATACAGCAATTCTTTTTTTGTATAAAATACAGGCCTGTTAAAACAAATGTAACAGGAGTAGCACTTTTAAAATTTTGACTGTGTAGCATCTTAGGGGCAAACATTGCGGAGAGAAGTTATAATGTTCATACAAATATATGCCTGTCTAAATTTAACACTGAAGTAAAGATACAATTGCCTGAGTAAGTGACTGGATTTTAAAGATGCTGCACAGTGAGAATTCACCTTGACTGAAGTGCTGAACTGAAATCACAGACATCACCACTTTTGCATTTCCTCATCTTCTGTACCTACTTCACTTCAAGGTGATCACTCTCAAATAATCAAAATAACTTACATAAGTATTTGGAGGAGTGGAGGTATATTTTGATATGGTTTCTTGAGGTTGGGCACAAATATTTGACAATCCTGGCTGGGTTCTTGTCAACAGTGAAATCAACTAAGTAGAGGTTACAAATTCAGCTTTGTTTCTAGTTAACTGGGCATTTAATGAGTACCACTACAACACTGGAGTACTATTGTACCATAATTTTTTCTGAGCTTTGCTGTGTGATTTTAAAAGTACTAATGAAAGTTCGGAAGGTTTGCAAGATTCCTAGCAATTTTAAAAGTCATGTAGTATAGAAAGTCATGTACTTAGAAAGCCCTTGGAAATGTAAATGCTTCTCCAAGTAGCTTTTGATTCTGTTGGTAGCGTAAAAACGATGTTCAGATCTTCTCTTGAAGGACTCTCACTAGCATTTATGAAATAAAATGGAGGTGAATACTATTGTGCCACTTTTCTACAAAATATTTGGTGAGCATTTCTAATTCATAGTTTCCCATTTCTACCTGTAAATGCTTATTTGCAGAGAATGTTGAATGGAACCATTGCAGCTGAGAGATTTTCTTGTGCCACAGATAAAGATCTCTATGTAGCCATGGCCAGCATTTCATCTTAGTACATAAATCAGGGAAATAGTCAATATACTGAGTAGATGTGAGAAACTTCACATGCCATTACAATTTGATCTTTACCAGATGGTGTATATTATAAAATAAAACATACTGATATTACTTCACGCAACTACCTTGGAAAAATGGGTTTGACTTACAAATATTAGTTTCTGTCACAAATTGTATTTATTTTTCCGGCAGCTAGAACTCAGGGTGCCAAGAATGTTCTGGTGGAAGTTAAAATTACTCCTATGGTGACAGCAAGTGACAGACTTCATAATATTGGCTTTTTTAAAGATTTAAAGTTTCAATTTTAACAATGTCTAGAATAGGCTTTTGAAGAGTGACAAAGCTCCAGTTCTTTGCTTGATGTAATTTCCAGGAGAATGTTTGACTACAATGTGTGGTTTCAAAGATACAGCTAGATTCTTCCCTAGTATAGTGGGACAGACCAGCGTGGTACAAATGCTCTCGGGACTATTTTTGCTTTCTTTATTTCTGCAGCGTTACATTTTCCTATTAGAGGAGGAAAGTGATTTAAGGAGGAGTGAAAAAAAAGTTGTAGCTTCTTAAGACAATGTATATATATTTGGAGCAAATATGTCAGCATTTTATGTTTTCACGAGGCATTGTACATTAATTATATTGTATAAAGAGTATAAATATTTAATATAGACATTTATTCTTGAGTGAAAATACTTGTCATATTTTATTGCCAAAAAGATTCATGGTAACTGACCTTGTCTGAATGCTGACAAATAGTATCTAAGAAATGATTATTTGGACCCGTGCATCCAACCTAGGCTGGAAAAGCTTATCTTAGAATACATTATTTTAAACTTATTTTCAATTTTGAATGAGAATTAATATACTGAGCATATTTTCATTTCATTGTCGGTATGCTAGATAAAAATAAAATATTCTTTCTTAGCCTGAATACTGTTGTGTAGCCTTTCAGATTTAGTATTCTAATGGCCTGCTGACCCTCCTTGCTGAGAAACGGAGACTGAGAAATGTTCTCAGACTATTTTTCATTATGTGGCTGCAGATTTATTTAAATTATTTGAAAGTCATCTCTAATTACAGGTAAACATAAAGCAAATGATAGGGAAAAAGTAGTGTTTGGTTGAATTATCAATCATTCTTTTTTAGTGCATTCTAATTAGATTGCCAACTGTTCTTTCAGAAAAAGTACTTTGTAATCGGAATAAATATCTATAAAATTATGTATTTGTTTACCTGTGTTTGTATCTGTACTTCTGTTGGTTCTATATACCTAAACTACTATTTATTTAAAGGCAATGTAATGTAGGCTACTGGAAAATTAAAAAAACATGTAATATGTTAACTGTACCTTTTAATCTCGAAAGAATTTGGAAGTCTCACATTTTTGTGGCTGATTATTTGCTGAAAGTAGGTAGGAAGCTTGGAATAGGTAATTATGCTCTGCCATGATGAGGAAAATGACTAGTATTTTGGTAGTTTCCACATTTTTTGCAGCAAAAGAAAGCAAATAAAAAGAATTCTCCCCAAGATTTAACACCTCCCCCCATCAAAAAAAACCCAAACCAAACCAAAACAAGCACAAACAAACAAAAAAAACCCACCAAACTTGTTCAAATGTCCATGCTAATGTTTTGCTGCTATAAGAGATCATAGGTGGTAATTGATTGTACTGTATGGCCCAAAGAACTTCATAATAAATATTTTATTGGATAAAGCTTTGTATTACAAAGGGACTATTCTGGTTGTAATTAGCAAGCTAAAATCAATATCACTTTCCCAGACTGGTACTTTATATGTAAGGGTATTCTTAAATACAATAGTACAATCAATAAACAACTGGACATTTTCTATTTTCATTAATTAACTCTATCCAGCATTTTTTCAAGGGACCTTCTGCTTTCTATGCTATTAATAAGAGTTCAGCCTCTTCCCATCATACTTACTAAATGGAGCGAAAAAGCCTGGACAAAATTACGTTTGGGTTCTGAATACATTTAGTCTTCCACTCCTCCTCTTTTATTTCCTTTGGTGGCAAATACATCTATCATTGCTGGAATGGAATTGTTAGTTTTTCTTTTAAAAAAGATAAATATCCAATGAATTTTTGGACAGGAACTGGAGAACCTTCTCCTCCACTTTGCGAGAAAGCCCTGTTTATTAATGATCCCGCTGAAGATCAAGCTTATTAACCTTTGCGGCTGCTGAAAGCACACAAAATGTTTGCGTATGCGTTTCACACATATTAGGTAATATACACTTCTGAGCATTAATTTAGCTGGTGTTCTGGGATTGACTGTTCAGGAGGTTAAGGCACAGCTGCTTTATGGTATTGAAGTCAAAAATATAGAATCTTTCTAATTACACTGTGTCAGCAGATCTGACTTTTTCAGGAATTTTGCAAGTGTTGCAGCTAGTGCTTCCAGCACAGTCTAAAAACCTGTTTTACGGTAGTTGCTGCTGGGTAGTTAAGGAAACAACCACATCCCGTCTGAACGTTCTCTTCGGACTGGACAACAAATCCAGTGTTCTCAGCCGCTTCCTCTCCGGTGTTTTCTCCAATTTCCCACTGTCTCGGTGGTTCTCTCTTTGACTCGCTCCACTTTGTCCGTGTCTCTTGTGTTCGAGGGAACGGGGAGCTGGATATGGCGCTCCAGACGCGTCTCCCTGGTGTTGACCAGAGAGCCACACTCATGTCCCTTGACCTTCTGGCTGTGCTCGAACTAGGGCTCTTAATTTTCACTTGTTGCTTCTCCCTAAAAGGAAAGAAAGGCAGCAAAAAGGGCTCCAGTTGTAGGGAAGGATGAGCCATTTTTCACTTTCCACCAGCATAATCAAGACTAAACCTAACAGGTTTAAACTCTCTGTGTTTTAATAGCCTCATATTCTTGATGAAGAGGCACAGCAGGGTGTCTTTTCTGCCTTGATAAAGGGTGCCTCTGTCATCATTATTGGTGTGACTGTTTAAGAACTAAATTAAAAACTTGACTTCATTTTAGCGTCTAAGCAAAGGAAGCATCAGTGCTGGATAAATTATTTTGGTTTTGTTTAAAAACAATATTTGTAAATACTCTGATATAAGACAACTGAAAGTAATTTCTTGCTTTGACCTTTATATCAGTGAACGTGGTCGTTGTTCTGATTATTTCAGAATTTATTTTAGAGTGAACAAGTGTGAAATTATTGTTTTGAAAGGCGAAAAAAATCTATGGTACACTTATGTTCAACAGAAATTATATTTCTTGTATAATAAGTTACAGATAATCCATATATTGTCTTCGAACCTGGAAGAAAATTGTTACTTCTCTGAAATAAACTCACCTTACTTTCCAGGAATGGCAAAATAAATAGCTAAAACAGAAACTGAAATTTATTTAGAAAAAACTGTATTAACAACCTTTAAACCTGAGGTTTTTTGGACAGTTAGTGAAACTAATTTGAATGAAAAATCAGTTTGTAATAACCTACAGGAACAAATGTGAATTCCAGGAATTGCAATACCTATCTTTGTGAAAAAAAGTAAAAAAAAAAAAAAAGTAAAAAAGTCCTTTCCATAAAGACCAGGCAACCAGTCTGGCAGAACTTTCCTGGCAGATACAGCTGCCCGTGCACAATTTCAATACCTTACATAGGGTAAAAATCATTTTACAGATTTTCTGTAAGGAAATGGTACTGCTGTGCTGAGAGAAGATACAGAACTTTATGTTAAGTAGCAGTGCCCTTCTCTTCCAAATGCACTTTTCTAATTTGAAAAGGATGTTCTGTTACTTGGCAGGGTGGTTGAAATTATACACTTCATAAAGAAAAGATGTATTTTGAGACACTGAATGTATATACTGAAATTGTTCTTGAGATCTGAGCTCAGAATATGAAAAGTAATTATAGTACTTTATAAAGCCTATAGTACTTTATAAATAAAATATATTTTTTTGCTCTAATTGACTGCTAAATTAGTTTACTTAAATGTTTTAGTATGTTTTGTTACTAATATTTTATATGTATATTTTGCTGACAGTAAAAATGGTTATAAATTTACCTTAATCATTCGCTTCATTTTCTCATTGGTCTTTTCTAGTATATTTGTTCAGTCCCAACCACAGACCAAATATATGGTACTTCTGAGAGCTGGTAAAAAGAATTATTGATGAATTGTATACTGATAAAATATATTCTTCCATAATAGAGAAAAAGAAAGAAACCGTATTACCCGAACAGTACTTCCAATTTGAGACCTCTGATGAAGTTTCTTTAAAAATGGTGAAGTATCCTAAACTGGATGCCAGTGAAGTGTATTCATAAATGTTTTAACATATACCAGTGAGCATGCTCAAAATAAGAGAGTACTTAATTATAAATCTCAACAGTATTTTCAAACTCACTAGCCTTTGATAAAATAGTGTTCTGTAAATGATTGGCTTTATGGATTAAGGTACTTTGGTTAATGGCTTCTATATAAAGGTTAAAGCTAGTTTTCAGTTATCGTTGTGGAAATAAGTTTAATATAACTATTTTCAAAGTCCAAAACCACTGTATATATGAAATTATTTCAATTCGATTGTTCAGTAATATGTAATTATGGCTTTTTTTAAATGGGCAGACCAGAATCAAGAGCATGATTTTTCTTCAGTATGAGTGGGAAATCACTGCGTGTGTTTTGAAGGAACTTTTATACGAGCCTTTACTTGAAACGATTATGTTGCAAAACATGCTTTTCTCAGAGCTAAGAGGGTGGGGGGTTTCTTGGTTTTGTTTGGTTGTTTTTTTGGTTTATCTACTCGACTTTGAGCTTTGGACAGTAGACACGTGGAGTGGAGTGAAGTGACCTAAGCACTTCTGTCATCATTTCTTGGATTTTTGTAAGTAATGGGGAGGTACTCACGGTTTGTTCTCATTTGCTTAATAATACATCCCTAAATTCATTTTAGTAACCCCATCTCTCTTGCTTCTCTTGTGTGTGTGTAATCTCCCTCAAATTACTCTGATTTTATCCTGATTTTGGGATCCTGCTGTCTGTCTCTGCCTGTCCCTCGCGCCCCTCCTGACATTCCTTGCCTGTGCTGACGGTGCCTGCCTGTGGCGTGACAACAGATCTGCTGCAGGTTTTGAACTTGGACATAGCGTGTCCGTCAGTCTGCATGTAAACCAGGTGATGCATCTGTCTAAGAATCTGCATAAGTTTTCTCATGGCCTTTGCAAAAACATATTCTTTGTATTCCTGTTCATATGGAGAAGAATTCCTGGCTCCAAGGCATTCAAGCTCCTTCCCAAGAGCCAGGTTCCCAACTGCTAGCCCACCTGGCATATAAAATTTTGAATAAAAATGCTGCAGATGTTTTTTTGAAAGAACTATCTATGTTTGTCAATAACGTTGGGGCACTGGAGGTGTGAGGCCACGAGGGTGTGGAAGTACCGCTGATGTGATCCGGATCTGTGTCCGTATCACAACTGATTGTGGCCTCTCTGTCCTCCCAGTGAGATGGCTCCAAAATAAGGCTGTTTAGACTGTGGGCAAGGAAATCCTAAGGGAATTGTAAAAACTGGGTGCTTCCAATGTTTCTTTGCTTTTCAGAAGGCACCGATTTAGTGAGCTAACGTGACTCCTGTTAAGGAGTGTATTTGAATTGTTTGAATTCTGAGTTAGTTGAATAAATCGTAATACAATTTACCTGTATCCCTGTTTTAAACATCCTTATAAGTCATTCCGTTACCTGTACACCTGTCTTCTAAGGATATGCTTAATTGAATTTATGTCAAATGGGATTTAAAACTTTCATAATATATGCAGAATAATTGTAATAGGTTTTGCTTTGGAATATGATAGCCAAGGGACATTTTAATTCCTTGAGATAACCCAGCATATATAATATTTCTGTCTCAAACTGGTGATAGAATCTTCAGTTCCTCTCTCTTCCACCAACCAGGAAAAAGATGAGAAGTGCAGAAAATGAATATTTCACAGTGGATACTCCATTTACATATATTTCCTGCATATAGGAGCATAAAGTTTTGAAATGTGTAGGCAGGTAGGATACTTGCAGAAATAAATACTGTAAATGCTTTTTAATGGCTTAACATAAATATGATGTACCTGCCTCAACACTGTAGTGTCCACATTTTTTCTGCATGAATGTTAAATTTGTGGTTACTCTGAAGATGAGAGAGAATTTTATTGGTGTTCTTTGGGATACAGAAATAAATTAATATTTGTAAGCTACACTGCTAGGAAGAGTAAAACAAGAGGGATAACAGAAAGAATTCCTGACGCTTTTAAAGTATTTCTAGCCTTGAAGGTTGTTACTAAAATCATAGAAGATTTTACTTAAAATTAAGAATTTTTCTTTTCATATTTAAGAAATTCTTATGGGATTTGGTTATGACAAGTGGAGTTCACAGCAAATACTGACATTTGTATAGACAAGGCAGATGGAAAGAGGATTTTAAACAGATCTATTCTTATCGTTGGTATTATATATTAATAACTTATGGCCCATCCTTTTGGGTAGTGGGACGGAGTTGTCTTTCTTCATAGTAGTCCATATGTTACCGTGTTTTGAATTTGTGACTAAAACGGTGTTGATAACCCACAAGTGTTTTGGCTGTTGCTGAGCAGAGCTTGCCCAGTGTCAAGGCTTTCTCTTACTCCGTAGGCTGGGGATGCAGCCGGAACAGCTGACCCGAACTGGCCAAGGGGACTTTCCATCCCATGACATGTCATGCTCAGCAATAAAAAACCCCAACCCAAATCTAAAACCACCCAATGTGGGGGGTTTAGTCTTCCAAGGTAGTTGTTGCTTAGAGACTGGGGGGGCATCAGTCTGCTCGTGGGAGGTGGTGAGTGGTTGTCTTTACATCACTTGTTTGTTCCCCCTCCCCATTTCCTTCACTTATTAAACTGTCTTTATCTTCACCTATGAGTTTTCTCACTTTTGCTTTATTNACATATTCTTTGTATTCCTGTTCATATGGAGAAGAATTCCTGGCTCCAAGGCATTCAAGCTCCTTCCCAAGAGCCAGGTTCCCAACTGCTAGCCCACCTGGCATATAAAATTTTGAATAAAAATGCTGCAGATGTTTTTTTGAAAGAACTATCTATGTTTGTCAATAACGTTGGGGCACTGGAGGTGTGAGGCCACGAGGGTGTGGAAGTACCGCTGATGTGATCCGGATCTGTGTCCGTATCACAACTGATTGTGGCCTCTCTGTCCTCCCAGTGAGATGGCTCCAAAATAAGGCTGTTTAGACTGTGGGCAAGGAAATCCTAAGGGAATTGTAAAAACTGGGTGCTTCCAATGTTTCTTTGCTTTTCAGAAGGCACCGATTTAGTGAGCTAACGTGACTCCTGTTAAGGAGTGTATTTGAATTGTTTGAATTCTGAGTTAGTTGAATAAATCGTAATACAATTTACCTGTATCCCTGTTTTAAACATCCTTATAAGTCATTCCGTTACCTGTACACCTGTCTTCTAAGGATATGCTTAATTGAATTTATGTCAAATGGGATTTAAAACTTTCATAATATATGCAGAATAATTGTAATAGGTTTTGCTTTGGAATATGATAGCCAAGGGACATTTTAATTCCTTGAGATAACCCAGCATATATAATATTTCTGTCTCAAACTGGTGATAGAATCTTCAGTTCCTCTCTCTTCCACCAACCAGGAAAAAGATGAGAAGTGCAGAAAATGAATATTTCACAGTGGATACTCCATTTACATATATTTCCTGCATATAGGAGCATAAAGTTTTGAAATGTGTAGGCAGGTAGGATACTTGCAGAAATAAATACTGTAAATGCTTTTTAATGGCTTAACATAAATATGATGTACCTGCCTCAACACTGTAGTGTCCACATTTTTTCTGCATGAATGTTAAATTTGTGGTTACTCTGAAGATGAGAGAGAATTTTATTGGTGTTCTTTGGGATACAGAAATAAATTAATATTTGTAAGCTACACTGCTAGGAAGAGTAAAACAAGAGGGATAACAGAAAGAATTCCTGACGCTTTTAAAGTATTTCTAGCCTTGAAGGTTGTTACTAAAATCATAGAAGATTTTACTTAAAATTAAGAATTTTTCTTTTCATATTTAAGAAATTCTTATGGGATTTGGTTATGACAAGTGGAGTTCACAGCAAATACTGACATTTGTATAGACAAGGCAGATGGAAAGAGGATTTTAAACAGATCTATTCTTATCGTTGGTATTATATATTAATAACTTATGGCCCATCCTTTTGGGTAGTGGGACGGAGTTGTCTTTCTTCATAGTAGTCCATATGTTACCGTGTTTTGAATTTGTGACTAAAACGGTGTTGATAACCCACAAGTGTTTTGGCTGTTGCTGAGCAGAGCTTGCCCAGTGTCAAGGCTTTCTCTTACTCCGTAGGCTGGGGATGCAGCCGGAACAGCTGACCCGAACTGGCCAAGGGGACTTTCCATCCCATGACATGTCATGCTCAGCAATAAAAAACCCCAACCCAAATCTAAAACCACCCAATGTGGGGGGTTTAGTCTTCCAAGGTAGTTGTTGCTTAGAGACTGGGGGGGCATCAGTCTGCTCGTGGGAGGTGGTGAGTGGTTGTCTTTACATCACTTGTTTGTTCCCCCTCCCCATTTCCTTCACTTATTAAACTGTCTTTATCTTCACCTATGAGTTTTCTCACTTTTGCTTTATTCTCTCCCTCATCCTGTTGAGGGGGGAGTGAGCAAGTGGCTGTGTGGGTGCTTAGCTGCTGGCTGGGGTCAGCCCACCACAGAGAGTCACTCCGTAACCTACAGTAAGAACAGGAAAAAAGAAAAAAGTACTCTGAGTTATATAACCAAAATGAGTAAGCATCAGAGAGATGACATGTGATGTATTTAGTCCGCTGTCTAGTTCACTGGAATAGCCCCAGTGGAGAATCATAGGTCATAGAAACACAGAATGGTTTAGGCTGGAAGGGACCTTAAAGATCATCTAATTCCAATGCCCTGCCATGGGCAGGGACACCTCCCACCAGACCAGGTTGCTTCATCCAACCTGCCTTTGAACACTTCCAGGGATGGGGCACACACAGCCTCTACGGGCAACCTGCGCCAGTGAAGCCATGTTGGCTGTCACCAGTCACCTCCTTACTTTCTGTGTGCCTTACCAGAGTTTCCAGGAGGATCTGCTAGCACAGAGTTGAGACTGACCGGCCTGTAGTTCCCTGGGTCTTCCTTTTTTCCCTTTTTAAAAATGGGGGTTATGTTTCCCCTTTTCCAGACAGTGGGAACTTCAGCAGACTGCCACAGCTTCTCAGACATGATGCACAGTGGCTTGGCAACTTCAGCTGTCGGTTCCCTCAGGACCCACTGATGAATCCCACCAAGTCCCACGGACTCGTGCACCTTCAGGTTCCTCAGTTGGTCTCAGACCTGGTCTTCTCCTAGAGCGGGTGATTCCTCATTCTCCCAGAGCCTGCCTTTGCCTTCTGCAGCTTGGGCGGTGTGGCTGGAGCCCTTGCTGGTGAAGACCGAGGCAGAAAAGTCATTGAGTACCTCCAGCTTCCCGATGTCCTGGGTGCCCAGGTCTCCCATTTCCTTCCTGAGTGGGCCCACATCTTCCCCAGTCTTCCTTTTGTCCCCAATAGAGCTATGGAAGGTTTTCTTGTTGCTCTTGACGTCCCTGGCCAGATTTCAGTCTGCCTGGGCTTAAGCTTTCCCACCCTGATCCCTGGCTGCCTGGATAATTCCTCTGTATTCCTCCCCAGCTACCTGTCCTTGCTTCCATCCTCTGTAGGCTTCCTTTTTCTTTTTGAGATTGTCCAGGAGCTCCTTGTTCATCCACACAGGCCTCCTGGCGTTTTTGCCTGACTTCGTCTTCGCTGGAATGCATCGCTCCTGAGCGCGGAGGAGGTGACCCTTGAATATTAGCCAGCTTTCTTGGGCCCCTCTTCCCTTCAGGGCTTTATCCCACAGTCCTCTGCCAAGTGGATCCCTGAAGAAGCACAGGTCTTGGACCTGGTAGGATTTGGTTTTGTTCAAAACAGAAACGTGTGTCTTAGACTTTTTTTGATACGTTATGAGATCTTGCTCTTTCCCTAGGAAGTGGGTCGTAAGTATTACAATTGCAGTTTACAAGGAGAGTGAAAAAAATGGCCATAGATATAATGGGCACTAGATATTATTAGCTTTTTTGGTGTTGAAACAAGTTGTGTGTAAGGCTTTTTTTCTGACAAAACCTTTGCATTAAGAAACTTGCATTATTTCTGTGAGGAATAAACTGGCTTTGTATGTTTTCTATTCTACCGTTGATCAGTGCTTTGTATTGTTTCCCTTTGTTAATAAGCAGGTAAATATCTCCAAATCAAAAGCTTGGTGCTGAGTTCATTGATCTTTGGGAAGCCTTTGATTCCTGACAAAGGAATCCTTCTAGCTACAAGAAAAATTCAAGTGAATTTGAAGTGTGTGTGTCTCATCATGCAGCTCAGACAAGGCAGTGTACCATTAAGAATTAAATTTTAATTTTTTAACGAAAACAGTTATTGAAGAAATAATGATATATTTTCATTTCTAGTCAATTAGAAAAACCACAATTAATACACAATATGGAAAGTATGAGAAATTCTAGGCTTAAGTATTTTACACACTATGGTACATATGGGTTACTTGTTGTTTCTCATTCTGTTGTGCTGACTTTCAGACTATTGGCCTTGCGTGCTGAATTAATTAGGCTATGCATAAGAATGCGTAGTTAAACTCAAGTGGTTCTCACTTCTTTTGATCATAAGGTAATGTGAAATAGGAATATAGGCTTGGTTAAGCCTATATTTTATATATTGGTGTAAGCCTATTATTACTACAATTGATCTTGTGTAAGGTTTAGCGGTGATTTATGAGAATATTTGTTAGAATATTAAAAAGAATAAAAAACTTCATCACCTTTTATGAATGTGTTTGCATTCTAGAAATACACAATTTATCTAGCAGACTCAGGGCATTATTTAATATCTGCATGAGTTATGAGGAAGAATTGTGGTGACATTGGAGGCAGTTGTGGCTTGCAGTGTTCTAGGCTGTAGGTGACAGGGAAGTGAAAAAGGAATTGCTTCATCCTTTAGTCCTGCTGTGATTCATCTTGCACATGTAGCAGTGGTTAGTAGAAAGAGTGAATAAGCTGTTCAAAATAAAATAATAGTGTTCGTAATGGCAGCCAGGCAAGGAGACATTTATGGGACCTGTGAACTGTAGTCCCTGCCCACAAAAAGTGTCACAGCCAGCTGTGGTCCGAGAGCAGCCCACCCTTTGGTCTAAACTGCTATGGCAGCGGCAAATTCTCCACAGGTTTTGCTTTTTATAGGTTTTAAAGTTCAGAAATGTTAACTTTAAATGAGCTGGAGGGATCTGACTTGGTGCAAATGAATCATTTGACAATTTCATGGCGTTGTTACGACCCCGCAGACTTATGGCCTGTCATTAGAAACTCATCAAAATGTATTTATGGAGCTTAATTTCATTGAACTGTCTTGTGTTGTTTTTGTGCTTTTTTCCTCTGAGAAATATTAAGCCTTGATAGTTTCTTTTGTATTAGTAAAGTGGTATGTATTAATGTTTGAGCATACTCATTGAAAAAACACACAGTGACAGATTAAAATGTGGAATTGAAATTCTAGTTATTAAACTTGGCATTTTCCTGAAATAAATATCTGACATGTTTACTAGGCCAGTAGTTCTTAGCTGTTCTTGTTCTTTTCAGAAATGACATGGGTTGCTGCTTAGTATGTGCTTTTCTCTTGCCTTTTTCTGGACCCTGTGAAATATTCCCTACACAAAGACTGAAAACTGCTATAAACTCTTTGAGGTTTCAGGACCTGAGTGGTATTTTATAATGTTAAGGGGTAAGGCTTTGCTTGTGGCTTTGGTTGTGGGGGGTTTTTTATGTTTGTTTGTGGGTGTTTGTTTTTTTTTTTTCTTCCCTGTAGTATTTCAATATTTTGTGTGTTCAGGTTTCCTTTTGTTCGGTTTTGTCTCATTTTCCTTGGACTCCTTAAAGGCTTGCCGTGTCCTCTTACCCAGTATACCAGAGGAATGCTCACTGGAGATTGAGCAAAAGATGCTTTAATCAAGCAAGCTGAGATGTATGTGATCCAAGGGTTGAATAATTCTGACTTCTCTACATTTTGAAATGCATGTTGATGTGACAAGATGAGGTTACAGCTGAACTATTAAAATATTAAGATGGTTTGATTAAAACTTAAAAGGTAGTAGCTGGAAAGTCAAACTACTGTCACAGTTTTTATAGAGTATACAAGCAAACTTGGCAACGTTGCTTTGAGTTTTCAAAAACTCATCATATGTTACATTGTTGAAGCAATTTTAAAACAGAACATCGTGGAAAAACTCCTGAGTTCCTTTATTTTGTAGCCTGCCTAAAATCACAGCAGAGAATTCTCCAAGGGAGGAACAGTAAATTCCACTCCCAAGCTGGATTATGCTTCCTTTCTTTGATTTATTTTATGTATTCCTGATTTATTTATTTGTGCTTATCTGAGGACTGTGAGCTGACAACTGACTCAGCAGTAATAGGAGAGCAATAATCAGAGTAATTTAGCAAAATACATTTTTTGTTTTTCAACATAAATAAACCAAGGTAATCTAAGGGGAAAAAGTGTGAGTCATCAACCTGGAGTTCACTCACTAGCAACCTGTCATCCCACTTTCTCAAGAATATTTTTCTGTGCTTCTTCAAAGGATTTTTTAGATCTTTTCCTTTCTCTGTTGTACTGGTGCTCAGGGCAACATCTAATTTTCATTGAGTTGACAGTGGCCCTAGCACCTGCCACAGGTAGGCAGTACTGGAAGTTAAATCAAGCTCAGTTCCCTGGGAGACAGTAATTCAAGTCCTTGTGTTATGCTAAGGAGGGTGAGTGATGGGGTGTGTTATCGGAAGGAGATTATGAATTCGTATGTTGAAATAAGATATTGAAAGCTCCTGGCGTCTCCTCCCTGTTCCCCCAGGCCAGGAAGGATTGCTGTCCTAGCCGAAGTCCGCGATACCCTTTCCTTCAAGACTTAGTCCTGTATTCGGATGCAGAAGGAACATATCGACCTGGAAGAGACAAGGAACTTCTCTCCTATGCTCTTCCGTGCTGTCTCGACTGTTGCTTCCTCATTTTGGGAATTCTTTTAGTGAGCTGTTTCTGATTTTTTTTTTCTTCCTTTTTTTGTTTTTCTTTACTCATTTGATTGATGCTGGTTAAGATGATCTCAAACCCCTAAAAGATCAGCTGTCCTATATCAGTTATTTAATGAGATAATTTTTGTGTCCAGTTGTTTCTTAATCTAGCTACAAAATGTGTACAAAATTTTCCCCTGAGATTCCTCATGCGCTTTCGTTTGGTCTTGCTCTTTCATGCTCATTCACTCCTGTGCTCTTGTTCTCTCACACCTTCTGGCTCTCTCGCAAGCAGAGATCTTAGCTGGCATGTGATGAAGTGAGGTAAATGCCATCAATTTTGGTGGAGAAGGAACTGTGTGACTGGTTCATACTGGGCTATGAAAAGTTGTTTGGTGGATTAATGACTGGATTGCGGAGCAGAGGAGGACAGGTGACACAGGGCTTGAGGCATGGGATTCGTAGAAAGCGCTGTGACTTGGAAGGGGGGTGGCCTACAGCAAACCCGTGGCGAGAATCCAGCCACTGGGGGAGCAGAGGGGCACACGTACAGCTTTGCATTTTAGTATTTTCAACTAGCAGCCTCCAGAACCAGAGAAAAGGTAGAATCTCAAGGATTCTGCTGGGTGCCATGTTAGTTTGTTCAAACTTCAGGATACTCCAAGGAGACTTTCTTGCCCGTCAGACCTCTGAAGCTCACAGCATCCAGTCTGTCAAAAAACAAGTGCTACACACCCTGCGGCAGCTCCAGCTAGGGAATAGTATTTGGAATGTAAAATAAATATCAGTGATGGCTTTGCTGAACTTGAGAGCGCTCGTTAAGCATCTGCTTTAATTTCTCTTTTACCTTGCTGGCATATGAACAAGGATGCAAGCTGTCTTGGAGAGCTGGTGTTAATGTACAATATTAAAAAATGAGCAACGACTGCGTAGTCAATCCTGCAGATGGTACAGGTTCTCTTTGCTCAAAACGCTGGTTGGTCTTGCTAAGAACCTTTTAAATGGGGAGGCCCCACTGGTTTCCCGGTGCTGCAGTGCACAGCCAGTGAAAATTCTGTGAAATATCACTGGAGAAAATTATTTTTATCTTGTTTTTCATCTTGGATATAAGGAATACTTTAGAAGAGAATTACTGAATGCTAGATACATGAAGAGATTTCCTCTCAAAACTGACTGAATAGTACCTCGATTTTTCAGTCTGCCTAGCAGCTATAGAGTTTGTGCTTTGTGGATCCTACTTGAGACTGAGTGCTATTCCAGTAATGAGGTTAATCTTGCCATTAAAATTAACTGTGAAGCATGATGTTTACTTCGGGTCTATTCTGAAATGTAGGAGTACATCTATGATGAAAGTGATGTGTTATAAATAGTAGTTCTGCAATTAATTCCGAATCATCATACACAGGTTTTTTTGATTTCCCTAGTAATACAAGTAGGGGTTTTGTTAAAATCTTTTCGTCCTCATGTCCTCCCCACATTGTGCCAGACTTGTTTTGTCCGGAATCACTAACACAATGGGACAAAATGCAAAACAACAGGCCACGACCCCTCACATCACGTCTTTATTTCAGGCTTCAGGCAAGCAAAAAAGAATTGTGTTCCAGGTCCTGAAAGCAATACTCCGAAACAGTTTCACACACGTTGACCAGAAAAATACTCAGAAAATTATATTTCAAAGCATCTACAGTAAGCCCGGGGAGATTCAGAGCCCATTTCTATGCAACATAACCCTTCTGCTCTGGAGACGCGTTGTGATATGAGCCAGCCTGTGTCACCTTCCTTGAGGGCTGTGGTCTCTGGACCATTCCCATTGAATAGCACAGCCAGGAAGGAGACCTGGCCCTCTGGTTAAGCTCCCAGACGTAAATCTGGCTGGATTCTACTGTGACAGTCAAGTCTTCTGTTTTATCTGAAGACCAGAGTTTACAGAAGCCATTTAAGCTGTTTACATGGTTGAGATTCATCAAGAGCATTACCTTAATGCTTTGTTGATCTCTAAAGCTTGTATGGGCAGTGGAATGAAGGGAGGAACCACTGTTTTAAAGTTCCTGAGGTAAGCTTAGGAAGTTTTATTTAAACCTATTATAACGGAGTATTTTTTAAAACTTAGAATTGATGTAAAGAACTGCAACCTCATCGAGTACATTTTGGCCTAAATACAAAATAGTGGAAAAACTCCCAGGTATTCTTAGTAAGCACTTTGCTGTGTCTTCATTTGAAACTTGTAGGACAGAGATCTGTCAGGATCTGTAGAGCTGTCTCCTCCACTTTATCAGTTTAAATGATGCTAGAAAAAAGGCTCCTGCTCATAATTCAGGTATTACGTCCATGTTTTAAAAGTAATTCTGGTGTTCCAATGAAAAACTTGCTGCAGGTCCCTTCACAATTCACCTGAGCCGGAAAAGGGTGCGGGAAGGAAGCGGGCAGGGCTGGTATGACCAGTGCCGATCCGACTGCGGTGCTTGCTGTGCTGGTCTCGAGGGTGTAACGTCACCTTTCATCACGACAGAGCTTTGGAATAAATCACAGGCACGTACGTTGTGTGAACTCGCTTTGGGGAAAAGAATTCTGTAAAAAAAAAGAAAACTTGAAAATAGTTTCAGTTAAGGAATAAACATATAATAATATAGGGAATGCAGGGAAAGCTAATAAACTTCTTAAGCATGATCTCAATGTCATTTGTCTTGTTGGCCCCATATGAAGGGCAGGGACTCATTCTGGCATTCTGCATGCTTGGTTGTCCTGCACTGGTTCTCTTGTTCCATTTGGAAATTATGTTTTTGGAGGAAAAGATGTTGGCAGTTGTCCATGCTCAGTTCAACTTGATGGCACATGTGGATTTGATTCAGAACTCCGGTGTGTGACCAGGCCATTAGCGCAGCTCAATTGCCATTGGCTTGATTAAGTTTGAGATACAGAGAAAATCATGACACAAATGTTGCATAAATGCTGACATGGAAATCCCGCGTGGAAATGTAGGTAGACACCACCTGTGAGCCTCCTAAGGATACATGGTAGTGCACTGTGTACGAGACAGGGAAGAATAAGATCCATTTAGATCGTAATAATGGATATGTGATTAGAATTAGGTTGTTAGACTCCCATTATACTACAAAAAGACAATTTTAATTGATTCTTATGAATCACTGTATATTTTTTTGTTAATTGTTTATATTAAATGCATAGTGAAGTTAATCGTCTGCTCAGATGATTTCTTAATATCCTGAGGGATTTTTGCTGTTGTTCTTTAAATATTTGCTTAAGCAGTAGTGCTAGAAATAAGAAACAAAAGGCATTTTATCTTGAACAGAAACAGTGCAGCGATTTGAATTTTGCATGTTTCTTGTTCTTCCTCAGCAGTTGTTACTTTCATTAACGCATTTCTTTACTTTAGGGAAATTACTGCCAAATATGGCTAAATTCCACAATTAGCAGTTAACTCCAGGGTAGTGGAGTTAAACAAACAAACCAAACCCAAACCAAACCCCCCTAAAAGTTAACAGTCGAGATTTTTTTTTTCCCAAGTCTGTTGACCTTTTTGAAGGTTTTTATTCTCTGTTCTGCTGCCTGATTACTTAGGGATTCACTGAGAAGTTTCCTTGAAGGCTATTCTTTCTGCTAGCCATTGGCATGAAAATGCATCTGTCTGAGCGAGACCTCTTTGATCTTCAGAGAGCTTTGTAAAGATAGATTAAAAAGAAAGCTATCAGGCATTTTTTCCCAATGAAATACTGCCTATGATTTCAAGTCAGATAGTGTTTTGGGGGGGTTTTGTTTATTTGTTTTTAGGGAACTGAGATTTGCAGTTGTGATCATAGCTGCCCTTTTTTTTTTAAAAAAAAAAAAACAAACACCCACAACCTGAAAATACATGAATGTGTATGGTGCCCTTTGGAAAGAAAAACAAAAAAAACCCCAAACCAGCCCTCTATGGAACATTTTATGTTAGTTAAAATCCAGAGGGATGATGAATCTAGTACCCTCTGGACAAAATTATGTTTAAAAAGACTTACAAGGGGCTTGATTCCAATAAAGTCATTAAAACAGAATACGTCTCTAAGTAATCTGGGTTTAACTTTATATTGAGGTACTGATGTTCAGATAAATCAAAATTTGCTCTTGCAAGTTAAAAACGGTCTGCTATGTTTACAGACTATATTCTAATCCAAAAAATTTAAATAACGTTAATTTGCAGCTGTGTACCTCCAGTGCCTTTAATTTGAAAATGTGTGTTTACATTTTTTTATTCCTTTGAGACCACATATTTGTATTGAAATTTCAAATAATCTGTGTTCCTGTTTTAGACCCCTGAAATGAGTCATTTCGCATTCAGTAGTTGTGAAGATCTGCGTGGGGGGTGGGAGGGGAAGGATTGTTAAAGCAACCTGACCATTTGTATAGCGTTCAGCAGGGATAAGCGGCAGAAATGCATCATGAGTTCCAGCTATGATTGACTTAATAATAGTTACAATTTGCAAATAGGTATACTTCATACAAAAAATCCCTAAATTTTATTCGGGATTAGCCTGTGTAATTTGGGCATATTTACCCATTGTCGCGATGTAGCCATGGCCAGTCAGATCTCAGTCACGCACTTCGTTTGAGTGTCGGTACCTTCAGTTGTGCTCTTCAGAGACACTCGGTCTGGGTAAGCTGAAGTCTTTCCCCTCCCTGGCCCCAGATTCCATAGCTGCTTTATTTATCACACTTTCTTCCTTACTGGTTTTTAGTTTAATTACTGATGAGATCAGAATATCAGTTGCTGCTCTGTCTCAGAAACATAAATGAATCCAACTTCTTGAGCGTAAGAAGAGGCACAAGGACTTTGTTTAAGGTTTACCAAAAGGGAAAGGTTAAGACAGTGTACAGAACCAGTTTGGGTACTTAGAGACCATTTGATCCAGTTCTTTTCCGTAGAGACCATTTGATCCAGTTCTTTTCCGAGTCCTAATCTATCAATTTGAGTTTCCTCATCTTCCAACAGAGTGCCTTAGTCAACCAGCTGTAGGCTGTTTTGGTTGGTGGCAAAACATCCTGACATTCCACAGGCAGGACCCGCTTTCCTGATCACCCTGCATTTCCCAGTCTTCTGTGCAATGGAATGTGGGGGCAATGGAACAGGGACTATCTTAGTGGAGCTACAGAAGGAGATAAACATCGCTCAGTCAGAGATATTAGGCTTTGTCTTCCTGCTTTTACACCCTGTCTCTGGAGTTTCAAAATATTCTCCACTTGTTTTTCTGAGAAAGCAATGTAATATAATCAGTGAAATTCATCAACTCACTAATCAGTCCCCTAAATTATTAGCAACTCAAACAAAACCCTGCTTTTGGTACTAACTTCAGGGTTACTAATTGTTACTAACCTTTTTGCATTTTGAGGAACAGCTGCTGAGATTTTGGAAAAATAAAGCAAGCTGTATTTGGAAAAAACCAAAAACTATATTTTGAAAAAAAAAGTAATAGGTGTATTTTGCTTTCATTTATTGGATTTTGTTATATTACAACTGCAAGTTAGGGAAATCTGATGTGCTATTTAACATCTTTGTTGGAGACATGGACAGTGGGATCGAGTGCACCCTCAGCAAGTTTGCCGATGACACCAAGCTCGGTGGCGCGGTTGACACACTGGAGGGAAGGGATGCCATCCAGAGGGACCTGGACAGGCTTGAGAGGTGGGCTAATGCAAATGGCATGAAGTTCAACCAAGCCAAGTGCAGAGTCCTACACCTGGGACGTGGCAATCCCAGGCATAAATACAGGCTGGGCAGAGAATGGCTGGAGAGCAGCCCTGAGGAGAAGGACTTGGGAGTGCTCATGGATGAGAAGCTCAACATGAGCCGGCAGTGCGCGCTGGCAGCCCAGAAAGCCAACCGTATCCTGGGTTGCATCAAAAGAAGCGTGGCCAGCAGGGCACGGGAGGTGATTCTCCCCCTCTACTCTGCGCTTGTGAGACCCCACCTGGAGTACTGTGTCCAGCTCTGGAGTCCTCAACATAGAAAGGACATGGAACTGTTGGAACAGGTCCAGCGAAGGGCCACTAAGATGATTAGAGGGATGGAGCACCTCTCCTATGAGGACAGGCTGAGAGAGCTGGGGCTGTTCAGCCTGGAGAAGAGAAGGCTCCGGGGAGACCTGATAGCAGCCTTTCAGTATCTGAAGGGAGCCTACAGGAGAGCTGGAAAGGGACTCTTTGTCAGGAAGTCTAGTGACAGGACAAGGGGTAATGGTTTTAAATTGGAAGAGGGGAGATTTAGATTAGATATTAGGAAGAAGTTTTTTACTGTGAGGGTGGTGAGGCACTGGAACAGGTTACCCAGGGAAGTTGTGGAGGCCCCATCCCTGGAAGTGTTTAAGGCCAGGCTGGATGGGGCTTGGAGCAACCTGCTCTAGTGAGAGGTGTCCCTGCCCATGGCAGGGGGGTTGGAACTTGATGATCTTTAAGGTCCCTTCCAACTCTAACCATTCTATGATTCTATGATTCTATGGTTATTACTCACTAAAAGAGTTTTTATTACTTCTGATGTATTACAGTTTTTATTGTCCTTAGTGTTACTAATTAGTTAACACAACTATTTTGATGTTTGTGTGTAAGTGCTTATTAATTGTTTTATCATGAGAAAAATGAGTGGAGTGCAAATGCCCTATTAATTCATTTCAGCCTGAAAAATTTTCTTATAGTTAGTTTGGCAAGAGGAATGAGTGAAATTAGCTACTAATGAGAAGGTAAGTATAGTAATCTTTTCATGATATAAAACTGTGATTGTCAGTAGGTAGTAATAGGAAACGAGAATATATTTCATGGGACTTTACTTCATTGTGTGAATCATTAACATCATCTGATATTGTAAATTGGGTTATTTCACACCTGGATTTATATCAATGACTGCTAACCCTCCAGCCACAGATACTGATAAGTTTTTCCTAATTAGAGAGTCATTAATGAAGTAAAGAATATGAGCAATCAATTATGACTTGTTTTAGTAATCCAAACAAAAACTTAATTGCATAAATTTGTCTTGTACTTTTAAGTTTTGACAGTGTATTTGTGAAACATGGCAAGAATGTCAACACTTTGTAAATAGCAGGTGTGACCTGTACAAGTTTTTCTCATGTTCAGTTGCAAATTGCTTGACTTGTGATATGCAATGATAGATTAATGGCTTGTTAAAATCCACTTTTTTGTGTAAACAAGAACTTCATATTTCCTGATCTGGTGTGTTCTATTTGCATCATTCATACGGTGAGTTTTATGAGAAATAACTTGCGTCATTTTTTTTTTTTTTTAATTATATGGATTTTCAAGTTAAAAAAGCACTATGTAAACAAAATTTAGCGTTTCTTCAGAGACACCACCCTTGCCTTCAAATTTGAATGTATTGTTCTAATACGTAAGACCTGCACATCTTGTGTTTCCTTGCTCCTATTCTGTCTAGGTCTCTATGGTAAAACAAGGTTTGATGCTGATGGCCTCTTACTTACATTTATCTAAATTTCCTCGTGTTAAAAAATAGTAATAATAATAAAGGTTACCATTCCAAGAAATGGAAGTGTGATCAGTTCTTTTTAGCCCTATCAGCTGTGCAGTGGTAACCTGGCTGCAATATACTTTTCTGTGTAAATGATGCTGCGCGCATTCTACTAGGTAGTGCTGTAGTGCTGTTTCTTCCTGGTGTACTTCACTGCCACGAATGTCTCTGTTAACTGGGGAAGTGCCCAGCTGCTAATATTTAATGCAAAGCAGGAGAAAGGGTGTCCTTGGGCAGGACCATGTTCAGAATACAGTGAAGCTTTTTGGGCGTAGGAGCAGCTATGAAGCAGCTTTTAAGATGCTGCTTGTTGTTGGGTGGCTGGCAAAGCGCCTCTTGGTATCAGCTGCAGGAGCTGTTGGAAGAGAAAAGTTGAATTTGTAGCTAGAATAGGCTGCTCAGTACCGGTTTTCTATCCATATACCGTTTGTGTGCTGTCTAGCAAGCAGTTTCAGCCCACTGCTATGCCAAGATAATAATGCCAGCCTCCTCAAATTAAAAGAGCCTTTCTGATGAATAAACATGATATGAGAGAAGGTTGCTGTAAATATATTGCTTGATATTACGTTGGATGACTTTCTAATTGTACTTTTTCAATTCATCTTGGAGATACAAATGAATAACTTTTGTTATCACATTACAAATAAGGGTGACTGATGTCAATATACTCAGGAATGCTGAGAACAGTCACTTTTTCCATGCTCAGAAATTTGTGGATATCTATGTATATGGTCTCACATGCATGTTAATAATTTTTCTAATAAGCTCTTTCTCCCCTAATTTGGGTGCTTTAGAGGCTTGTAATAAGGGTATAGGTAGATACATACATATGCTAAAATATTTTGAGGTCATGACACACTGGTATTACTAGTGATATCTGGAAGGGATTTATCCAGCATGACAACACTGTACTGCGGTGGAATTATTAACCTTACTTTTGTTATTAACCGATTAAGACACAAGGGAGGAAGATGTCCTTATCATTGCACAGTCATTTTTCAGAGCAGGATTTCACACTAAGTAGCTCCGGTGAGAAGGAGAGGGCTTGTTCCGAGCTGAGTGCCCAGAGCTGTCATGGGATGTCGGTAGTGTCCTTGAGAAAGTGTCTGAGGCATCAGTCCTTCACTTCAAAAATCTCTTTGCAAATAGTACTGTACATTTTGTGTCTGCTAGGTATCACCGCTGAAACCCCTGACAGAAGTTGGTTGATTCGAGGGTTATTTTGGTCAAAGAACTGCTTTCTGGTCAATCTGCTTTCTGGTCAAAAAATTGTTGCACTTCTACGTTGTCCTGAGTTTGAAGAAACGAATTCTGAAAATGAATATCCAAATCTCTAATAGTACTTCACTAAGCATTCCATGGTTTGAGGATTTTGATTATTAAACAACAACTTCTTGTTGAAATAAAAGGTAGGGCAAATTCTAGAAAAGCAACTTCTTTTTTAATAAAGCCATAGCATTATTTACCTGGTACGTATAAGCTGATGAAGCTGAAGAAGGGGTGATACGCCCCTTAAAATTAGACACTGATCTGTCTTTTAGCCAGAGATGCACAGGAGAAGCTTTCACAAAAGTAAAAAACCGTAAAATAGAAAGATGTTTTCTTACATGAATATGCTTAGCAGGAAGCTTGAAAAACATTCTTCCATTAAAGCCAATTATAACCATTGGATATGAAACAACAAAAAAGGTTAATATACTTAAAGGCCTATTTGCTTGATGGTTTCCTGTAAATACTGTTATTTTTTTATTTGTATTGAAGGAATATCAAGAGTGATATGTTAATGATATATATTTCCTTCTTGTTTGTATTCTTTCTTCTAATATTTGCGCTTAGGCTCCAATTAGCTGTGAAATCTGCCTTCAGTGAAATTACCACAAGCATAGCGTGGGCTTGGCAGGAGCTGCTTAATTCTATAGCTACTGGGCTGCCTTAGCGGGGCTTCGCAACCAAGACACTGAATGTCTCTTAAAGGGACTAGGAATAATTTAGGTTAATATACCTCATCATCAAATGGCAATTAGAGGAAAGAATAATGATTCTGTTTACTTCCCCTCATTTCCCCTTATCTTTTAGAGGACAGCTGTCTCTCTTGCCGAGGTGTTTATAGGTGTTTGCTACTTTCTTGTGTTACTACATCCCAATGTGGAAATAAGTATTGTATTACTATTTTTATAGTCTGTTTGCTTGCTTAATTGAGTCTAAAGAAATTGTTCTAGGTTGTCCTGTTTTCTTTGCCATCTGGGAAAGACCTCTTGTAGATCCTGGTTTTGAGTCCTAATTTGTTTGCTCCTAAACACCAACAAAGTTCACAAGTACTTATCCCTTGGGAAAATAAATGTCACTGTGCCATTAAGGGTCCCTATTGTATTTGTCAAGCTCCATAGCTCTGTTGCAGGCTGACAGCTCTTTCTCCCAGAAAGTAAACCACTCGGAAGAGCTGCTGCTCTTAAAAGTCCAGCCTATAAAGACCCATAGGGACAGGAGGGTCTTCCAAAGCAGCTAGACCCAAACTTTTAACTGATCAAGAAAAACCATACTGTTGTTCTCTGCAGATTGAGCCAAAACAAACACTATTTCAAGTGAGGCCGTGCAGTATATCTTCCAAGAATCCTCTGCTGAAGCTACAGAGCCAATTGATGAATAAATACCACAAGGTGAATATCAAAGACATCCTGTATGTTTAGTTTACCAGACACAAATGGAAGGTGAGATAAGGATATGCCCATGCTACAAATAGTATCTCACCAGCATCACAGCCTGTAAAGGCTTTGTGGGTCCTATTTTAGAGTAGCTAACTTAAATTAGCACTAGATTAGCCATAAATAGCTATGGCAGCCTGATATTCTGCATAAGGTAGCCACCAGAGTATTTCATCAAGTTCTTTCACAGATTTTTCCACATCACAGCAGCTTTGTGCTCCTGTGGCTGTGTTTTATTGGTACCTCAACTTGCAAGTTTAATGCCGTGGTCGCATTCAGCTCTGTACTGCAAATATACCCTCTATTGCCAATGTCCTTTGGCATTTCAATCACAGCTTCTAAATCACCTCTTCCATTGCAAAACTGGGAGATGGAGTACGGAGGAGTCCCTTCAGGAATGTTGGAAGCGCAGGCTCCTCCCCAGCCGTGAGCTGCGTGGGCAGAGGGCTGTGCTGTGCCCACCTTCAGACGGCCCCAGGAGATCAAGCTGCTGGCTTTGTCCTATAACCTCTCTGAAGTTTCAAGATCCCATCAGTCTTTTCATATGATTAAGTTGCTGATTTATCAAGCAGTGTTTCAGGATTATACCCGCTGAGTGTAAGGCAATAAGGTTATCGACTCTAGAAAATACTCTTTTCTTTTTCATTTCTGTCTCCCCTGCATATCTTATGTATCTCCAGCCACTGCATTTATTAAAAGTTAAACTATCTTTTGTGTGTGAACCTCATCTCTCCACCTGTGAATGAGTACTAAAGCATTTTTCTTTGTTCATATGTCACAGAAAATAATTTTTTTCCTTAAATTCCTGATTCACTCCTCAATCCTGTGGAGAGAACCATATTAGGAAAGCAACTCTGAAAAGAATAGCGGTTCCCCTCTGAAAAGCTTTTTGTGGTTAATACCTATTGAGGAGCTGAAATACTTCTAAGAAATTTTTTCCAAGCACAAACTGGAGTAAAAGTAAAACACATTTCTATCCTTTAGTTAGGTGCTGTTCTTACTACTGAAAATGTGTTTAGTACTTAATATCCTCCAACCATTGTGTAACCCTAGTCTGTTACTTAAAACTCTTTGGGGGAAAAATTAACACTCTATTATATTATTGTTCCCTTTTTTTTTTTTCATTCAGAAATGGGAGAATAAATAACTATATAGAAATAGAAAAATTTTGTCTTTATCCCTCTTTATATTGCATTGATGATTAATGGAAATATGAAGTGGAATAAGACATTTATGTGTAAGCTGACCAAATTCCGGAGTAGCTATTTTAAGTTCTTTCCAAAATAATAGGAGAGAAGGTTAAACTGAAACTTTGGCAAAATCAGCTAAAATCAGTGGCCAAAATTATATGAATCAGAAGCTTCATTTGGTAATAAGAATCAGCATGAAATGAGTTTTTTTCAGATCTTAACTACACTTAATGCATATAAGTGGCAAGTGTGTCTCTCGTGCTTTCTGCAGAAGACCTGGGCTGTCTGGAGCCCTCAGCACACGGTCCACTTTGTTTAGACTTGAGTTTACATTTCAAAGCTATGAAATCGAAGCAAACCCTTTCTGCTGAATTTAGCAAGAGTTGTATATTCTGCAATAATTTTCATAAATTCCTCCGAGTGACTCTCATACTCTACAGACTTGCAGTGCTTTCTATGATGTCTGCCTTTGCTTGAAGGGGGCTGTGAGCGAGGCTTCCTGTGTTTCATGTCCTCGGTACTTCATTTGTTAATCTTCTCTCCCTCTACCCTGCTCTCATGAAGACTCCTTAGACTTATCTGCTAATTTAATGAATGCATGGAAGCTCTTCAGGAAGGTGTAAATTTAGACATGTATTGGTGGAAAGTCTTTTGTTCATTTCAAAACAGTCATTTTAAATTTTTAAATAGAAATACAGAGCACAAGACTTCAGAAATGTGAAAGTGTGCGCATATGTATTATGACAGTGCTTACTAGAAGCAATTTTGTGCCTTCTGCTTTTATTTATGAACAGATCTCTGCTAATTCTATGTATGACACAAGTGTTCAGCAGTAAGCAGGCAATATCTGTGATTTTCTTTAACTACTCCGATGTCAGACTAAGGAACTGAGAGAGACATTAGGGCAAGAACTTCAGGTGTTCTATTATAAAACCCCAGGGCTATGGAATTCTATAGAAGTTCAGTGATAAAAGGGTTCAAATATTCATTGAGAAACTGACCAGCTCGTACCTCTTATAATGAAATATGAATAAAATGGTTTAGACATAGAAGGCATTTTGTTGACTGCCAGAGAGCTCGACCACTTTCTGGTTTACTTGGATGACTTTTCTTCATTTCACCCAGATATTTTAAGCTTTGTTTGAAGTCAGTGAAATGAAAAATACCACTGATCTAATTCAGTAGCAGAATATTTAGTAAAAATGATGAACAATCTGAAGTTTAACTGAAGTGTCTCTATAATTCTTTTAGACTAGTCAAAAAAGATGCATGTCTCTTATTGTTTTATTAGGTAAAATGTAGATAATATGTTCTAACTAATAAATTGAGATTTACTTGTCCAGGAAATCAGAAATGGTCTTGTCAGTGTTCTTCTGCTGGGAGCTCAAAAGTAGGCCCTCGGAATGTGCTTTCCCGAAGAACACACTATTTTCATTATCAAGGAAGAAACCAGCTGAACATAGAATATGATTTAAACAATAATTTAGACTTTGAGGTTAGGACATACAATGAATAGCCTTTCCTAGCTCACACATTTCATCTAAAACTGAATGGTTTTCATGTCTTAACCAGTCACGTTTTGTTGTTTATCATGAATCTAATAAATTTGCACTATCTAAAAATCTGAGAAATTTTGTATTGCAAACACATTTAATATTGAAGGTGTCTACTTTGCTATTAAAACCGTATAGTTCAGTAAATATTGGTTACCAGCTGGCAATTGGTAGCACACATAAAACATTCTCTATTAGCAAAGCAGAGAAATACTTCTGTGTTTTTTCAACAGTGATATTACACCCATATACTTATGAAGTGTAGCTCTAATTTTCTTCACATATGGTGAGAACATTTATTAATGTCAGTGGATGTGTAGTTCGAATTTTGTGTTTTCATTGTTTCTTTTGTTCTTTGAAACAATAAAAAAAAGAATATGAATGGGAAACAATTTTGTTGAGTAATTTACTGTATGTAAGTTATGGGTGAAGTGTCCCATTCAAACAATCTTCGAATATTTTAAAGTGTTTCTGTAGTAAATTATTTATTAGTACTCAGGCTACGAAACAACACAGAGCTACTTATTCTCAACCATATCTTGGAAAAATCCCAGATATATCAATTTCTTTTCAGTTGACTCACATCAGTTCTGTCATTTTTAATTATCGTAGGATCATAGAATAATTACAGTATTAGGGAAGCAAAGTAAGAATTTGAGTGAGGCCATCAGAAAGAAAGAAAGAAAGAAAGAAGAGCAGCAGATTTTAATCTGCTATAATTTGGTATATAACCAAACCTGATGTTTAAACGCTGAAGAAAACATCTGGGTATACTTAAACCTTACTTGAAGACAGTTTGTTTTAGTACTTGCTTTTAGAAGTGTTTAACTTTCTCTTCATTTTTTTTTTCCTCATAGCGATACAGCATGTGTATTACCATCAATACTGTAGCGGTAATGATAAAAGTAATGTAGCTTGGTAATCATTGCTATTCTACAGTGAGTTTCTGCAGCAGCAGGAGAGATTATTTTACAAGTGGCTGTACAATACCAGTTATGATATAGAAGGAACTTGCAATTTCTGTCCCCTTCAAAGAGATGACATTTAATTATGGTAATAACTTTACTGATAGCTGATACGCAGTATGGTGTGCATTAAAATTATACTGCCTGTGAGAAATTACATCAAAATGTTGGTTGAAAACACAAGGAAAGAGAACACCTCCCCATGGGAGAAAATTGTTAGGAATGTCTTTTGACTAAAGGGGTAACGCAGCAGTTTTGTTTCTTGTATCTTTCTGCCAAGGTGGTAAAAGATAATTTGACAAAGGCTGTCAAATGCGGTAACCTCTTCTAATTCCTTCCCTGCACGTCTTAATCCCTGACGCGGTCTCCTCGGATAGTCGGGCTGGGAGAGTGGGGAGTTTGGGACGCGGCGCCGCTGCGGCAGTTTCCTGCTGACAGATGCAGTGACCTTCTCAGACAGACAGCTCTACGCCGAGTGAGAGCCCAGCCATCCCACCTGTATTGATCAGAATGGATTTATAGAAAGTGATCCTCCCAAGCCTGGTGCTGTGAAACCCCGCAGCTAAATAGACGTTTGATTTGGAGACTTTAACCTTTAGGGTGGTTTTTTTTCTCTCATTTCAATCTGATTTGTAAAACGGAATCTGAAAATGTGTCTTCTGGTGGTAAAATGCTGTTGTCTTTCCAAAAGATATCCTTAAATATCTGAGGCAACTCCAAGTCCAGAAAGATAAGAACAGAACTGGAGTTCACTCTGCAAATAATAGAGAGATTAAAAGAGCAAACTGAGATTGAGACGGCAAATAACTGTTTGCTGGGCCTGAAGAGTGACAGGATCTTTTCAACAATTTTCCAAATAAAAGATAAATATTTTTGCCAGTTCTCCAACTGGCACTATTTTAATGTAAATATTATATGTATTATGTGTAATCATATGTACAATATGAATATTATATTCTGTTACAATCTAATGATATCTTGTAATATTTCAATAGCTACAACTAACAGGCACAAACTGGCTGCATATTCCTGTATATTTTTCATATTTGTTTTTCAAACCAGAGGTAAATAAATGGGGTTTTGGTTGTAATGTTCTGTACATTTACAACATATTTGACGTTAAAACTTGATAATTTATTTCATCTTTTACGGTTGTAATTTAAATATGTTACTTAACACTTCATTAAAAAGGTATTGCTTTTAATAAAGTATAAATCCTACACTAGGAATTCTGCGGCCTATGTAGTACAGAGACAGTCATGGAGAGACCGTGTAATGCTGCATATATAAACTCTGTCCGTTCTGAAATATGCTTAAGCAATAAATAAGCATCTCTTCACTGAGAACTAAAAATCTGCTGTCTCCAAGGGCTGCTACTCCTGTACCCTGATGCTGTTCCAGAGACCGGCCAAAGAAACCGCGGAACGCGGTGTGTGCCGAAGTAGCCGAGCAGCTGGCATAGTTCAGGAGCTGAATGGGCACAGGGGCTGAGCTGGGTTTTCATTCCGAAGGATGATTTCCTCAAGTTCACCAGGAGGACAGTCCTAAGGAAACTTGCATTTTTTTGCTCTTTGTACCTCTTTTGAGGATCAAGAGGTTTAACATCCGGCAGTGTCAGTTCAGCACTTTGCAGAAATTCCAGGGGGAAGATTTTCAGAATTACGTAGGGAAGACCCAACTCTCCTTCTTATCTTCTGAAAATCTGTGAGAACAGGAGAGGGACGTAAGGTATGTGACACAGTGACGTGCGGTAGAACTGGGCAAAGGGAGGATTTTTGTCTCAAACATTTTAAAGCAGAGTAAGTTAATACCGTGTGTCATTTGTCTTGATAGTGCTTTACGTGTGGTCTCAGTGGAAAGAAGGCAGCACTTAGAATATTACATAATGCAAGTATGTATGTGATGAATTATATATTTTAAAGGAGTCATTAGTCAAGTATGCAGCGGGAACAGTTCAGGTTGGATGAGGAATGGATGCCTCCAGGATGAACGCAAACAGAAATGAATTAAGCATTGATGGCCTCCCGGATTCAAGAAGAATCTATGGGCCACCCATGAAACTTAGAGCTTGTATGATCCTTTGTAGATCGAGTCTGATTTGGAAGGGAGGGATTTTGGGACGTATCTCTATCAAGTAGCCCAGATGCCGAGCTTCAGGTAAATCCATTGCGGAGTTACTCTAAGCACTTGACTACCCGGGTCGAATGACTAGGGCACATATTGAGAATTTTAAGTGAAAGTAATTAAGCAAGTATTAATTGTACATTATTAGGCTGTGGATGATTCAGGATGAAGGTGACAATTACAAAGCACTCTCTAATCTGAAGGTGATGAGTCTGAGTATAGCAGCGCTTGCAGACGACCCTGAAAGACTTGTGTCCTGAGCTTCAGATAAACCCTAAAGCGTTAGACACACCAAATATTAATTCACTAGGAGAACATCCTCTGCCAAAGACCTCCCCACCACGTGGGTTATTTACTGGGTATCAATTTCTAGAGTTTAATTTTTCAGTCTCATCCAAAAAATGTTGACACAGTCCTTTTATTGCTGCTTAGCGTGTTCCTTGGGAAAGAGAGTTACCTGGGAGATCTCTGGAAACACTGTTTATCTTAACCAGTATGAAAACAGAGTGGATAGTCCTAAAGGACATCACTTTGAGAGCTTTCTTAAGGCTTCTCAGAAATGTGGGCAAAATGTGCTTGTGCAAAAAGAAAAGTTCTCTGCAAGAGTGAGGTGGGTAATAGGAGGTAGGTGACCTCGGGGTTTTAGAGTGGGTGTGAGAAGTCAAGTGGGATATTAAGATGCCATCAAAAGAAAGAAGAAACATGGGAAATGAAGAGTGAGGTTATGTGAACAGTGGGAACAGAATATTGTGCTGCAGATATTTGTTAGTGTTCAGGAAAGTGTGTATTGCTGCACAGCTGATTGCTGCCTCTTGCACAGGTAAGTGGCAGGGTATCACATACTGAAAATATTTCACTTTTCCCCAAGCAGTCAGTTGCTAATTGTCAGTCGCCTATTTTGCCTAGGCCAAAAGTCACCTCTAATCATAATCTTGTAGTTTTGCCCCTCCCTCTCCCCCCAAAAAAGGTGCAGGGGGCTTGGTGGTATCAGTCTCTTTTCAGGAGAAAATGTGTAGACCACTGAAGCTTTTAAAAGGAGATAACTGAAATCTGCATCCTGTAGTGTCAGTAGGGATGGTATCAAAGGGAATGATACTAGAACAAATGCAGGGTAGAACTTGCAAGTAAAATATAAAAAACCTGCAAACCAGAATGAACTAGTATTAATTTCTGAGATGGCGTGGATGGCTAGAAGAAAAGCATTTATGTAACTTCAGTGAGAATGGTTTTAAGAAGAAAGGAGATTATTTAAAGCATGAAAGGCACAGGATTAATGATGATACAAAAGCAGACCAGATACCAGACTCCTTTGAAAGTCTGTTAATTGTTTAGATTTTCTTTTTTCTTTTTTTGTGCAGAAATGAAGAAGCAAGACCTGAGGACAATGTAGCTCTGGGTAAAGAGAAATGAGAGTAAGATAAGATGTCCACTTTCTGAAGAAGGTTATATATGCCTCCTTGTGGAAATCACTGACATTACTCATTTGTCTAAATAGTGTTAATGAGCATGTAGGAAGGCACTCTTATTGTCCTCAGTGTCTGATAATTGCCTGTACTCAAGGTTCTCTAGTTCTATAAAGCTCTGTACTAATACCCCCATGCTGTGACACTTTGTTTTGACTGTGCTGTATCATCAGATTAACCGTTAATTTGGCCATTGAAAAAAGAGTAGAAAAATATTTTCTTGAAGTTCTTTTGCAGAAGGGCATTCTTAGTCACAGCGACTGGATAATTTAAACTAATATGAAATTCACATAGGTTATCCAATGATAGCATTAAGTAAAAAAAAGTAGATCAAAGCATTCCAATTTGCCTAAGAGGAAGTAGGGGGAGACTTCTCTAGACTGGTTTACAATGTTTGTGTTACGCAGGGGTTTAGTGTACAGAAGTCATAGAATGAAAAGTTCAGGGAAAGAGGCATTTCTTGCTGAAATGTCATTGGAAGTAAAGGTAAGAGTTTTACTCTTCTCTGAAGCAAGATGCTTACTTGGATGGTGCAAGGATGAAGGCATCAAAGTATTGTGAAGATCTTACAGAATCAAAGTTTGGAAAATACTGCTGTGGGAAGATGGTATTTTTCAATTTCTGTGGATCCAGCTAACGCTTGTCATGTGAATTAAATGTTTTCATACTGATAGAAGTTACTGCCTCTAAAAATTTGTATTAGGCATTTAAAGTATCATCAAATTTTAATCAATATAATAATATTGATCAAAACAAGCGTTGCTTGTTTGAAAATTAGTATTGGAGCTTGCTCTTGCTTTTGCTTAAATCTGTAATGACCTCAGAGAAACTATAGTAATTTGTATCACTGAATCACCTTGATTCTAAGCAATAACCTGAAATCCTGCAACAGTGTGTAGGATTCTCCAAAATAGCGCCATTCCAGCCATTTCAAGAGCAATTCTATTTAATTGCCTGACTCTGGCTGAGTTTCAAACGGAAGCTGACTCTGTATGTGTGTTGCTTGATGTAACAGGTGGGTCCTGTCATCCTGCTGATCTGATTATCTGTGGAAACCTACTGCATAATTGTTTTGAAGTAGAAAATTAACAGTAAAGGGAGCCCATTCCTGTCAGCCTTCCCACTCTTCAATTTTGCTTCCCAGGATTTTTGATGTTGTTACCAACTTTTTCTCCCAGATGTAATATTGCTACTTATCGTAAAAATTAGTGGCTTTTACTTCTCGGCTGAACACACTGTGAAGTACTTTAAAACTTGTAAGAGTGAAAATTATTAGCTAAAAGCTAATGCTTTTTGAGATCACATCCTTTTAAAATGGCTTTTAGTAATTTCAAATGTGTACTAAGTCTAAATGCTATGCATTTTGGTTTTGAAAAGGCACTTACTGAGATTTGCAGTTTATTTTTAGAGATAAATAAGTATTGATAACATTTGATGAAGATTACACTGACTCACTAAATGTGCATTTACTTTGATAATGGTGGGTTTTTTTTTTTTGGAAACCTGGGGCATGTCTGACTTTCTTCAAACCCGTTGAGGTCACTATGTGCTGTGATCACTGTTCTGCGATCACTAACTCACCCTGTTTTAAAATACGTTCTTTGACTGCTCAAGAAAAGACCATATCACAGGTGTTTTGGGTTTTTTTCAGTCTTACTATTTTTCAGATGCTCATTATCTTGTTCAGCTGAGTTTTACAAAATTTTTGAGTAATGAGTAGTATGAAGTCTCCTAAAAACTAGTAAGTTCTTGACACCGTGTTGCATTTAAGATGCTCAGGTTTGTTAGAGAATATAAGCTGACCACAAATTGAAAGCTTTAGACATGGAATTTTTCTCTTTGTTTGTTCTTTTTAATGTAAACTTTTATGTATGAGAGTGCGTTTATGAGAGTTTGCTTAAAAAACCCTACACATAGCCTGTACTGTGTTTTCCTATAATTCCAGTGTCACTAGCCCTGTTGAGTGCACTGTTTTAGATATTGATGACATTGTTTCACCTATCATTTTGGATTCCTGGTAATTAAAATTACATAGCATTGTTGGGAAGCTTACTGCAATCATGTCCTCACTTGCGAATGATGAATGCATATAAACTAAAAATATTTAAATGATACGTAATTGCTAGGTTCTTGACTCAACAATTAGTTAGCTCTAGGGAGAGGCAATGAAAAAGGAAAAATGTTCATTAGGGCTTAGGGATTCAGCCTGATGTATTAGAAGGAATTGGATTATTCGGTTTACAGTGTTCTTAACAGATTCAATTTCAACCAGAGATAATTGAAGTGTCGTCAAAGCTGTGTGCATCACTAAAACATACAGAAAGACACACTCCCATGGGTTCAGCAAAACAATATAGAACAATGTGGAGTAGCTTTTCAGAGGTTTAACTGCCATTACATTGAAACTGCTTTTAACATATATTACAGCAAACTTAGATGAATGCCTTCCTGTGTAGCTTGCAGAGAATGAATATGTGTAGATTGCTTTGTTTCGTTGTTGAAGGAATCTGTTTAACAAATTATTAAACCTAATACCAAAACTTGTGTCTTTGTAGCAAAAATTAATCCAACAAATATAATACAAGTAGTTCTTGTGAAAGTAACGTCAGATTTTTCTAATCCTTTGAACTTGCTTCAGAACATAAGTACTTCTCGTGAACTCTAAGGGGTTTTTTTAACTTTCCCACTGTGTTTATGTATAATGGACATCAACAGGGTTTTAGTAAAACACTGGGGTTTTTTGTTCTTTAGCTCTGAATGTGAGGTCATTCATTGATATCGAAACTAGAAAAATATTTTACGTTTTATAGTGATACCTAACTTTTTTAACAAAATGTTTTATCTTCCATAGTATTGAAGCACTTAATGTATTTTATGCTAAAAGATATAAGGAAAAGCTTTTTGATATCAACGCGGAAAATCATCCACTGAGGCCACTTCATAACCATTTTAAAGGTTTTCATAATGAAAGAGATTATTGCTTTTAGAAGGCTCCTTAAACACCGTTCATCTCGATGGAGAAGGCCAGGGAGGAGCAGCCATTTATTGTCAGTGTTAAACACAGCACTGGCACAAGAGAAACGCAGTCTGTAATATCACAGTGCATATTACATCTCTAAGTAGAAAATCCTGAAGTGTTGGTTAAATTATTTTACCGCTATCATATTTTTTTTTCCCTAATTATTGAAGTAGGCAAGGTTATTATTGCAGAAGCTACACTGGTTTAAATGATCGTAGTTAATTTGGTAGGAGCTTGACAAGGTAAAGGCAATAAGAAATGGATTCTCAGATAAAACTTGGGGCTTTGTGCTGTTTCCAATTCAGCGATTTCAAAGCACTTTGCCAGGATTAATACTCTAAGCCTCCACACAATTCCCAGGAGGAAGTTAAGCATTATTCACATTTTAGAGATGGGTAAATGAAATCCAGAGAGGTTATAACCTGTACAAAGTCACACAGAGGCATAAGGCCTCTGGAGAATGAGGGAACAGACACAGAAATTTTTGCATCTTGTTACCTGCTGTTACCAAGTGAGTAAAAGATCACCTGGCAGATACAAGAAACCCCTCTGAGACTCAAGAGTTTAAGTCACTTTTAACCCATTTAATGGATTTGTAAGTAAGAAGCAGCAGTTATTTCATGCAGGTCTTTAATTCCTCGTGAGCTATGTCATGTCTGACCTTCAGTAAAGTTGTTTTCTGTGTGGCAGCATGCTCGTATTATGGAAGCATATCTACAAAGATAAGACTGCAAATACTGGAGTATCCAGGTTCATCGGCGCTTAGGTGAAATGTCATTTCTCCTGGTGCTTTGCTCTGTAAGGAGCAGTGAGCTAGGAGATCAAGAAGCCTCTTTTTAAGTCGTCTGCTTGGTCTATTTCAAAATTTTAGTTCACTTTGGGGACAAAAAGTCTAAAACAAGACTAACGGCTACAAAAAGACTAAACCAGATTGTTTCTGTTTCTTTACTGTAAGATGCCAGATGAGTAAGATTGTCTGTACCCCCAGCTGCTAACCAGAGAGGCTGGCGTAATCAAATGGCAGAGATTGGCGAGAGGGTTTTGAGTGGCTCTTGTTGTTTTTATATGCTTGACATAAATTACCTGTTTTCCTGAACGTATTGGTTTGCTGCATGCTGACTATGTAGTTTGCTGGCTGTATTTGTTTATATATGTGTTCCCTGAATGCAGGCACTTTGGGATTATGCATTGATACCAAACTGTGGTGTCCGTGTAGGTACACTGTAACTATATTCTTCAGGGTATGTGTTTGAAAAATTAAAATTCCGTTATGTGTGAAAATGTGTAATATTATTAATGAACATACTTTTATTATAATTAGTGATGCTCTTCAGACATATTGATTCATCTGCTGGGGAGGTCAGATTGCTGTAGCACTATAGTTTTTCCTAGTCTGTAATAAAATCAAATAAATGGGAAAGAAGCCTGAGGTATTTTGGACAAGGTAGGATCGTGCTTGGAGAAATGGAAAAAAACAGAGATGACCTTTGAAAAGTACTTATATGGAGGAATTAATGTTTTCTTAATATCTCCTTATTTGTAATGCTTGTTACAGGCTCGTTACTCATCAGCAATGTTTTGATCTGTGTGGTATTGCTTTCAAATCTGAAATATACAGAAGCAGCTGAGATTAAATAATAATAATAATAATAAAAACCCACTCTGCTCTAGCGAAGGGAACCTTTTGCAAATGACATAATACTTCCTTGGTTACCTTTGTGTTTCAGGATGGATAGTGTGTTATTTTTGTAGCTGGAAAGAACAAAAATACCTGCGTTAGAACACTTCCCTTGAACCTGCATAAAGATTCTTTTTGTACAATATCTCTTTATTGATAATACTGTCTCTAGGTACAATGAAGTGATCACTGAAGATCCAGTTCAGCAAAGTACTTAGTACTTGCTCAAGTTAAAACATACGAGTTGTCCAACTGACTGTTAAAGAATTATTTATTTTGCTTTTCAAACTATTGCCTTATTGGCAAAATTGGAAGGTATGATGTTGGGTGAGGAATTGGCTCTTGCTCTTACAGGGCTTCAAGGAGTGTGGCTGAGGCTCAGGGAATGACGGTGCCACCTTGAACAGGAGCACCTTGAAGGCAAGTGTTTTGCTAATGTCAGAGTACCTGAGCGTGGTGATTGTCAGGCGGAGGCAGGAGGGTGGTAGGCTGCCCTTGAGAGATGATGATCCTATTTCGGTGGACAAAATTACAAATTTTTCAGATGGCAGAACATTCTCTTGCTCAATGTCATTCATATAAAAGGCATTCTAATGAGAAGAAAAACATGCTAAGTGAAGTATGCAAAATCTTGAGCAGTCATTACTGACTCCTGCAGTTTCCTGGCTGATGATAGCCAGGTTTACAGACCCGTGTATTTGATCAATAGTCACTGGCAGCCGTTAAACTCTAACGAGTCAGTAGCAGCTAGCAGCAGCAGAGGATGTACTAACAGTAGATAGCAGTTTCTTGCGTTTGGAGATCGCTGTTTCTGAACTGTCACTCGGACGTGTGGCACCCCGGCTCCAGTGCTATGTCTGAGCTCGGCTGAAGCTTCTCTGAAGTTCTTCCACGGGGAGGGATGGAGGCATCAAGCTTCCACTCAGCTGGCTGGCAGCGTGCCTCTTCCTGTGGTGTACCAACGGATGAAATCGCACACCCTGCGCGTGGCATTGTTACGGCGTTAAGCACCCTGATTAGTGAGCCGAGGGGAGAAGGTGGTGAAATTTTCAGCTGTCACGTAGAAATTCCTTGTGACTGGTTCTTGTGTTTGTCTGGAGCCAATATTTTGTGGTGTACTTCCATTCATCGTCAGTAGAGCTCTTCACATGTATTTTGGTTGCATGCTTTCGTAATGACACATAAGCTACTGTCTATTCAGTTAATTCTTGCTTTTCAATTAGTGAATATTGCTATGTTTTGAGAGGTAGGGTTAAAAAATATTTGCCTTCGTTCACAAGGTCAGTGATTCTTGTTTAAAGCTGGTCTAGCTGGACTAGTGCTTCAGCTGTCCTTTTTCTGGTACCAACTTCTGATGGCTAGTCGCTACGAACTTGGGTATTGCCATCGGCCTGATTTTTACATTGTCTGAACTGGAAGAAAAATGTGATGTGTCGTGAAATAGGCAGTTTTTTCAATGAGCTGGCCAGTCCAGGGTTGGGGGTATCCATGCGCTATCCATGCGTTACGACTGAGCAGCGGTGTTCCAGAAGCCTCGCTTCAGAACTTGTAACCCCCTTTTAAATATGGGCTCTGATAGAATAGGATTTGTTTCAGTCATGACGTGGTAAATTTATCCTTGGGGTATCAGGAAGGAGGAGTTCCATCAACAAGTGTCTGCCTTTCTGTCAAGATCTGATTAGTTGTGAAATTACAAGTAGCATTTTAGACATGGTTACAGTAAAGGTTACAGGCACTCTTTGGATCTGAAATTTCATTTTAGAGCAAAAGGTCCCCAAGGGCTGGTTTAATTTATTTAATTACATTGTACAAGACTTGGGTAATAGTTTTAGATCAAAGTATAAAAACCAACTTCCAGGCGAATTTGTAATATAATTCGAAGTGGGTAAATTGCTAAACACTTCAGCAGCTCTGCTTCATAGGATGGAATGATATGAGGATATGGATTACAATGATATAGTACAAGTGAAAGCCTTATATTAAAATCATAAATAATAAACTAGGAAAAGTAACTTGCTTGATTGTAATGGCAGCATATCTTCCTTGAAAAGATTGTGCTACAAAACTGAATTAAATTGGCCTGGGAAGCCCCCAGGCCTTTTTAAGCATTTCTTACCCCTCTTGGTAGCATGGACAGGGAAGATGGGCTTTATGTCTAGACTTATCATAAAATAATTCTATTTCGAAGAGTTCTCTGCCTGTAGTGCAGGAAGAATTATTTCATTAGTTCTAGGTCTTTCCCTATTAGGTATGTCACAGTGGTGGCGGAAACTGGCTTACGCTGTGGGATTCCCCTCATTGCATACCTTAAGTGATGCTTCTTTTCACTCTTCCCACTTTCAGCTGAAACTTCTGTATCCATTTTCCTAAACATGACATTTTGGATGGTTTTTTCTAGCTATTTTACTACCACGTACTCAATTGTATTGGGCATCCGCAAGCTGTTCGCTTTTAGGTCTGTGATTAGCAACACGCTGAAAATGACTCAAACCCAGCATCACCTAAGCAAGGCTTTTAATTACTCATTTTCTAAAAGTACCAAATGCACAATGCAAGAACCAGAAAGCATAAAATAATTTACAGGACCAGATCTTTCTTACACCATAATTTTTCTTTGCCAGGTCTTTTGATTTACCCCTAGGCAAACTATTTTCAACTCTCTTGCTAGAAGTAGTAAACCGCTTGGTTGGCGCGTGCCATTCTCTGTGTGTTTCCTTGCTAATCAGTCAGCTTTGACTGTCACTCACAGTGTCATGTCTGATTACTAATACAATTTCAAGGCCGAGGCTCCACTAATGGTCGTCATTTCTAAAACTTGACAAAGGAGATGGATGGTGCGGGTGGAGGCTGGCGATAAATTGGAACTGTTGTATCTGGTGTTTGTGAGTCTGGCTCTTATCTGAGTTACTGTTTTACAGTTCTTATATTAAATGTTTTGATCCACAAGTACATGCTACATCCGTCAGTTTTTCCAATTCATCATGCATGCTCTTATAGCTTCTTTTTATAATTTTTAAAAAATAGACCAACAATTTCATTGCAGCCTTCCTTTAAATAAAGGCGCTAAGACACTTTGCCGTCGGTGTTCCTAAGATCAATATTCCTCTGAAATGTAGTGCACTTTCTTCTGTTTCATATTTAACGACCAGTTCTGTTTGTTTCTGTATTGATGGACTACTGTTTCATCGTTTTCCATCCTGCTTATTTAATCTATTTGGCATTGCAGCAGTGTTAGTTTTTGCTCAGCTGAGGTAAAAGTTATGACTCATCTAAGAGCTGTCTTCCTAATGATGGTATCTCCCACTTCAAATTATTCCACCTCAATAAACTATAAGGACATTGAATTTTGATATTCAGATTTTGGGTTTGGAACAAAAAGAAGCAGCATACAAAGAAATTACATCAGATACTCATAGCTTTTTCTAGAATAGACTTTATGATCAGGTTCATGAAAAAGGTTAAAAATGAAAGAAAGGAGTCGAAAACTGAGGAATATTGCCAAACTTGGTTTTCTCCATGGTAACTGTCAATGCAATACCAAAATTTTTCATATGGATATATTAATTATTACAGCAGAAATAGTAGTAACTATAGAGCTGCAGTAGAACTTCTTTATGCTAAAACACAAACTTGTCTTTTCCGTTGAGGGACAGAGTGAAAAACAGAAGTGGTACTACCTGCTCCCTGGCTCCTGAGCTTATCAGCCAGTCTTCAAATTACCCTTTAGTTCTTTTGTCATTTAACAGTAAAACCATTCCTGATTAATAAAAAAAGTTGTTTTGTTGATTCTCTGTGGTCACTGGGTCAAATAGTGTTCTCTGTGCTTCTTGCACAAGCCAAACAACCACCGTTTATTTAAATTTTGCGATATCATGGCAGATGATAAAATCTACTGCAGTTTCCAGGTATATAAAATTCTTGAAACATCATACTAAACCTAGAATGGGAGTCTTTTTGTTGTTCACAGACACAAGAGTTTAAAACTGCAGGTGGCTCACCAGTTTTCAAATATCTATATTTAAGTAACTGTCTTAAAATGTTTGGTTAGTCTCACAATTTGCTGTTTAACATCAAGGATTTAGTCAATGGTCCTGTTTATTATTTGTGCTAAAGTCCCTTTTCAGTGTAAAAGAAGCATTAAACTGGTGGATGTGAAAAATGGGTGCGAAAAACCACATTTTTTTTTACTTTTTTTTGTGCTTATGAAGTTTTTCTTGAAACTTCTTTTTTTGGGGGGGGAGGGTAGCCTCACTGTATTTTTTTACAGTTAGCACACAAGGCTTTGCATTCTTTTTTTCTTTCTGTCATTTGAACTTCAATGTTTTGAAGGCCCTTTTCTTACTAGCCTTCTCTGTCCTGCTGTTTAACCTCTCTGGCCCTTTTAATAAGCTTCCTTATTCTAGGCAGTTTCCCCTCCGAAACTAAATAATACTGTATTAGATTTTGATAATAGTTAAACTTCTGAAATTGTGTGTTCAAGTAGATGTTTTTATGGAAGCAACAAAATTCAAAGAGTGAAAATAATTCCATGCTACTATATTAAATGATTAAATCATCACTATCACTTGTGAAGTATATACAGACTATGTTTAAATGTTACTAGCAGAAGGTTGAGTATTTTAGGATAAAAGTTTTCATAGTAGCTAATTTGAAAGAGCTGTTAAAGTTTATAGTTCAGTTAATAAAATTTAGTTAAATAATTGGACTTGTTTAAGAATAACCTAGAGACGGGAAAATAATCTGATTATCCTTTGTCTAAGGTAGAAGCCACAATTTTTATGTTCCACAAGTTCCTGAAAATTGGTAGCTGGGTAGTATAGAGAACCCAAATTACTGCTTCCATTAAACATCACCTCAGCAATTGCCTTTTGTGGTTGATGTCCTGGCTCGCCAGAGGGTTTCTCAGGATTTCTGGGACCTGCTGGAGTGCCGGCGGGAGGGACTGAGGTGAAGCAGAGCAAACTGCGGCTGCGCTGGAGCGCGCAGATGTTGGGATGTGGAGGGGACCTGGTGCCACGTGTGGACCTGGACTGATGGTGAGCCCTGGAGTGAGAAACCTCAACCCATAGCTTGAGTCCACAGAGACGCATCATCTTTCTCAGACGGCGTGCTGAGGTGTGGCTTCAGAAAAGACAAATACATTTGTTCAGGCCTTTATTATACGAGTCTAGTCAAATGAATACCCAAAAATCTAACTTTTCTGCTGTTAGGAAAGTTAATAGAAAGGGAATAGCAAAGAAGAGAAAAAATACCCAAGAGAAGAGCTAGAGGCCGTCGTTCTCACTTTCCACAGAAGGAGTCATGAATGAAGGGAAGACTTTGGCATTACTGGAATTTGAAAATGGGGAAGGATTTTGTAGAGGCAAGCGTGTCCATGGATAATTGCACTTTATTAATTCCCCAGCTGACAGAACAATGTGCTTGCTTTACACTGCTTTTCGGTGTTGTACTTGAGATACTGGAAGATGTGTTTGTCACTGTGTTGTTTTGCTCTCTTTAATTTATATCAGAATTTTTTGCTGGCTCTAATGAATGAACTCCAGCTGTTGGATTCCATATGGGAAATGAAGCCAGCATAGCTCTTCCTGACAACTTGTGCCTGTGCTGTGAAAGCTGAGAATGAATCAGCATGAGAGATCTGGGAATGATAGTCTAACAAAAACCAGATGACTGTCATCTATTATTTGGGTGGCAAGGAGAGATAAGAGGGAGGAAAGTTTGCTTTTCAAGCGGGGTTAAAGAAATGAACTTTTTATATCAGTGCAGTTTGTGGCTCTAATTTGGAAACAATTTACAGTCGCTTGGGAAAATGTGTCTTCAAGGGTGGATTTGAAGGTCTGTACTAGGAGAAATGGTCATAGTAGCTTCCAGTGGCCATGATAGCTGCAGGGAAGGTGGGAAATAAATTAAAAAAGCAGGTAAGAAACCAAACAACCCCCCTCCACCAGTCTGCCCTTAGTTGTCACTGTAATTCAAGTACTAACGGATGTCTGTACATGTCATCTGACAGTCTGTAAAGTCTGAAGAAATAAGTGGCAAATAGTTTTGTAAATCCATATTTTCTATTTCATGCATGCTTATTTTTCTCTGATTTTAAAGACCTGCTAGGTTTCACTATTTTTAAAACTAGAGACACCATGAACAGAACGTAGTTGAATTATTAGACCCAACTTGGATTTTGGAATTTCCAGGTAAAGTTCTGGGTCTCAGGTTAAAGCGAAGAGAAATTGTTTTGTGTATTCTGTATTATAGGAGAATCAAAGACAAAGAATCAAAATTCTTGTGAAGATTTGCCGTGATGCTCCTCACTGTTTTGGAGTATTTTCAGTATTTGAGCCAATGTTCCTTTAGGAATTCAAGTTTAATTTCTTGACCTTTTTTCATCGCAGTCATGAGTGCCTCCTTCGGGACCCAGTCTGCTTCTGATCCTTCTCATTCTCTGTTTTCCATCTCTCCACTGATCCTGAGGTAACCTGATTTCACCCATACCCCCTACCATGTCTTCCTTGTGTTAAACGTACGCGGTGTCTCTGCTGAGCTTCTCTTTCTTTGCTCCATCAGTTTAAACTGATGGAGCTTACCCAGGTCACCCACGTGTTCTCCAAAGCATGGGAATCTCTTAAGCGTCTTTTGTTTTACTCCTGATTCCTTTCAAGCGGTGGCAGTACTACATACTGTGGACCCTGTTGATCCATGCTGATTTATTTCTTTACGGATTCACGTGTAGTTTCAAGCCTTGGTAATAAATGGATTCATAATGTTTCAGTGAGATGTATATAGGTACAGATGTATGTAACTTCTAGCCATTGTCTCAACAGAGAGAAGGATGAACTGATACGCTGTTATTACATTTTCCCTTAAATAACTTGTTTACACCAACAAAGGCTCCCATGAAAGAAATTATTAATTTTGGTGACATGTATAATTTAGTGACTGGAATGTCTAATTTTCAGAGAGAAGAAAAAGTCTGTTTTCAGTGTTCAGTAATGAACAGAGAGCAAGTGTTAAGAAGAATGAAAGCATTAACTGTGTGCCGTGTTACATAAACCTACATCATTATGATGGTGTAGCTACTCCAATTCATTTTGCTGACGTATGTTTACTTTTTCTAGGGGATATTTGGGTGCAGAAAACTTTTTCTTAATTGCTGGAATTTTGAGCTGAAGTATTTTATGCTGATCTGTGCTTGAGAGGAAATTTTTTTTGAGAGCTTGAACAAAAATGAATAGTTCAAGTCTTTTTGCGTAGAGGAATATATGGCAAAACCATTATTGCCATTAAACATGAAAAACTGCATCGATTTAGATGAAGTATGACAGTTGAAAATAATGTGTTTGAGTCAAATAGATCAGAAGGAAGATGTGGATCCGTCCAGGCAGTTTCTTTCACTTCACAATGAGGAGAAAATGTAGATTTGAATGGTTTCTTAATTCAAAATTTCAAATTCTATCAGTATGGGGACTTCAGCAGCGACAGTCCCAGTCAGGCCATCTTGAAAGGAGTTGAGTTCCCCTGCGGGAGGAAGGGGGGGAGAAAGGGGAGCCGTTGACGTTTGTGTCCTTCCAGATACACACAAAGATGGAACCATAACTTGTTGTGTTTCCAAAAATCATTTGTCAATAGACTGGTGCCACAAACTGAGTCATCCAAGTGTGTTTTGTAAAAGGAAGGAGCTAGTACATTAGTTGCAATAGTTACCGTGAAAACACTTGAGTCTAGAATCTACTCGCATGAAATGTAATCGTAAATTAAAAGAAATTACTAAGTGTGCCTGTCTTAGTTTAGATTTAAAGAGCAGTTGTGCCAATATCTCGACCCACTGAGACCAAGGAATACACCATTTTACAAAGCTTTTGCTCTTCTCTCCCTTTCTGCTTGTTTAGTACATTTTATATTTGTTTACTGTAAGATGATGAGGAACATATGGGTTTGAGTTTCCAGCAAAGTTTATAATTCCAAAGAATACAGCTCAGCTTCCTTCACTTCCAGAATTTTGGGGTTTTGTGCTTCAGTAGCATTTTATTGTTTCACTTCTCTTTATGAAAAAGTCTTTCTCTTATGAATGAGGTTGATAAAATCAAAAGACCGGTTTCAATTTGAAATCTCTCGAGAGAATTTAGAGCTCTCAAATTGTCTTGTACAATTTAAAATAAATTTTTACCTTAGACGTCCACAGATTCCACCCATTTTGGCTTCTTAACAGTATAGAGCTGCCAGAACAGAATTAATTAATATTTTCTTTGAACCTTGGTGTGCACTAGAAGCACTCATTAGAAGGAAAAGGCTGGAAGTTGTGCGATAGCTGCCGTGGATTTTGTAGTTTCTTTGTCTAGTATATTGATACCCAATTTTAAGGCTCAAAAAACCCTCTTTTGCTGATGCGAATATTCATGTGACGTGAGAACAGCTGTTATCAGACAACAATTTGCAGTAAACAGTTGTAGTAAACCAAGGAATTCACCAAGATCTTTCACAAGTCAGTGTGGAGACTGGCTTTCAAAAAGGAAACCTCAGGTCAGAATTGCGCAGTAGTTTCTGAGTTCTGTGAACTTGATACAAATACATTTTCACTCAGTAGTGTTTATTGCTGCTTGCTAAGGTTATGTCAACACAGCAAACTGAATCCTTTGCTCCTATGCCTTGTTTTAAAGAAACCCATCATTTTTCCCAGGAATGACTCTTTCAAGGCTTTCAACTTGCAAAAAAAAAGGAATTAATTACCTTGGAACAAAGACATGTGCCATTACTCACACAATGTGTGGCATTCTGCCTTTGTACCGGATACTTCTGACTTTGACTCAAATTCTTTTCCTCTGTGTAGTTTGTATTTGTTTGGTTTTTCCATTTTTTTAATACTGGACATTCTGATGGGAATTCAGGAAAGCTGAAATTTCTTCTGTTTTTCAGAAGAATTCCAGGGCGCTCGGTGGAAACCACATGCTGCTAAAATCAAATAAACGTTGTGTTTTGTACATTTAAGAAATACTGTGTGCATAATATAAACAAGGCATTTATTATAATCTATCTTTGCTGTTTTTTCTCTGCCAACTATGGAAGCAAAGCAGCAAGGTAAAGGTCCCTCATCCATAGATTTAATCTTTCTTCAGTTCAAAGCTTTGTAAGTAAAAGCAACCATCTGTACAGGACAGCTGTTGAAATCCCTCTCTTACAAGCATTGTATTGGTGCCAAAGTGGAGCTTCTTGCCCTAATATCATTGTGCCCTCATTAAAAATAAGCAGCCCAAGCCCATTCTATGTTATCCTTGAAATCCATTAAAAGATACTGTAATTCCTGTTACAACAACAGTCTTCGTAATGCAGAGCCTCAATGCATGACGTTCATTGCATTTTCAGCCAGGGTTTGGTTAATAAGGAGTTGGGCTTTTTTTTTTTTTACATTTAAATAATTTTGTGAATATTGTTTAAAGAAGAAATCTAAGAAATTAAAACAGAAAAAAATACATGTGTAAAGGCATGTATTTCCATGAAAGAATAGGCTTTCACTAAGTATGTGAAAAAACCTTGTCCAGGTATTATCAAAGAGAACAAAAATAGAAAATGAACAATGTGCAGCAGCAAAGAATTGTTTTTAATATATTTGGCTGGTATTCATTTCAAAGGCACAAGAATTTTCTTTCAGTTACCTAATAATGCAGAGGATTTTTAAGTACCGGAGGCATGGGGGACTGGGAGCTAGGACTATACATTTGATTTTCTCTTTTACAATGCTTTTCTTATGTCCTTTTCTGTAGGATTCTTGCCTTCTCAAGTATCTGTCTTTGAAATCAATTTCGGATGTCAGGAAATAAGTTAAAGATGTTGGCATACTTGTCACAGATCAGACTAGGATGTCTCATTAAACTGAGCTAAGAGAGAGTGCGAATCACCTTTAATTTTCAGATTGGTTGGTCTTTAATGTTAAACGGAAGGTGATTGATGCCTTGCAGAGTAATATGTGATAATATTTACTGAAACTTCTCTTAAATATTTGAAAGTATATTTCTGTGTCTTACTGCCATGAGTGATTTCAGTTTCCTGTGTTCTCCTTTCTTGGCTGATGGCCTCTAAAAGTGAACTTTTAGAACAAATGTAGAACAAGTCAGGCATGCCCCTGTTGTGTTGATAATATCAACTTGACAAATGTATTCTGAATTTTGCCTGCAGCCATTAAAATGGAAAGCGGAGTCGGAAGTGTTTTATGGGAGGTTTTTTTTTATTGCTTGTACCAGCAAGTATTGTACTGATTTTGTCAAAGGAAAACGTAATTTTTATAAAGCACTTGCCCTTATGACTCCCAATGAGAACAATATATTTTAATCCATCATCATGTTATTTTTACCGCTTCATTGTTTTATTTGCCATTATTGCACTTTTTCTATTTACTTCTAACCTGATATAAACTAAAGGCCAAAGGTCTGAGCTAAATAAATATTATTTTAATGCTAATTTAAGCTGACTGTTTATTAATAGAACTTGTTTTCCATTCATAGTGAAGGGAAATAGCGGAGGTTGTTGTTAAACTTTCCATACACAGTTTTCATTATTTGGTTGTATGCGCAGAGTAGAAGGTCAATTCTGGTCATGCTTTTTGTCATGTATACCATTTTTATTAATTTTATTTAGTTATTCCAATAATGAATTGTATTTGAGGTACATTGTAATATGAAGCAGAAGAACAGAAATCCTCAGCTTTTGATAGATACAATGAGTTGGCAAGAAGCACCTGTAGAGAAGTGTCTTACCTAATTTAACATATATTACTTTAACTTAGAAATTATTTTTATTGTGAGGCTGCTGGATTGGCCTTTGTCCAATAAGTGTTTCCTGTAACCATGGAACATGTTAATTTAATATGTTTTCACATTAAAACAGTGTCAAAATAAGTACCTGTTGAGTATTGCTAAACAAAGAGAAAACAACTAATTTGCTTCTTAATGAGGCAGTAATAATGTGCTAGCATTTCAGTATATTTACTTTTAAGTCAGAGCGGGTTTCTTGTTGAGCGTGTGTTTCAGAAGATCTACTCTGTAAACAAACCTTTTAAAATCTGTGCTAGTAAAAGACATTTTCATAAACTACATCAATGAAAGCTCTGATGAATAGGAGTATTTACATGGTGACCCCTTAAAATAAAAACTGAAGGGTATTTGGAATATAATACAGAAAGTAAAACGATATTTAGGCAAACCATTCTCTTATTTTTTTGCAATTCAGCTGCTAATTCTTTAAGACTAAGACCAGGTACATTACATGCACTTTTCCCCTCTTTTTCTCTTATTCACGCCGTGAGGGGAAGTAAAAGAATGGCTGTGCCCCGGAGGCTGCCCACTACCTTCGCCTACTGGGGTCACTCTGATTTCCGCTGTGCCGCAGCGCCTGCGTTCTGCTCGCCATTACAACGTGCAAAATGACGTTTCTCTGCAATATGTATCAGAGTGTCACTAAAGGATTACAACTGCGTTCTGGGTCAGCGGCTTCCTCCAAAATAGCTGATCTATAAAAATCTGTGGTTTTGTTTGTTAAGCAAATAGCTACAGGCTTTCCTTTCTTTTGTACATCCCCTTTTGATACTTAGAAAACCATTTTCCAGGTATTTCTAGAGGACTCTATTTCTGTAATTTGTTTGTACAAGTTTTCTCCGTTGTTAGAATTGGAACATTTTCATATGCGCTTTTGATAAATGATTTTATTGTAAAGCTTTAGGTTGGAAAGGCAGAAAGTCTGCTTTTTAGTCCTGTATCCAGATATGTGAGGAATTGCAAAGTGAGAGGAGGGAGAGCAGTAAGTATTATTTGTGAATCTTAAACCTCAAATAGCGCAGGCTGTTTTCCAGCTGGGTTGGCATTAAGTGTCTGGTGAAAGGTGAAGCTAACTTTGTTGATCTAGTCTCACCCATTGCTTTCCTAAAACAAGTTAGCACTCGTGTTAGACAAAGAACTGCTCTTTGTTTAAAAATAACTTGAAGTTCCCAGTCCTTTCAGAGAATGTAATTATTTCCTCTGGGGAGAAAAGAATAACATGCCTTATCTACTCAAGGAAAGCGTTCAGGATGCCCTTTCCTGCTTTCTTTGTCCTGCAATAATCTGCTTTTTTTAGGAAGAACATTTCTGCTATCAACATGTTTCCCTGGTGGAGCCTGGTGAAAATAACCTCAGTCGGTATTGTCCTGTGATGCACTCCCAGTAAATATGTGATACGTCAACTGTATTTGTCACTTTCTTCCATGGAGTTTAATAAAGGAAATTATTTTGATTATTAGCTTTTAGATTTAACGACACTGTTTTGGGTTATACATCCATCTGGTCCGGTTTCCAAATTGTCAGCTTGATGATGTATGTGAATGTATACAGCAGAAACAGATGACCGGAGGGACTTGCGAAATCCTGCGGAGAATTAAGGCGACAGATTGTTTCCCTCAGTGAGCAATTTTATAGAACTTGTAAACCCGCCCAGGGCTTACCTCTTCCAGGATACAGCAGTTCTTGGGAATTGAGGTTCCGGCTTGTGCCGTATTCCCGTTGACTCTCCATCTTCATTAACGTCAGGTCGCCTAGGTCCAACGCAGAGAGCCGAGGTTTGCTCTTCATTCTTCAATGCCACTAAGCAGGATTTAGCGAGACTATCTGTATTGATTTGATTAGGCTCCAGCAGAAAAGATCAGGTGCTTCTGAGTTGGATTACATGAGAGTAGGATTATGATACAGTCTAATAAGTGTAACATGTAGGAGTGAGGTGGTTGTTTTCTTCTTTGACAACTTGTCTATTATTCACCAGTGAGATGGGACTAAGCTTTACGTTGTATTTCTGCAAGTAAGTGTTCTGTCTGAGAGCTCTTGGCCACACGCTCATGGACTCTTCCTGTCTTCTGACTCACAGTTTAAAGTTGACCAAAAAGGTTACATGTGCAGAATTCTCACATTTCACTCAGATAATACTTTCTCATCTCTTTAAGGTAACTGAGGGCTCGCACAAAATTCTGCCAAACTTAAAAACCCAAGCTTTGCCTGTAGCAGTTGAGTCACCTTCTCTTTTATACCCATAGTCCTTTTATCAAATGAGGAGAATGATTTTTGTGAAGTCTTTTGTCTGATCGCATGAGACAAAATATCAAACTTTGAAGACAATCTGCCGACTTTCCTTAAATTAATTGGCAGTCTCACTGAATGTATTACACTGTCCTCCAGGACAAGCCTTCGCTTGTAGACTAAGTGGTTTCATTCTTTGGCTTAAAAAATTTTGGTTAAATAAAATTTCATCTTTTTCAAAATAGGTCTGAAGGAAAGTTTATTAATGGTCTTTTTTCTTTGACTTAGACTCACCACTTTTCTTCAGTTATTCCTTTTTCTTAATTATTTCATAAACATGCTAACATGCCTAGTAGATGGTAGTCATGACTTGTTGCTTCTCATGACTGTTGTCCAGAGTAATAGAGCTAATGAAGTAGTGCCTACTTGTGCTTAATTTAATGTTATGGTGATACAACACAGAGGTGTCTTTTTATTTCCCAGTCAGATAAATGGCACTAAAATATAATGATTACATTAATTACTTCCAAAGGATAACATTTATTCAAGGTTACACTCCTTAGCCTTTTGTAACTTTAAAAAGCTCCTCCTGAGGATAATTTTTTATGTAAAAGGTCTTTTTTGTCTGTTCTGTGATTTGGACATAATATATTGGGTAATTATTACTTCTGTCCTGACAAAGCTATCCATACTAGAAGGAAACCAATTTTCCCTTCTATTTCAGTACATAATTATACATTCTGTATATATATATATACACACTTCTATAATGGGTTTTAACCAATATTTTATTGATTTGCTGATTTTAAATGCAGAGTAATAGCTTTCAATTCTTTGGAATCTCCTAATTTTAATGTACTAAATGTCTTCTTTTACAAATGACACAAATATGACAGATAAATAATGAATATTAATAACACTGTGAGCTGTATATCCCTTCAAGATGTTTGGGTGCATTAGTACTAGCTTTTACAATGATTTTTAACTGAGTCGTTTCTTTTATTACAGTTCATAGTGCAGTGAATGCAATCTTTGAAGTTGATTTACAGTCACAAATTTAATTGAACATCCTTTAAAATTTTAAGCTTGTTAACTGTAGCATGTTACAAATAGTAAAGAAATTACCAACTGTACTTTTTTTTTTGATCACCTGGTAGCATGTTTAGGTAGAGTTAGTAAGTGCTGAACACAGAAATATGGTACTTCACTAAAAAGATACTTAACATTTGGGATGTGCTCCTACATCCTATAGGATACACAGAGTTAATATCATAGTTATGTACGCAGAGGAATCTGCTTATGATAGCTTCAGGCCTTGGCATTAAATCAAAAAAACACCCACCAAAACCCCCAAACCCCCAAACAAAATACCTAAACCCCCAAAAATCAAGAAGAAAGCCTCTCAAACCTGAATAAAGTTATGACATTATTTTCAAAACACTATTTAAGTTCTCTATCTGTCTAAGTCGGGTTTAACCCTGTCTGACTTTAAATAAATCTTTTATTTTTCCTTTACATATCCTTTTGATGTATGTCATCCATCAATGTTAGCAAGAACAGTAAATGCATTGATCTATTCCTACACTTGGCAAGTTAAATAACACTTTATGTAAGAAGTATTGATTTATAAAATCCAGTACATGTAATTAACGTTAGAACTGTCAAAAGTTGAAAACAGTATTAACTCGCTGCTTATTTAAAACCCAAAGAAAATTAAATAAAATATCCAGATTAATAAACTAAACTGTTTTTTGCCTTCAAATATGTCAATCTGAGTTATGTTTTCAGGAACAGTGATATGTTTCTTCGAACTTCTGACAAGAAGAAATTACGTGTTTCATCATTGTTGAAAATAATTCTATAGTCTCTAATATATGTATTATCCCTGAGGTGGTGAACGAACTCTACTTGGGTAGTTCTGAACGGGTTTAGCGTAAAAGACGCAGAAATAAGTGACGATATTAGAGAAAATCAAGGCGACCAATTTATGTCAGGTGTTCAAAGAGCTTTTGATCTGGCCCTTAATTAGGGGGCCCTTAATTCCCTTTGCCACGGAAGTATGCAAAGGTGTGTCTCCCTCTTTGCCTGTCGGCTGTGGGATCCGCTTTTCCACACAAATTATGCACTGAGGTACCTGGGGAGCTGTGCCAGGTTCACTTTGTGCTTCTCGTACTGACTCAAGCACTAACCAGGTGCCTGTTCCAGAGTTTCCTTAAGATGATGGGAATATTTCAGTGGAGTTCTGTGAACTTTGGGCTGTGCTTCGGTTGTGGTTTTGTCCTAATTCAGCATCGGATAAGGATGGGAAGAGTCCTGTCTCTGTTCAGTATGGCGTCTCATCCCGTGCTTGCCACCCTTGAATTGAGTAGCACCATTGAGATCCTTTGAATTGACTTTGTAGAGGCAGGCCTTAACCGGTTTATAAACCTATTTACATTTTTCAAGTTTAAAGGGCAAAGAAAGAAAATTACAAGTTACATGTAAACAAAATAACAATAGCAGTAAGGAGTGGGCGTTGTTTTTTAACAAAGGTTTCTGCATGAATCATTTCCCCTTCAGCCCCCTTCATCAAAAGAGATGTGTTTATATCTTTCGTGGGTATTCATAGCTGCATTGCTATTTAGAAATAATTCTCTCTTTGAAATAATAAATAGCTGGCCTTCCATGGCTTTCAAGTCTGGCCATGCCTTCGCTGTGCCATTGTTTCCTCCTGCTGCACTCGTGTTTCTCTTCTGGTACTTCCAGGCACTCGTCAGCTGTTTACCTTTTCATTTATCTTCCACAAAATAACCAAGAATGGCTCTTATACCAAGGACAAACTTGTGGCTAGCACATTTATGGTTTTATCTTTTCTGTTCTGTTAGGTGTTCAGTAGGGTTTCATCCCGCCTTCGTTCCCGTGTCAGTTGGAAGAGTTGGTGGATGTAGGTATCACTGGAGACCTGTCAGCACCGCGAGACTGGCACGACAGTGCCTGGAGCTTGTAGATTATGTGGTAGCAACAGCAGCTTCCTTTGCAGCGATGAGAACGAAGGAAATCCGGCTATATTGGGATTCTCTTTCTGTAAGGCAGTTTTGACTTCCACCCGCCGTGTGCTGAGATTTGAACAGTAAAAACTTATTTTCTTGAGAGCTCCGCAGGTCTCTGGAAACGTCGCTGGGTATGAAGAGAACACAAACAGCATGGAGGTTGTGCTTCCATACCAAATTCAGCCCAGAGAGGGTGCAAGAGGGTGCAAATCTCTTTGGAGATTTTGGTTTGGTTTTGACAGTTAATGGGTTCTCTTTTCTCTGCCCGCTTTGTGCGCTACCGTGCCTTTTTCTCTCAGTACATTTGCAACTTGAAGACATCGTCATGAATATTTCCAAAAATAATTCTGCAGCCTTTTTTGAGGGTGAGCTACACTAGACGTAACTTAAGAACATCATCTCTTGCTTCATGATTTTTAATCTTACAGCAGATAGTCCATGAGTTCATGAAACGGTGGATTGTCATTGTCTTCTGATGTACAGCAAAGCAATATTTTTTTGTTCCCCCGACTCAACTAAAGTATTACAGGAGGTCAGAAAGTGAAGCTAAAACATAATGTGTAGAAATTAAATGGGAAAAGGAAACATTAGTGGGACTTTATGTTAATACATCAGGAGCTGTTTGAGGCTCAGTTAAAACGGTATCAGCTCTTTTTTTTTCCCCCTTGGCTGGTCTGCTAAAGAAATCAATTTTAAGAAAAGAGTGATACAATTGCATGTGCGAAAATCTTTCTCAGTGTATTTGGCGATAACCAAGAGAGTTTTATGTTGAATTTTAAATGGAGTGATGTTACCAACCTCTGTCTTTTTTTCTGTCAGAATCCAGGTCCTGTAAAAATTCTCTTTTGTGCTTCTGTGGGGCCTCCTACTTTCAGTTCTGTTTTGAGTGTTTCTAATAAAACTCAGGAAATCTTTTCTCTGAAGGGAATTCTTCAAGATGTGATCCTGTAATGACTGAAAAGATGGTCTTTAAATAGATGACAGAGTGTTAGGGAGTAGATTTTATGAATATAGAGAATAAGTTGTTTAAGGACATTTAAGCAACCAGTAAGATTTTCTTTTTTATCATTAAAAAAACCCCCTGTTTTAGCTTTTTTCTGTTGTCTTGTCTCAGCCTAACGTGCAAATATACTTTTGTAGCTCATCTGAAGCTGTTTGTAGGGAAAAATGGAGGAAGGCTAAGAGATATAACAGAATATGTCTCTGCCTTAAAACAAGGTAGAAACATTAGAAATATTAAAACAGGTTTTCCTGTAGCAAGTTATTTCATGGTGTGTATCTTAGAATTGTAGAAGTTTCTAAGGGAATCAATTCTGATGTTTGTTCTTTTAAACAATACTATGTGTTAGTCAAGAAACGGGAAAAACATTTTATCTGTTTGCATCAGGAAATGAGGGGCTTAGAAGCAAAATGGAATCTGCAGTGCGATTTAGGTAATTTTGAAATAGACAACTGATGCTTCAATTAAGGAAAAAAAAAGGTATTTAATTGAATCTACTTAACTATCAGTGTGAAACACTCATTCTTGCCACTTGGGACTCCTATTCTATTGAATTGTTGAAAGCTAATCATAACTATACATTACAGAATGTTTAGTTTTCCTCTTGGGATAGTGTGCAACAGGTACGCAATCTTAAGTTCAATATTTCTTCCATCCAAATCAAACATATGATTGGCAATTACCCAATAACTGACTTGCCAATTAGGTATTTGACCTATTCAAGGCGAAAAAAGTTACCCATGGAAATCTTGTCTCCCAGGGACTGTGCATTTAAAAGAAATAAATGTCACTTATTCTAGAAATATGTAGGTTTCCTCACAGAAATTGCTGAGTCCTAAAACAATTTAATTCCGTCCCCAATTAAATCTTTAAAAGCACTATCCATCAACCTTAGCTGATACTGTGTTTGCATTTAGAGATTATAGTAGAGGTATCCAACAAGTGGGTTATCTTTCTTATCTATAGGAGGACAAAAATGGGTAGTGTGGGCTCATTTACTTGACTTACGAAATTGAGGAGGAAAAGCTGATTTAAATACAGTTGCTTCATTATTATTCCAATATAAAATCAGATGCCGTCTTTGATAAAAGTTCAGGAAATCCACTTTAAGGGAGTGCTTTATACCATTGTATGAAAATTCTTAACTATGGTAGTATATTTGAAAAATAACCTGATATTTTAATGAAATATTCACTATGACACATCAATCCTTTCAAATCCAGGCTTAGAGTGAGGTAGTAAAATGCAATTTAAATTTAATTGTTGTTCTTGGTGATTTATGTCATGCTTCCAACCAAGAAAATTTGAATCTCAAATATCCAATATTTTGGGTAGAATAGCCTTTCTGCAAATCAATACAGTTAAAGTGACTGAATGCTCTAATATATGTTTGACATTGTTGACAGTTTATGAATAGATCATGTACTAACTTTCACAGCATCTCACCAATGCATTTTGGGAGGTTTGGATTCAAAAGAAGATTGATTCAAACATATCTGAGTTCAGTCTGACTCCCTGGTACGTTTCCCAGGATTTACTATGTAATAATTCCTATGCTGTTCTTACGCTATTGAAGTTCATTTCCACAAGAGAATACAACTTGCATCCAGACCTAGCCATACATGCCTGCGTATCAGGAACTAAGACTGAAGTAAGGAAGGAAGATTGAAAGGTCCTTTTGAAAAGGAAAAAGAAGACAATCTTTCCCATATCCAGGTTGGGAATAAGAAGCAAATGGTCCCAATTCCCCAGAAGAACGTTAAGCTGTCCTTGATGGATTCTGCTGTCCATAGCTGCACCTGCTTTCTTTGGATTACTGAAAAGATTCTTCCTGTCATTAGTCTGGGTTTCCTAACTCTAGTTTCCTTTTTAACGTAACTGTATTATGCATTCACATCTCTTAAAATGCTCTTTTTATCGCAGTTATCATTAACCTACCTGAAGATGGCTCACATCCCTTTTCCTTACAAACAGTGAGAGCAAAAGCATTTCTATATTGTTGCTCTTCTCCCGTGCTGATCTTTCAGCCTCTGCATGTAATTTATTTATCTAGTCTCATTTTCCTGGAAAATTCCTCGGAGATATTCTGCCCTTTGTTTTTCTGTGTCAGTTGATTGTAGCTTTAGACATGCAGATGAAGAAAGGATGATGTGTGTCATACTTTCACCAGGGACTAATAAGCTAAAATCAATAAAGGTGTGTTTTGAATAAACCAATTGTATTTTTGTTGGGGTTTATTGAAAAATATATCTCAGTCAAAAAATGTATTTTCAGTATCATATCTGTAGGGTGAAATGAGTGATGGAGAGACAGCTGCTCCATTGATACTCGTTAGTGGTTGAGCTGTTATTTGCTCTGACTTGCTCAATTATGAACAGGCTACTCTAGTTTTAATATTCAATATTGGCTCACTTAAAAATGCCTTAAAAGTAGAGATAGGTAACAAAGACAAATAGCAATGGCAGTGGGGATCTCTTAACCTGTTCTCTACGCTCACTATGTTATTCTTCCTCTGAGCACGTTCAGGACTACAGTACCTGATTTTCTCAAGATGTAAGTACCCAATTTTACCTGTAACTGTTGATATCCGACATTTCTGGAGAAAAAAAGACGGAGATGTTAACAGGGTAGTTGCAGTGCTTTTCACTGGTGAGGGTGACGTGTACTTCTCTGGAGTGTGGCAACTTTCCGTTTCTCAATAGGATAGAGGCGTTCGAGATCAAATTGCATCTTTAATTAAAATAGATGAATTCCTGAGGGATAGGTCTGCAGGACTGCTTTCAAGATCTTGTAGCACCTTGTAGTAATTGAAAAGTCTATTTAATCTGACTTTGCTTTATGTATTTTACAAATGCAAGCTGTTAGAGGGCTAAGAATCGTTAGCCAAACTTTGTTAACGGGTTTATTAGAGGGTCTGTTTAAGGTCCCTGAGACGGCGCTCTCCTTAGCTTCTGAAGCCACGTTCCCTCACGCTCTCCTTACGAGATTAGGTTCCCTTGGTTAACTAACAAGGAGCGACTCTTGGATTTTTGTTTTCGTTCCATTCAGTACAAAGCTGTACTGAATGTCAGACTGCCTTCTCCGCTTACAGCTTGTATTTGTGAGTTTGTGTCTGAATGTGATTTTCAGGGAAAATAGAGTACGAGCGAGCTCTCAGCTTTCCTGTGATGCATCTCGTCTGCTAGGGCTGGGCAGAAGCGCAGAGTAGATAACAATTGCATACGGCACCATTTGGATATTTAAATGTCAGCATTGATCCAAACAAAAAGTGAACGGGTGTTGTTGAATTAGGTCCTGAAACTATGTTCTGAGATAAAACCCATCTAAGCTTTGCGTGTACCAAAGAAAGAAAATAGACAGGCAAACCTGGCAGCGGAGTGGAACTCTTGCGGTTTGACGATGCACAGAAGCACGGCAGACATGTTTCACTGCAAACTTCCACATCATTTTGGCATATCCGATCCTATATTTTCTTGAGATTTACATAAAAATAAATCTGCACTATCGTTTTAAGGACGCTAGTCAGGATGTTAGCGAGTTTGGTGAGCAGACTTCATGAGAATTTGTAGAAGCTGTATATATGCTTATGTACGAATCCTTTCACTCATCCTTACAACTCAGACTTTTTTTTTATTATTATTATTTTTATTTTTAAATCCGTATAGCTGAAGAGCTGGAGAGGCTGGAAGTATTAACACATTTAGCATTTAGAAGAAAGCAACAGTGTGTAGCATGAATGCTTGCTTCTTTTTTTTTTAAGGCAAAAAACTATTTTAGCTAAGAATATTAATTCCAGTATTTTATTATTCCTGTTTCTTTTTAGTAGCTTTTTTCTCCGTCCTTCAGGAGAATAAAAACTGAGATGCTCTCATAGCTTCTAAACCCTCAATTGGCCAAGGTTAACCTTATGGTGAGCCCTCCTTGTATTTAATTAATAAAGTGCAAGTGTCTCATACCTATTTAATGACCCCATTGTACCCTCCATCCCTCAGTTCCAGTTCTTTTTGAACTTTCATTTTTCCTCCCAGTTTTCCTGTTTCCCTGGGAAGCTCTTTAGCAACCAAAGTTGTCCTTCTAGGTCTTGTTTAAAATTCTACTTTCCGTGACAGCTTCCAGACGTAAAGCTCGGGGTGCAGCACCGTTTCCATCGTGTGTCCGAGGTGTGAGCAGCCTGTGCCACAGAAATGCCAAAGTCATCAAAGCTTTACTGCTACCTCTCTTCAAGGAATCTTTGCTCAGTATTTTATTTTCATTTCTGCTTTCAGTGAATATTTAGCGAGCTCTGATTACATAATTGAATTTGATAAACTGATGGTATGTGATTGATGAGAAAGTCGGGAATAAAAGATTAGAAGATAAAATTACTTCAAGGGTTTAGTAAATCTTCCAGAGAGCTGGGGTAATTTATAAAGCATGCTATATTCTTTATAAAAATATTCCCATGGGTCTATTAAATTTTAGCTTCTACCAGAATTGGATTGAGTTTTGAGAATCATTTTCATGTAATACCAGCTTGATTGTGATACTTTAAATGGGAGATAGCTCTGAGTGGGTTGCAGTCACTGGGTTTGGAATATTTGAGTAGGAAAAGCAGGGCTGAATGACAGACTTGTGGGCAGCAGTCTTTGTCTTTCAAATAAATCATTTGTTCTTGGAAAGACCTGAGTTAGAAGGAGTAAGTGGATAATTCAGAGTGAAATAATGAAGGAGGTTATGCTGCTTGAGTCTTTAAATCACTGAAAAACAGGATCAACAAATTACTCGGGTAGAGGTTTATAGTGCGGATACCGGTTTCATTGTAATCTCCCTGAATGGCTCAACTTTCTTCCGTAAGGAATAGTTTAACGCACTCTGTATGAGCCTCCATATACCAGCAGGTAAATGTCATTGTTTTCGGGGGACTTGGCACTAGTCCTTTCAAATAACCAATGGGGCTGTCACAACCCCTTCCCCTAAATACCAGCCCAACTCCCTGCCGCTGCCTTTTCATCTCCCCAGGAAGCCTGACACCCTTAATCTTGCAAGGGCAGAATGTCTGTCTCGTAACTCCTTTGGGAGACTCCCGAAAATATATGTGAGGCCTCTGAAAGGATTTAACATTTCCTCACTTGTTTAGAAATATCTTTGTAAAAAATTGCCTTTTGCTCTGGGTAGAATAAGTGTATTTTACACTAACATCCTCTAACTCTGACTTAAATTTGTCTTTGTAGTTGATTTTACTAGGTAGGAGAAAATGGGAATTGAGAAGATTTCTTCACAATATTTGCAGTCATTAAAACAAAAAAAGAAGCTTTGTGGAACATAATCGCAGTCACGTATAGACTGGAGAAGTGTAAAAAACATCTTTGGTTTGCCTGGGACTATCTGGTAGTTTGAAACTGTTCCTATTTTCTCATACTTTGAATTGTTATAGCTTCCCGTATATCCAGTTTCAGGAAAATATTACTGATCTGCACTGACCATTAATCAATTTGTTTGAAAAAAAAAATATTTAAAATTCTGCAAATCAGAAAAGGGCCTTACCTCAAAATATGTTTTTTAACACAGCTTGTTAGGTCAGATTTTGTGTAATACTTTCTAAGTATTGCTTTAAGATACATGAGCTTAATCTAAAACAAATTTTAAAAGAAAGATTAGCAATTTAACTGAATGGTTACTTGCACTGGGACCACATTTGTCTTTCTTTCTCTCTTTCTTTCTCTCTTTCTTTCTTCCTTTCTCTTTCGCTTTCTTGCTTTCCTTCCTTTATAAAATACACACACACTCCACTCCTAAAAGGCAGTGCAGTAACGTCTACCTATTAAATATTGTTCCATATTTTATTTTAAATCTCTTACTTTGAATGTAACTTGTGTATTTTACATATAGGCATAAACATGTTAATTTGGATTATAGAAGACTTATTATTTGTAGACTTCTAAGATTAAGTCTGTAGTTCCTACATGGTTACAAGTAGAAAGTTGATGCATATGGTGTGAAAACCTTCCCTTTCCAGAGGGGACAAGGGGCGGGTCTCCAGCTGGTGTAGACTTGTAATAAATCTGCATTTGAGTGGAGATTTGGTGATTTACCAGTCAAGAATTTTGCTGCTCGGAGTATTTTGAGCATTTGTGATCCGCGGGAGAGCAAGAGTTGGAGACTATGTGTGACCCTTGAACAGTATTGAAGTACCCTAATTCAAAATCCGTTAGTGGTTTCAGGTAATGTAATTTAACACATTTTGGTTGGCAATAAAACACATTAATCTTGAGATTTTGTGAGGTGTTTTTCTCTAAACTCTTTTTTTCTATCAAAATTCTTCATTTACCCTGAGACTTCTCCTGCTGTGATAATCATTTCTATCCAAGATTACTCACTTGGTTTCTATTCAAGAAATAAAAGAAAAAAAGCTTTGAGTGGATTTAATCCTCACAGAGGAGAGGAGGAAAAAGGAGCCACTAGGGCTGTTCGCTGCCACGGTAGACAATGCTGAAATTCTCATACACAGAACCAGTAAACAGGGACAAAAGGTCGTCTGAGCGGGCACCTCTCTTCTTAAGAAGTACCAAGGATGATGGTTGTCAAGATCTTGCGAATTCTGCCTCTAACGATAAAGCTTAGTTGTAACAGCGGAAGCCTTAACTACTGAATCATGTTGTCTCTTGTTTTACAACGGTCATTTTGAGAGGAAATGAGCTAAATATCAGCGCCTTATACTGTACTCGCTTAAATAGCTTACAAAGCCATTTTCTCTCTCTTTTTCAGATGATGTTGCACCATACTTCAAGACTGAACCAGGCTTGCCCCAGATACACTTGGAAGGAAATCGACTTGTACTTACGTGCCTTGCCGAAGGCAGCTGGCCCTTGGAATTTAAGTGGTTACACAATGACAGTGAAATAACCGCCTACTCCAGTGAATATAAGTAAATAAAAGCTACATAATAGGCTTCTCTAAGTGTAATTGCAAAAAACCACCAAAGCAAACAACCACCTCCCCAAAATCCCCAATACCTCAAAACAGCTTTCTGGACACTGATAAGTTGACAATGTTTTTTATCATGAAAGACTTTTTTTTTTGTAAACTAATAAGATCTCTATGAACGAGTCTCTTTTGCTAAAAATGATATTTCACACTTCAAAACGAGGGTCCTAACACAGAATTTTTGAGTACCAAAAATACTTTTTGGTGGCGGTGTAACCTTACACGTGTTTCTAACAATTAGTGGGCATATTCCTTAGCTAAATGTTACATATGTCATGTTACTCATCCTTGAACAAAGCTAAGCTCAATGGCACTACTCTTCTCAACAGATCTGGAAGAATGTGGTCTGTCTTAAATTGCGTACGAAACTTTTGGTTTCATTTCTGAGAATGTGAAAATTAACGTTACAGCTTGACAAGCTGTTCTTCTGTGATTGCGCACTTTGCTCCCAGGACCTCGCTGAATTCCTCACTGTTCTGCAAGAGAAAACCCATCCCGTGGCTGATCAGAGCGACGTTTGTGCCAATAGGCAGCGGGTGGCCGGCCGAAAATCAGTGTGTAGAACAGCCAAGTTGTGGTTGCTCTTCTTTAATGGGAGCATTAACCGAGTCCCCCCTATACAATATAACCTTAATTTCTATAACCTTACAGAAATTTAGAAAATGAAATTTATTTATGCAACTTACTTGTTGCTTCCAAATCTTGTTGAGATTACCTAGTGAATCCAGAAGTTAGAAGAGGTGGGTACGGGACAGGCAGAGCCCTTGTATCACACTTGCATCTTTAGCAAACCACGCTAAATACTGCACTTTTGTAATTACGTTACTTAAGGCAAGGAAAAGTTGTGCTCCATCACGACAGACAGAAATTACCATATAGATTAGTATAAAAATACGGATAATGATATCAAGTTCTATATTGTTACACAAGGTAGTCCATAATTGCTTTTCTCAAAGATTTTCAAAATTGTAGCCTAACATTAGTTCTATTTTTGATAATATTTACATTTACAGAGCAGTAGGGAAAAAAAGTCCCTTAAATAACGTTTTAAAACTTTTTTGGGTCATTTAGCTCAGAAAGTATTTAGCAACTGTGTTTCCAACCAAACAGATAGTTCTATGTGAACTGTCCTAGAAATTAAAGATTTTTGATTTAGATGAGACCACTTAGTCCTGAGGAATTGCATCTATTAATTGTTGCTGTTTTCAAGCCCTGAGATGTGCTGGTACCTCAAAATGGGCCATACACACACATAGAAGAGATTTGTGAATACATAGAAGTATTTGTGAATACTTTCTAGAAAGGAAAAAAAAACCTCTAAGAGCACGATTAGTCACAGAGGGTTTGAGCGTCACTTTGTGTAAATGCCACTTGTTTTGATCAACAACAGCAGAATTTGTTGTAGTTTCCTGGTGGAAGGAGCTGACAACAGCTCTTACCCGCCCGTGTAAGATGATGAGAAAGTAAGAAAGAAACGGTGTGGGAGGACAAAAAGCACTACCAGAAAGCAAAGGTTAGAACTCAAGCTTTGTAGATGTGCTAGTCACCGAGAGACTTATATTTCACGATACTCGAAGAAACCTGAATAAGAATGTGTGACATTTTGAAACTAAGATTAAAATGCCATGGTGTTTCTTAAATAAGTGCACAGTCTGAAGCAAAATTGCAATTTTACTGTGTACTGTGGACTAAGTTCGAATCAGTGTATTGGAACCCAAGCTTTCCCAAGCTGTATGTATACGTATCTGTATACAGTACCTTGTTTCTTGCCATTGGACTTAATTTAGTCTAGTGAGTGTCAGGTCATGATACAACTATATTTATTAATTTTGCGGTTTTTATATTGTTCTTGTTTCTGTTTGTAATTAAAACATCTGCTGCAGAGGTGATTAAGAAGATAGGAAGGTGCTGGTTTATAATAATAACATAACATTGATAGAAAATACTAATTTAGAAGTTGCAGCCCTGCTACTATACCACAGTCAGAGATAAGCCAAACGGGATTTCGATTCTATAGAAATGCAAAGCTTTAAGCTTCCAAAAAGGATTAGATGGCATAGGTGCATTAGGATGAATGAAAGCAGGGAAAATATATGCTTAGACATAAAAAATCCAGTTGCAAAATTTAAACTTTGACCCTATAATAGTTTGCTCTGCAGTTCTCTTGGGTAAATACTCTGTTTAAATGCATGAATCTTTCCTGTGTAAGTGACTTCTGCTGCAATTTGAATCATCAATCAAAGATTTTTGGCAATTGATATTACTTAGTGTGTCTCAGTTAAAGTAATGTCTATATTGTAACAGGCTGAAAATATTCAAAGCTTATTATAACACACCAAGTGAGTAAAGAACTAATTGGAGTCTTTGAATTTTGACATTGGTGACCCTGAATGAACAGCTTTTCTTTGTATAACCATGCTGATTATGTGCACAGCCTGGCTTTTGTAGTGACTGTGCATACACTAGTTTGTATTAAGAATTTAGAAAACAACCTTATAAATTCTTTGTGATCTGAGATACATGGAACGAAAACAAATCAATATTGCTGGCTGCAGTAGCAATTTTGGTTATGTCTATAACTTCACAGTCTTTAAAGTTCAGGCAGTGACTTTTTTCCCTTTTTTTTCCCCTTTGTTTTCTTTTGAGTTCAGTTCTGGGCCAGGTGTGTCTTCCATATTTGCTTTTGTGGCCTGAAGATATTAATTTATTTGAATTTCAGAAACTAAGGTTATGCAGCAGTACACTTTCCTCCCAAATAACTTAAAAGTATCTGCTTATTATACTTGTGTTTTTAACATTGGACACGTTTTAATTTTATTCTGTATAAAAAAAAGCTGTATCAGTTGATGCATAAGTCCCTTGTTAAAAAGTCTGAATAGATAAGAAGTTGTATGACTAATAAAATACATTAGGTTTTAATTCTGTCTTCACAATTATGGCTATTAAAAACCTGTAGCCTATAGGTTCACTTTTAACTCTTAGAGCATTTAAAATTAAAATGAGGGAGTAAATTTGAAATTAGGAATGAAACATTGAGAAGCATTAAGAAAGCATTAACCAGCATATCTCCTTAGGTGTTTAATGTCACTTCATCCTTCAGCTCTAACTCATCGCAGTCCTGGTGATGGAGCATGTTATGCCCTGGAAGACTTTCCTTGAAGGTTTCTTTTGTGCTTGCCGCTTTACATCTTTCTATAGAAACTTGCTAAATAGCCAGTTTCTGCTTGGCTGTACCATTCAAACCAGAGGAACTCTCTGGTGTCACTTTCTAAAGTACTTGCACAGATCCCCAGGAACCTCAAGTAGCCTCCTGGCATCTATACAATGGGAAGATCTTCTGTCTCAAAAGTTAGAGCAAAATTGTGTCTTGACACTGTAAAAAAATTGCGTTAAGCTTTGATGTAAATTCACTCCATGCAAGAAAGTCTTATTTTGAATTTAGAAAGCACTATTTGTATCCCTTCTTGCCTATCAGAAAATAAGTAGAATGGTGAAAGCATAGCAGAAAAAGCAGTAGTTTGACTGTTAGGTCAATAGAAAAGTAAAATTCTAAAAAACAGTTGGGTATATCAGGTGCATAAAGACTGTTTAAAATTGTAAACGCAGAATTAGCAATTCCATTAATATCTATTATCTTTTGCCTGGGTTTGTAATTTTCAAGTTAGTCCCAGATAATGTAAACATAGAACAAATAATGTTCTATTGCCTTTTTTTACTTTTTGTTACTTAATTCTTCTAATTTTGCTTTTGTTACCTGCACGTTGTTACCCTGTACCTCCACTGAGAAGCCGACAGCTCAGTAGGTTTGGGCTGTCTTGGAATATCCAAGGTAGATGGGATTTTCACTGTAAACTTTTAAAAGGTTTTCTTTTCCTCAGGCAACATATTAAGCATGTTTCCTGCTGAAACATTAATAAGTCAGAAAAGAAAACCAAAGTAGGACACTTCTGATGTAATTGATTTGTTTAGTCCTAGCGGCAGAAAAACCAACTCTGCATCACTGTCCTAGTACAGATGAATACCAAAGAAAGAAGCCTTTAATTTTGACTCTATTTAATAGACAAGCAGAGGAATAAATGTTAGCCAAGTACAATACTAAATCTTTATGGGAGGAAGAAAAGCTTGTTCAACTGTAAACTATTCGGTAAAATGAACTGTAAAAATGAATTGTCAATACTTATTTGTCAGAATCTTAATTTTTTTTTTTTTTGTAATGCTGTTTTGCAACAAGCATCTGCCTGGCAGAGAGGGAAATTATTCTGTAAGGAACTAGGGAAACCTTATGTCCTATTGATTTCTGTCCTATGCCTTGTATTTTCACCTATTTTCTCTTTCTGTTTCCTATGGCGTGCTCATCAGGTGAGGGGCAATGGGGCTCATTCCGAGTTGTACGCTCAGTGGCCAGCAAGTGTTCGTGTGCTCGCTCTTGGGTTTACTGTAACGGCCAAACAGAGCACTGGTTTGAGTTTTCCTTATCTTCCCAGTACAAATGGCCATAATCCCTGGAGAAAATTTGCAGGTTGCTCCAAAGGAGGTCAGGAAGAGTGAGCTTAGGCACGCGGGCAGACAGACAGCATGGTTGCCTCCCCCCATATCCTTAGGAAGGCAGGGTCTCCCGGGAGTCACCGTAGATTGCTCACATTTGTCCCTGGTGTTGGGCTCTGTTTGAATTGACTGGTTTAGGTTGTCTGACCTATTTGCTATAGTGGGTTTGATTGTAATTATAATGCAGTGATTATAGTCTTCATTTATCACTTAAACTAGATTTCTCCTACCTCCTTTGTTTTTATGTTGTCTGATCCCGTTCAGATATTAAGCTCTGGATGTGGGTGTGTATAGTATGTGTGAATATGAAGAGAGATGCTTTCTTTAGTGGAATTAAATTTTGAAGATTAAAATTCAGCAGTATTATTTTTCCTTATCTTTTCGTAAAGACTTTCATTAATCCTACCATAATATCTCCAGAAGGTGACCGGGGGAATATGCGCTTTGATTAATGTTTGTTTAATGCAGGATTATCTATAGTATTCATGTGTTTTATTCACATTAAAACTCATTTTCATGTTAAGTAATCAGATACAGCTCAATGAGGAAGGTGAGCATTAGTGGACTAAGTGACTTTTTAAGTATAGTGAAGGACAGAACAAATACAAGCTACAATGCACTGTATCTTTTCCAGTTTTCTTCTGAGTTACAGTGGTCACACAGTGCAGTAAACAACTATTTTTCATTGGAGAGCTTTGATATTTCTTGCAAGTCTTTCTAATGCCCACATTTAGATTGTAGTCTTCTTGTGCCACCTCTGAACAAAATGCCAGGTGTCTTTGCCTTATGAATGAGGGTAGGTAAAACTAAGGAAAACGTTTAAGTCTGTATTTCAAGTGAATTTGTGGAGAACTCACTAGTATTTATCAAATGTAGATCTTAAGACTGAAAGATATTTTATGCATTTCAAGTAGTTTTTTACTCCTGTGCAGTACAGATGATATTGCAGCCAAAGACCAGAGATTATAGCAGAATGCTGTTTGTAAGAAAAAGTACAATAAGCATTTGAGACAATGTGTAAAGTATTAGAGCAGAAATAAGAAGTGCCGCATAAAGTAGCATTGATCTGCCTTTAGGAAGAAGCAGAATATAATTCTGTGTTTTGTTTTAAAGGTACACCATCCCAGCTTTGCAGAGGTCTGATGCTGGCTTTTATCAGTGTGTTGTACGGAACAGGATGGGGGCATTGCTGCAAAGAAGATCTGAAGTTCAAGTGGCATGTATGTATGAATGGAAGTTATTCTGTGATTCACTACCTAACTGATTCATTTTGTGGGTAGAAAACCAACATACCGATAACATTCGCTAGTCTGAAAAGTTATCAGATATCATATTTTATACATTTTAAAATTATTGCGTCACGAGAAGTTTCCCACTTATTCCAGTTACCTTCTGGGAAACAGTTCAAAGCGGTGCAATGTTAAGTCTTTAGAGCGAGCCATCAAACCGAGATCATTTGGAGATAGCTGTAGCAGGAGAAAACTATCCTACCTTTCCCCGAATATGCAGGGATTAAGAAAGGCCATATAGCACAAAATAAACAATCAGTCAAACCAAACCAAACCAAAAAAAAAAGCCCAGAGGACAGCAGAGGGTATCTGAAAGCAAACCCCATGGGGGAGGTAGCTCCCTGAAGATTTCAGATCATAATTCTTGCGATAAAAAATAAGCAGTTGTTTCCCAGTGAAAGCCCTGCTAAGGAAACTTTAAAAGCCTCTTCGCCTTTGTGAGCCAAACCCTCCAACGTTTGTACCTCTTTAGTTTGTATAATGCAGAATTTTTTAGTTGTCCTCTAATTTGATACACAGCTTCCATTTGGAAATGTTAAACTGATTTTCTCAGGAGTTAGTGCTAATTAATATGACCTAAGAAATGATTGCATACTCTCATTTTCTTTTTTTCCAGTTAACATATAGAAAATATAATCCAAATAACTTGTTTGGAAATAAGCATTAAATTAGGCCTTATTCTTTTTTCAAAGTAAAAACATAAAAAAAAAATAAAAGATTTGTATACTGTAAGCAATCCGATACATGGATCAAATTTCTCGTCCTCAGGGTCAATAACTGGAAATTCAATAGTAGTAAATGTCACTTGATAAGTGGAATGTAGATAAATTGAATTATTTATTAGAAACCCAATTCCAGGGAAATGATTCAAGTTAATCACTATGTCAGGAGGGAAATGACATGAGATTTCCTGTGTTTTTAAAATGAAACCAGTTGCAAATGGTCTCGTGTAAGTTTTGGTATCATCTTGACCACTGTATTACAGTAAGTTATGTTACTACATCGGTGCTGTCGGTGGTGTCAGTAGCTTGATGTTTGATCTCAGGGTGGTATGGTTTCAGAGATGCTGGGACCTCATGGAAAAACCCACCGCTGCTAAAAGGCGTTTGGCAGCTCCAGGTGTGGTGTCAGGGGACAAAGGCTTTGGTAGCAGCACCGGAGAAACATCCCTCTTTTCTCTTGCATCCCACTAACCGTTCCCCGTCTTGCACCGCAGTGTAACACACGATCCCTTCAGGCACGGCAGGAAAACTTGTTTGTGCACATGTGGACTGGGAAACTTCTCCAACATTTAAAAAAAAAAGCAACAATTATTTTGTAGGGTTTGTTAAAATAGTTCTTTCCGCCCCGTCTGATTCCCTACGCAGCTGTACAGGCAGTGGTATTGGCACAGCGGAGGGAGCAATTCTTGAGGAAGTACTTGTGGGAATCACAGGGAGAAGGAATACCGTACCCTCATGCTGCTGCTGCTAAAGAATTCTGTCTCCTGAAAAGACAGGTTTATTCTCCTCTGAATGAGGGAAAGATTTGCAGTGAAGTAGTTTGTTTCTCCAGGCTTTTGTGTGTGTTTGGTTGTTCTTGAGAGAGAAAGCAGTGTAATTGTTTCTTTTTTTGTTTTGTTTTAATTTTTTCCCCCCCATTTCCTTTGTAGTTCTGCATTGCTCAATAGGACTAAAAAGCTCTCTTAAGACTTATCTGCCTGAATTAAGCAGTCTATTTACTTCTTTATTTTCACTGATAAAGATATTGAAACAAAGCGTAGCAGTTCTTACATGATTTGGGAAACTTGTGGTCTTGAACCTATAGTGACCTATATGGCTTCTATAGTGAAACTTCTTAGCCAGACTTGTACTTTATTCCCACAGATTAAAGTGTTCTACAAGTTTTAAGTATCTTCTTTCCCCTCTACCCAGGGTAGCTACTGGTAGCCTGTGATTGTTTTCTGTATTTTAATGGTTTTGATCTAAATTAATTGATTTAAGCTGTGTGGACGGAATGAAGTACCTGATATTTTACCATATTTTACTTTTTGGTTATTTTTGAAAACATATCAGAAAGCAGCATTCCAAGGGGTTGCTAAAGTCACCTTATCCAGTTGTCCAGAGTTAGATGGAAATGTACGTTAGATGTTTAACTCAGAAGGGTTTGCAGGAAATGAACTGGGTTTGCCCCTGGGCAGAGAATGCTTCCCAATACACTTAAACTCAAGGTCTCTCCTGAGAAACTGAAAGGCAGGATTGTCATGTGCATCAGAAAGAGCTGAGGTTTTTCTCCACGCCCGAGATCTCTGAAGTAGCAGGGAACTGGTTAAATAATTTAAAAAATGTTCTTGACACATGCTAACGTATTACTTAACGGGAAAACATGTTTGTGAGAAAACTGCTGAGTAAATCTTAATTATGGAATGGGCTTAAAAACTCTTGGATTGTGAAGGCTAAAATAATTATATGACAGTGAAGTTAATTAGATCCACCTACGCAGTTTGAAACTTCTTTCAAGTAGATGATCTGATTACAGTTGTAAGAAATATGGAGCAACAGAAGAAGTACAATGCTGATTATGTCTGAATAAATAACTTGAAAATCACAAAGATGATTAAAGCTTCTTTAAAATACCATGTGTTTTTAATTTCTGCTCTTGTTCTGTCTCTTCTCATCTCCTGCCATCCACAGACCTGATAGTACTCGTCTGTGTTTCAGTGTCCTTTGCATCCCTCTCTGCAGCAGAGAACTTGTGAAGAACCCTGTGGTCCTCAAAAAAAAACCCAAAAAAAACCAAACCAAAAAAAGGGGGAATTCAGTGGCAGAAGCCAGAATAGTTCTCTGTGTGTGTGTGTGTGTCAGTTTCTTGGTTTAAAGCAAATTAAAATGCATAGGATTTCTTAGGAGGGTGAATAAGTAGGAGCCTACAGCCCTGTTTATTTTATGCTTGGAATGTGATACAAAAGGCAAAAGGAAAACAAGGAAGGAAATGTTCACTGAAATTTTTAAAAGGACTCCATAGATACGTAAACTTGTCTATGAAATAAAACCTTCAGACACAGGTTCTGCAACTGCAGCTTGCTTTCTTCCATTAAAATTTTTGTTAAAAGCTGCTCTTTAATACTACTGATGCTTTTGTAAACATCAGAGATGTAGAGGCGCTGTTGAAATCGTAGTATAGTGCCAGGAGAACTAATAGCTACCAGCATGACTCTAGCTTTTTTATTTTGATACCCATTTGGCTGTTGCATAGACCTGACTGTACATTGGTTTGACTACGAGGGATACAGCTGCTTGTCTGTTTGTGTAGCTATGGGTAAAAGGATTAAAAAAAATCAGTGATGAAAAAATTGATAAAATTATATACACCATTTGCATTCCTTTACATTGTACGGGAATTTCTTTTATATTGTGCAAAGATTTATTTCAAAAAAAACCCAACCAAAACCAAACCACAAAAAACCCCAAATGCTAAACCTCAATTAAAATGTCACTTTCAGTTAAAACCAGACTCAGTTATTGCAAAAGAACGCTGAGGCCATGCAGCACTGCTGACCGGTGCACTGCTTGTGTGCACCAGCAGCGCCTGGCTTTGCCTTATGCCTTACTGCTCATAGAAATCTGTATTAATCACCACTGTCTCATGATCTGTAGTGTCTCTGTAGTGTCATATTGCCTAATTATAGCAATGCTAATGACTATTGTAAAACACAGTTATTTCTCTGTCCGCTGGAAAGAAATGGGGAGAGAGACAAGAACTTCCAGGACTCTTAGTGTAATTTTTTCTTTGCAGACATGGGAAATTTCATGGACACAAACCAGAGAAAAACAGTGACTCAAGGAGAAGCTGCAGTTCTAAACTTCCTCCACATACTCAGCTATCCAAGACCACAAGTGACATGGTTTAGAGACGGGCAAAAGATTATACCGAGCAGCAGAATGTAAGTCACTTCGAAGCTCAAAATACCCCCACCCTAAAATATGATTAATTACATTTGATAACGCAAGTTACATTTTAAGTACACTAATTAAGGTTTAAAGAGAATAAAGTAGCCTCGTTCATACTAAGTTTGAGATAAATGACTATTTTAAGACCATCTCTGAACTTCCTAAGGAGTTTGACAAAATAATTCATGTGATTTTAATGGTCCTGGTGCAGCATAAGGGAGTAGATACACAGAATGTCTGCACTTCCTTCACGCTATTCATTTTCATGATACATTCTGGAAAAGTAAATGCTCATCTCTCAATTACGTGTACTTGAGTGAACTAACTTAATGAATACTGAGATTTTTCTTTTTTTAATATATGAGCCTGATTCTTTTTTTATGTGGACTTATGCTTAATGCTATTTTCCCCACGATAAAATTCTAAATATTGCTTATTTTCTCTTTATCTTTTTAGCCTACAATGACAGTTTTATTTCTTTTTGACTAATTAGCTGCTCACCCACTAATGGCACAGTACTTGCACTTTGATTAGTTATTATCTCAAGGTGCGCTCATTTATCCTATCCTGAAACGGTTGTGAAGCTATCCTGTGTTTTTTACCTGCACAGTTTTATTTAGAGACTGAAGGGGTTAGCTGTAACATTAAAAAATGTTGATAAATCTTTTTTTACTTGCCTAATTTATCAGGAAACTGTTGGAATGCCAAGAATGTTGGTGGTTATTTTTATCTGTGTATTATATATTCACATGTTCAAAGGGGTAGATGTGCTAGCAACTGATGGTAATGGGATATTGCTAAGTTCCAGAAGGGCTGGTGAGTCTTTAGAGTTTATATTAGAAAGGGAAAACTCTTCTTGGATTTTAATTTTATTAATCTGTACTGTATATTTTACTGCTGCTTATGTGCATTTTTTCAACCTGAAAGCTAGTATTACAGGCTCTTTGAAACGGTTAAAATTAGTATTGCAGGGATGTGAAGCAACTATGTAATAATTTATGAATAATTTAATAGTAATTTGATGGGAAACAAGCTGGAAGATGAAACAATGGGTTTCTGGGCAATCTCTTGAAGAGAGCTAAGTGACAAATCCTAAGTTATTAACCATTAAGAATCTACTTCCTCCACTCCTGCCACATTACAAATTTTCTTTTGTCAATGCTGAGAATACAGAAATCGAAAATTTGCAGATGGTGAAAAGCCTTGTTATCCAGGAACTGTTACTGGGGAGCAGAAGAGAGTGACCTAGGCAAGCATGCAATGTCTGAAAATGAGATTTGTGTGAGTTCTCTTACAGTTTGGGAAATTTGCAAGTGTATTCGTTAATATAAAATCCTAATTTTCATATGCGATGCTTTGTTCATAATCCTACCCTGTTGGGATTGTTCGGGTAAAATCACTTGTAATTCATAGCTCTGTGGTAATGCTTACAAAGGGGAAAACTGTAAAACTCTGTGCTCTAGCAGGGGTCAAATATACCTAAAGGTTTCAACATACATTTTATTTCCCTGGTTAGAAATTTTGTCTGAAAGGAATTTGAGGATGTTTGTCTGGCCTGCACAGGAATTTCTGAAAACTCTTGCAGTAGAAGCACACATATATATTTGATATATTTCAGCATGTGCTGAAAGCACGTGTCTCCTTGGAAGTTTCACATATATCAACCAGTAAACCTGATAAGGTCAGGAAGTGACGGATTAATGGTACACATACCAATTATCAGTGCACCCTGTGTGCAGAAGGTCTGCTTCTCCCTCAAAGTATTGGAAAAACCATGTAGCATCTACTCACATAACGCTGTTGGTGAAATTCTGGAGGCAAATATGGCAGCCCTAAAAATACAGGAAACTTGAGACAAGGAGAGGATGCACAGAAAACTGACAAATGTAAAAATATCTTATGGGAGCTCTGTTTCTTGTCTGTGGAGCAATTTGTGCATTTAACGCTATGTTTTCTGTACACAAAGAGGTGTATCAATTTAATGGCTCAATTTAGCAGGTGATCCAGTTAGACCGATCCATCAATCTGACTGGATCACCTGCTAAACTGGTCAGTTAAATTGATACAACCACCTTGTATGGATGCTCTTTAAATTGATTAAAAGTACCTTATATTGCTAAATCAATATAAAGCTTTTTTAATCTGTTTAAACAAACTTACAATGATTTGGCCAAATCAATCAATTCACCTGTCAGCTGTAATAATGATTTCTAAGTGTGACGTGGCTGCAGTGTATGCAGGGGGAGCAAAAATGGGGACAGTCGTGGTGGTTATGGTACCCCACAATTTCTCATTGGCGCCCATTGAATACAGACAAAGTCAGTGTTGCCCAATATTTTATCTGTAGCAATTTTTAAGAAAACAATTCTTTTAAACAGTTGGTCGAGTTAACTCCTACTCATGCAAAAGCCTGAATGTACACGTACTTAACACTGCACCATTTTAATGCCATAATAATGATCCTGATGCTTATTTACACAGGGCTACTGTCACTGCTAGGATGAATTCATGTCACTGATGTGGAAACAGAGTGTTCTGAGTTGTCTTTCTGTGAGAAATATGAAAGATCAAAAGTAAGGATTGGTTTTGAGAAAAACTAAATCTTAAGATGTTTCAAGGAATGTCATTTAATTGGCTCTGCGGTAGGTTTAAGGTTGTAAATACGGGTGTCTTTCTCTTGCAGTGTTTACTGGTATTTAGGACATTTATGGTGAAGGATTCTGCCAGCTACTCAGCATTACGATACTAGTGTATTTCTAGGAAGCCAAGATAACAGAAATGTCAAAAAATTCTGGTATCACTGCATGTATTATTTTAAAGATACTTTACAATATGTCAGATAAGACTCTTATTTGTTCTTTGTGTTTTCTAATAATTATTTGTACACCTTAACACAGTTGCCAGTTGTAACGGATCATAGAATCACAGGATACTTTGGATTGGGAGGGACCTTTGAAGTCTATCTCGTCCAACCTGCCATGAGCAGGGACATCTTCAACGTGAAGTTGGTTGCTCAGAGCCCCGTCCAACCTGACTTGAGTGTTTCCAGGGATGGGGCATCCACCACCTCGCTGGGAAACATGGGCCATTGTAAAAAATTTCTTCCTTATATCTAGTCTAAATCTTCCCTCTTTTAGTTTAAAGCCATTACCCCTTGTGCTGTTGCAACAGGCGCTGATAAAAAGTCCCTCCCCAGCTTTCCTGGAGCCCCTTTAGGGACTGGCAGGGGCTGGAAGGTCTCCCCGGAGCCTTCTCTTCTCCAGGCTGAACACCCCCAGCTCTCCCAGCCTGTCCTCCCAGCAGAGGGGCTCCAGCCCTTGGATCATTTTTATGGCCTCCTCTGGACCCACTCCAACAGGTCCATGTCCTTCTGCCGTTGGGGGCCCCAGAGCTGGGTGTAGCACTGCAGGGATTCTCACCAGAGCAGATTTTCCTGAATTCTGATGACCAGGTGTAGCAAACCTGTAATTTCCTGTTTCTCTTACTGATCATTAGGCTGAAAAAGGGCAGTTTTTTAGGCTGGGAAAGAAAAAAAAAACCAAAAAAGATTCAGTGCATAGCTCATTTTACATTTTTTTTTTAGTCAGAATGGCATTCCCACTCTGTGAGTGTCCACGGCTGTGATATTTTCTGGGAGAAAGTTTCCTTTGAGACATAGGCAATTTTTTCAAACTGCATGTTCTGTTTAATTTAACTGGTAGTGTAACTCATAGTGGAATTTTGCAGCAAATAACTGTTTATTAATGCCCATTTTAGTGGTGTTGATGCCATAATATTTTGTTAAAGCCCCCTGATTAAAACAAGAATAGCATGGCAAGTTCCTCCTAAATGCATGGGGATATAAAATCAACAAATCTCTGTATAATATATGAATGTGGAGCAAATGGCCTGCTCATGGGGTTGTTTTTATAGTTTATAACTTGAGGCAACTAACAAATCTGCAGCAGAGCTAGTGTGACATGATGGTGTGTATTTAAAAATTAAAATCTTAAAAATTTTTTCCACCTCCCCGCTTAGCACAGCGTGCATTTATATCCATTTTGGCTTTTGTGCATTATCTGTCACCAAAGCCTCAGCTTGATATTTTAAAGGCGCATTTCTAGATCATCAGAAGGAAGCTGTGTACGTGCTAGAAAAGTATGAAGTGGAGGATCAGACAGAAGAACAAAAGATCAACAGCAAGAGAAAATAAATAAGGAGAGGGATTAGGGTTTGGGATATTTTTTATCATTATCTTTCAGGAAAATTTCCCCAAAAAGTTTTACAAAAGCCATCACGTTACACCTAGACAGATTGATCCTCTCCAAATAGACCGGTAGACTAATGTGGAATTACAACCGCCCTGTTGTCCAAGGTCTTGACTGATGGGGTGATTTTGCCTGTTTCTCCTCACATCCTCCAGAAAACAATAGCCTCTCCAAAGGGAACTGCATCAAAAGGAATAAAGGAATTGCCGCTCTGAGTTGTCAAGTCTTCAGCTTGCCTTGCCTGGGCGTACTTCGTCAGGCCTAAAAGCAGAGGCTTTTCATTTTCCGCGCAGGAGGCACCCAGGGTGCCGTGCAGAGGCACAAAGGACAGTAGCACTGTCAAGGTCTTCAATTGCCTTTCGCTTGTGGTATTGAAGAATTAAATTCGTAGTACTCTTAGAGGATTTTTTTTTTTTTTTTTACCTTTTTCTAAGTGAAGGACTTTTTCACTGAAAAGGTTCGCTCCAGCCATCAATTCGTTTATTGTTGGTTTCTTCTTTAAGAAGAAAACTTCTACTATGAAGACGTTATTACTGTGTTCATTAACTTTCTTACAGCGAATCTATTTTTTTCCCCTAGTAAGCTGCAGTTAGATGAATGTTAACTCATGTCTTTTCTTAGTGGAATTATGTCTTACACAAAACAGGAAGGTTCATTTTTGGCATATAAAGGCACTTCTGGGTGTCCCTTTCAGCTGGGTGGACATTTTGTCACTTTTTTTAACTGTTAATGAACCAAAACGCTTTACAAAGGCACTTCATCCCGCTCGGCAGAGAAGATGAATTGCATTGCCTTTAGGTGTACATGAGTTTAATATCTATTTTTTGCAGTAAGAACAATTCATTATGCATTTGAATGTGTCTGGTCATTGCTAACTCTTACAGAGACTAAATGTGCTGACAGATCGTGGAATGAAAATATGTTAGGCACAAGCAACTGCCAAATATGACTTGCTGTGGTTTTGAACACTCATAATACCTTGTAAATAAGCAAAGCTGGTGCAGATTTACTAGCCATTTGTTAAGGTAAAATTTTAAATATATTAATGACAGTCTCAAAAAAAAGTAGCTGTAGCTAAATAGGCTTTAAAAGATGAGGAAAAATGAAAATATCTAGGAATAATACATCAGATTTTGGGCTGATACTAGCATTAGATTAGGTTTTGCCTTGAAGATAGCAGCTCACTTAATGTGCCATGTATACATTTTTCACTTTAAAACAAACACCACTTCATTTTGTATGAGCAGTTCTAGTGACAGCAATGCATTTCTCTACAAATACTAGCCTGTCATACAACTTACGTTAGTTGCACATAATTACTTTTCACATACACCGGCTAATACTTTAATTAAAATTGTGATGATTAGCATTAGTGAACAATAAATTCAGAGACTGTCAACTCTGCAATGTATTAGCTGAGCAATACTTTAAAAAAAAAAAAGTTTGCAGACCTCTGAAGTCGACTGAAGTGGAGTGACACCTCTCAGCAGGAAGAGATGTCACAAAAAACCCTATAAGCGGTTTTCATCTGTCTGTACCTTTTACAGGCTCCACATCAATTTTAAAGTCAGTGCCTGAAAAAGAAGAATATTTGGTAGAATTAAATTATTTCCTTAAACTGAAATTCATTACTGCCTTGTTATTCATTTACTTAACCAAACTTCTCCACTGAGTAATTTCGATTTGAAGGAACAGACAGCGCTAGGAATCATTTTACATGAGATGTTACTGTTATCCCCAAGGCCCATATGCATATGAAAGACTGTAGGGAAATCTCCCATCATCTTTTCAAGTACTCAGTTTGAGTGCTCTTGGATGCTGTCAGCGGACTGTTTTGAGTATTATTGTCTACTGTGTTCAGTAGAGGAAAACGTTAACACCTCAGAGTGAGCAAATCCCAGGATTATTTTCTAAAGCTGTTTGACTTGTCTAGCGTCAACCTTGCTGTTTTTCTCTCTGCTCCTAATTTGTTTGCTACAGGTTTTAAACATACGTTTCAAAAATTAATTTATTCAGACCTCTCAACTTTCAGGGTGAAATCCGGCGCGTTGGTTAGATGAAGGGAGAGGAAGAGTGAGCCGTACTGGGGGACCACCTATGTGCTGACCGCAGGGTGTGTGGGAGCAACGCAGCCCATCATAGGGTGGAAGAGGGACAGGAGAAAAAAACTGCTGCCAAAGAATACGCCTTTTAGCAAGGCTCATTTGGAAGCGGATTCCTCCCCAGAGAGACACTCCGACTGATGAGATGCGAGGCACATTGTGGGGTTTGACCAATATGTTGCATTACAAATTTGGGCCACAAACCACAGAGGGTTTTTTAATATATATATTTTTTTATAAGCCAGGGGAAGTTGCTGCCATTATGCTAGTGCTATAAAATCCATATTTTTTGATAGAAAAAGAGTGGATGCTTGGAACTTGTATTGTGTTTTAATGGGCCTCAGCTGCTCACCGTATCTTTCAGTACAATCTTCAATAGCTGTGAATTTCAATAAAACTTTAAAGATCACCGTCTAAGAGGAAAAGCTGACTGTCGGATATTGTTTTTCCTAAGATGATCACATTTAAAGAACAAAATCATTTTATGTGCCACTACATTTATTAATCATAGATTTGGAATTTGTAAAACAAAGGGAATGGAAGTGTCACTAGAAGGAAACCTTTTTGCTCTAAATATGATTTAGTTATCACAGCTTGCAGGAGAAACTGATTTATGAGTTTGTTTCGTTCTGGAGACAAATGTACTTTGAGAGAGAAAATATGGATGACAAAAAAGTGTTAATAGCATTACTCAGTGAACTTACACTATTTTTTAGAAATCATACCCAATTTAGAGGTGGGTAGATATGAAGACTCCTTGTCATTGTACTTTGGGGCTCACTTCTTGCATCTGCTGCATTTCCTAATCAGAAGTAATTATGATATTAGCGAGAAATCATGAATATAATCTTAATGTGCTAATGTGCTTTTGTGGAAAAACCTTTTCCTGTCTGTCTTTGAACTACTCTGTCTACAAATGGAAGTATTTTAACGTGCAGCCAAGATAAGACCATAAGTGTTGTGGTCATTCTTAAGAGCAATTATGCAAAAGAAAACTATTGCTTTCTGCTTAAAAAATGGCGATTGTTCACAAACCCCTGGGAAGAGCTTATCTCCTACAACCCCTCACATATCTGTTTTTATGGAAATAGATACAAAATGCTTGTGACTTGTCAAATACAGCAGAAGGTAATATCTTATGTTTACCAATTAACTTTTATTAATCAAAGCTGACTGAAGTAGAATGTATCTGTCAGTACTTCTGACTGTATACTTACAAAGGATTATTAATTTTCTTTCTACGCAGAAACGGACAAATGCTGTCTTTCCTCATGATTCTAGTGGATTTTTAGATGATATGCAAAGGTGTTAAGATGTGTAAGTTTGTAATTTTATAATACAGATTTATGTAGAATAATTTTAAAAGCGTATCATTTTGTCAGATTTAGTTTCATATTGAAAACTTGTGTGATTCAGGAAAAAAAACCACAGAGCTTTGTGCTCTGGGGATGTATTGTGGCTTTTGTGGTTGATTTGCATCAAGTCTACTTTGTTAACAGTATTCAACTTGAATTTAAAGAATTTGGTACATGGAAGCAAATGTGAAGCAGACCTTACATTAATTAATGCTGCAGAGAAAGGAAGAAGCTGGCAGCCTGCCTATGGCTTATCTCTGACCCTTAGTTGTGAGTGGAATCTTTAGCTGGTTTGTGTTTGGCCTTCATCTAACAGATTCCAAATGAATTTAAATAAATTGTAAATGTCCCGTCTGAGGTTTCATGGGTCTGCCTGATCTGTATGAGAGGGGTGATTTTTGGCTCTGGTGAAACTCTGTAAAAGCATCTTACAATTAGAAGTGAGAAAAAACAGTGAAACTCTGCCAATATTCATATGAAATCTATTTGCCTGCTGCATGTTAGCACTACCTTTTATTTCTTAATATCTGCCTGTGGCTAATTTTATGTAACACACAAATCTGTTGTTTTACATGTCAGGAGCAATTCTAGACGTAGACAAACAAGGCATCTCTTCATTGGGGTGACCGCGGTCACCACTGCCTTGCTCAGCTTTATTCTCTTTGCTTTTTCCCTCTTCGCTGCTGTCGCTGGAGTGGGGAAGGAGTAAAATAGAGCAGCCTACTTTTCATCGTAGGGATGCCAAGGGGAAAGGATAAGAAAGAGAAATGCTGGAGGATGTCTCCGCCTCTCCTCCCCTTCCACCTGACCGATCCACGCTGTCAGCACAGAAATGGAGAAAACCACAGCTGGGTCAGGACAGGCGGGGGAGCCTGTGGATACTGGGAGAGAGATGGATTGTGTTGTTCAACCCTGGTGGAGGAAAGAAAAGACAGAGGGAGGAACTTAGAAGGTGGCATGGCCCGGGGAAGTGGCCGCAGATCCTCGGAGAAGGAGAGGGTGGGTGAGGAGGAGGTCGGAAGCCTGGGAGTGGTGGTCTTCAGCGTTCACCCCCGTGGCAGAGGGAGTGCCGGTGTCCTGAGACCGTCGGTGTCCTGAGACCGTGGCCCGTGCTTGTGTCATTGTCCCCTGGGAACAAAAGCCAGCCTCCCTGAAAGATCAGAGAAGCCTCCACACCTGTTCCATCAGCTGCCTCACTCTTCTCTAATTTCTTCCCCCAAAATCTTACTGACCCTCTCAATCCCAACTCCCACACAACCCCCCCATAGTGCACTGATCCCTCCCAGCCATATGTCCCCTCCGGACCTGTCCCCCTGTTACTGGAAAACTGAACGTTGCCAACATTTTGTCTTTGTTTGTTGTGGCTTATTTGTAGGACTGGAACCTAATGTGTAATTGCCAAATAAATTCATAGCTCAAAAAGCAGAAGTAATATCTAGCAATTTCTAGCTTACATGTTCCTGACTACTTGAATTTTCAAAATAGAGGTATAAAGGAGACTTAGATTTAAAAAGATTTAGGAAAAGCACTTGAGAGCATTGAAGCCAGGATTTGTACAACATTTTATGCATTTTTCTTCAAAACCTCAAAGGCTATTCACTTTTTAAAATAGAGTTTTGCTGGATTTTGCTCAAAGATTTTTCAAGAAACTGCATTTCCTCTTGTCATTCAGCAACCGATACCATTTGCAAGAATTTTAACAACTCTGTTGCTGTCTGCCAGCTGCCATGTGTTCTTTTCCCACTCCCAGCATAATACCTCCTCACTGGAAGAAGAGTGCAATACTTTCATAATAATCACTAGTTCAAATCACTGATTATTTTAAAACATCAAATTTCATTTTTGGCAATCCATCATCTGTTTCCATGGGAACTGAAACCGGCCTTAGCAGCAACAAGAAGCAGAGTTTATTGGGATACTTATAAATTTCAATGGCTGTTGTTAGACAGCTGCATTTTCTGTTTACCCAACAGATATTGCAGCAACAACCTCATAATACACTTCTAAAATTCTATGTACATTTCATTTTAATTTATTTATAATTTTATTCATATTTTTCACAAGTTAGCCGAAATGTTAGGACTGAGGAGAGAGAAAATGTCAATAATCTCCAATATATGCAGTCAATATTGTATGTTTCCATCAGGCATCCTTACTGTTCTTTTAACTGGGACTGTGATAAAAAAGAATGAAAAAATGTCCTGCCTTGAGGTGGCAAAAGATAGGTGGAGACTTCCACTTTTAAGGGGGCCAGGTACAGCATTGTTCCTTGGTAATCTTACCCCAGTTTCTGCCCTCCAAAGTCTTATTTTCTCCACACCTTTTGCCCCAGAACAACCCTTTCTTGAAGTCTGCAGCTCATCTTCCTGCTCCAGAGCTCAAATTCTCCTAATTCTTGCTATTTCAGACCTCCATGAAACTTCTCTGTAATTCCTGCCTCCCAGCTATTCCCGTCATCCACAGCCAGGGTCTCAGGCTGTTCCCAGCTCAGACGTGTCGCCTTCTCCTCACCACTCCACTGAGACACCTTCTTACCTTTCCATTAATGTTTCCCATCAAAGCTGTTGCCCTGTGTCCCCCAAACATTTCCCTCTTCTTTGACCAAATCTTCCACCAAAGTTTCTCTACCTTCTCTGTCACCTTCTCCGCAGGACCCCCTCACTCAGGGGTCCAGTACTTGCTGCTCTACTCCTGCCCAGATGCTGCTGCTGCTCCCTGTCCCCTTCGTCTGCTGCTGGCCCCGTCGCTGTCCTCTCCTCGGTGAGTGTGGCCAGATGTGCCATCCTGCTTCCTGCACGGTGACAACGTTTGCTTTGAGTCTGGAAGAGACCCAGAAATCTGGGTTGAGTCTGCGTGACCCTCCAGCAGCACAGATGGCTGCCTGAGAGGAAGAAAAGGGGGCAAAGCCAAGAAAAATGGTAGTCATATAAACACCACCACTTACCAAAGCCATTTACCAAATTAGTAAGTCGTAGTAGTGTGGATTTAAATATGCTGTTTAGCTCTAGATTTGCATGGAGTATTTGAGTATCAAAGAGAGTAATTGGGCAACTAACTGAATGTAATATTAATGTGTATTTCTAGCCAGCTTTTTTTCCCTTTTCTCCCAGCCACTTCAGAATGAAAACCGTTACTTTTGTAGCTTTTAATTATTTTGGTTTATAAGTGAGGCAGCCATTTAAGACAAATCTCCAATCTTGAAGAGCTATTCTATTACAAGATCTTATACCAACCAACTAACCAACCAACCAACCAACCAACCAACCCACCCTACCATCATCTCCCATCTTCTAATACTATTTTTGTCATCACAGCTAGAAGTTAGCTTACAAGGAAGTATTTGGGGGCAAAATAGATCATATGTGCTAATAAACATGCTGGAATGAAATTGAGGATGATTTGTCCTACAAAATAGGAGGGAGGAAAGTGTTAGATGCTCCATCTAGTGCTGAGGTACAAGGGGAGAAATGCTGATTTCCCCAGGCCCTCAAATTATCTCTAAAGAGTTGCCACTAACAGGAAGCATCTCATAAAACTACTGTAGAAGCTAGCAAAAATGTTCCCTAGCCCTGTTTGCCAGCGACTAATACATTGGATCTTACTTGGTCAAGTTTAGATAAATTAACTGTCCTTTAGTAAAATGCCGCAGTTCCTTGATTTGTTGGATGATCCCAAAATAAAAGTACTCCAGTGCTAATTCTGCTGGAAGTCTGGCTACTCTTTATATCTTTGATTGTATCCTTCGTCACAAACTGTTTCAGTCCCAAATTTAATGTGAGGGAAGGTTAGTGGAAGTGCCTTGAAAATGCTTCCTTCTGTATGTTATCTGCTTTCACAGGAACCCACTTTGCTGGGTCCTAGGTCTGGTATTGACTGGACTTGACTATGGTTTCAACAGTGTTATCTGAAGAGTAAATTAATTTCTATTTAAGAAACCTTTTATCAGACGTAGCTTGAAGGAATCTTGTAAATAAGTCTGTATTTTATGTTGATGATTTAAAAATTCCGGTACAAAAAATATGCTAATACGTTACTGGTAATTTAATAAAAACAGGGAGTTAGCAAGATCTTCTTGTTCCAGTGAAATAAAGAGAAGTGGCGGTTTAATTTCTTAATGCCTGATAGCGTCTAATCCATAGCTGTCAGTGTTAATTTCACTAAATAAAAAACTTTATGGTACTGAAGGTTCACTAATCAAGATTCATAATGGTACAATTTCAGCTGTCATCCCCTTGTCTCTTTGGGAAGCCACTTTTATTCAGGAAACAATTCCAGAATGGAAAAAAATGCCAAGCGTGAAGCGGAAGAACTAGTTTGTAAAATATACCTTGCTTTCTTTTATGAAGCCTATAGGGGTAATACTAGATGAATAAAGAATCTGAATGTAATTCCAGATGTTTTTAATTATTTAAGAAAAATTATTTTATCGGTAGGAAAATTTCTGATTGAGGAACACCTGTTAGAGTGCTCTTTTTCTTGCTGGGAGTTAGGATTGAATTATGGGGTCTCTGAGACTGCTGTCAGCCACTCTGAAGCCTGCTGCACCCAATGGGATATTCCCTGAATCTGTTCTAATATATTCTGGTACTTGTAGGTGTGAATTTTAATCATTTCCATAGTAAAATGTGCATGTTCATCAATTGCAGTACTTACTTTTTTGGTTTTTTTGATAGGTTTGTGTTAGATAGCACAGACAGATTGTTTTACACCGAAAGCAAAGCTGACACGTTGTATTTGCTGCATTTTGTTTTCTGTGTAACTCGTGTAATATAAAGAGCACGTGCATGATGTAAAATGGTCTAACAGTATGACAGCAGATCTAAGCGACCCAGCTAGATGCCAGATGATTTGCTAATAGTTTAAAATTTTTAATTCCCTAATACTTCACTTACGCCTCTGAAATAACATAGTAATAAACCCTTCCTTTGTATAACATCAAAGTACTTTCCAAAAGTTTGCATTTTTTACTCACATGTGGACCTTAAAAAAAAAAAAAAAGTCCACTGGGTCTTTACTCACATGCAAATGTTGAATATCTTCTTTTATTAAACTGCAAAAGGGATTTACCCGAATTATGAAAAGGACTCCGAGCTTGTGCTTTATAAATGCTAATATAAGAGCTAGTATTTTAATAAGGTTTTTAAATTTACATTTTTAAGTGTAGTGTATTGGGGGAGCTTGGAAGGTGCACCCTCTCACTTTGACATTTACTTTCTCTTCCAACAGCTACTCCTTTAATATAGTCACACTTAAGAAGCTCTTTGTACTTTAATCTTTTAACTATTATGAATTATTTTACCCTGTGCTATGCTAGCCATAAAGCGGAGGGGAAGGTATTCTGGGCAGAGGTGGGCAGAGGCTGCAGCACGTTTAGGTGGGGAAATAACAGTTTTTAGCGCGGTGACATGTTGCCTCCCCAGCCCACGCCGGGACCCAGGAGAGCAGCAAGGGCTCCTTCGCGGAGCGTCCTGCGGGAGTGACGGAGCCAGGTCGTCCAAGCCAGTCTCGGTTCTGTCCTGCCAGTGGCATTTTAACTTCAGCGAACGCGGTGAGAGGGATCAGTGGCAATATAACTAAAGAGAATAAAAATGGAAACCTTTCTAGAACAGCTCAAAACAGAACAAACCAGAGGAGAAGATTTAGTTGCCTGCTAATTTATATCAGAATTGTTCTAAGCCATTTTGGTATGTGAATGGCTTATGTTATTCTTTCCAAAACCCCACAGTGTTTTGCATTAGTTAATGCTTGTTTTTCCTTTCAGCCTTCCTTGTTCAATTGTCGTGAGTAGATAAATACTGCTTTGTGCTTTGCAGTTTTGCCATCTCACAATTTAATCATTCAACATCAGCCAATTATAGAAACATCAGGATTGTCCAGAATTAACTCTGCCAAACTCTGAATTGCCCATTTATATGTAGTGTTTATTTTTATCTCAGTCAAAATTCTAATCCCTCTCATTATTTTGCATCTTATTCTACAATAATGTGGTTTTCTTAATACCAGCTTATTAGAGTTTTTGAAAGTTCTAGTGTAGTACCATTGTAATTCATCCATTTTAGTGGATGAAGTTCTCCTTCATCCACTCTTTTGTTGATATAAATTAGCAAAACTAATAAGTATATAGTGTAAGTTCATTTCATTGTTAATTATTGTGAAAACTCAGATTCTCAGGGAAATTTTTGTTGTATTCTTGGGAGGCATGGGCACTTAATGAGTCCTTGAATCATTTTGCTTACTGTATTACAAGCATGATCCCTGCATAGTGTTTTAATGGAACCGTGCTAAAGCGTGTAGTTCTCTTTAAGTATACAATGAACTGACTGCATTTATTTGCATAAATATTTATAGGATCTAATCTTTGTTTGAAGATTTAAAAAACATATTTCAGTTAAGCATTGTTTACAGTTTTTGCAAGACAGCCTCATTCCTATATGCAGCAGTTCTTTGAAAAAGTTGCGAAGCAGTAAAGAAAAGCCACACAGTTGGATTTTAAAAACATTTATGACACACTCCCTTGACTGTACGCTTAGTAGTACATTACAAATTTAGAGGGTCTTTTACATTTTTACAAATCTTTCAACTTCCCTCAATGTGCCAAGATAAAAATAGTTGTATTACAAATATCAACTGCTTAAAACTGAAATTAGATTTATACCTTCATAAAATTCAGGCCACTGCTGCTACATTAAGAAGTTTTATTTCTGTAATGACTTATGTGCAGGGTAGTCAAAGACTTGGGTGACTGGAACCACATATCTGTGTTTTCTCGGTAACATTTCTAACTAGATGTTGTAATGAGCAAACTATTTTCCTACTCAGAACACTGAGCAAGGGTGAACTGTATCACTGGAAATCTCTACTTTAATTTCCTTTATTTATAGTGTTGACATCTGCCCATTAGGTAGTGTTGTTAATAGTGACGATAATAATTAGGTGCCTTAAATAAGACCAAAAAATGTCATAATGCCATTACAGATATCTATTTGCATATGCTCATATAGAATTGTCAAATATAATTGGTCCAATCTGCATGGGTTACAGAAACAGATATATTGATATATTGAAACAGAAGTAATCCAGAGAATGACAAGAAAAATGTTCTAGTATTGTTAGACTATGGAAAGACAATCGTGCCATGTCTTGTACTTTGTGCGGCTTCGTTATCTTCCTGGCAACAGGAACAGAATTTGCAGCCATTTGCAATAGCATTAGCAAAGCTTTATTGAGCACCGTACTTGAATCATAAAAGACACAAGAGAAATGTCTGGGGGTTGGTTTGGGCTTTTTACCATTATTTGTATCAGTGGTATGTTCAGTAGATTTACATAAATGTTTATTTGTGTGTTCGTACTTGAGCTTTGGAATATTGTAGCTCCTGGAAGATTTTTGAATCAAATGCTCTTGTTGCAGGTAATCACCTCTTTTTCCTTCAGTTCATTCTATGTTGCTGTTAACACTTATCTTTATGAAAGGTAAAATAATGGTAAAGGTAATGCAATCTCATGCTTCAGGGCATATGCTAATACTTACAAATCTACTTCACATTTTGTGAGATTAATTAGTTAATATGCATACAACATTTAGAGCACAAGTAATTTTAAAGTTATGCCAAGAACTGCTGCAGACTGATCATCTGTGGAACTCAAGAGTTAATTTCTTCTGCATACACTGCACAAATTAAGAGCAACATTAATTTTTTTAATCATCTGTATTTGTTACTGACAAATCATTTGTCCCAGAAGAGTAACATACGCCACATCTACTGGGTTTAAAACCCAAATTATCCTGGTTAGTTTGCTCATCATGCCACAACTTGAAGTACCATCCTGGCTATGTCCACCTGAGATCAGAGCCTTCTGATGAACTCTAGGAAGCACCCTTAAATGCTCTGGATTCACACTTAATCTGCACACTGGGAACCTCCACATCGTAGTCCAGACCTACGGCTCTGGCCCTTCACTGCTTTTTCTTGCAAGTGTGTGCCTATGTCCATCAAGAGATCAACAGTGGTTCAAGATGTCTGCTGCAAAATTTCCAGAGCCTGGAAAAGAGGATTTCTATTAGGAAGATGCGAAGTGAAGCTGGAATATACACATGAAGTAAAAAAGTGGGTGTTCACAGGCAAAGTTTGGAATAGTTATGGTAGATCGGTGGTAGGAAGTCAAACCCAACCAGTTTTCCCTCTATGCTCATTCAATGGAAAAAGGTTATTCTCAATACACATAGTCAATAAAGACAGAACAAGAAGAAATGCATTGAAAAACTTGGTCAGGGTTACTAACCTTTACTGAACTGAGAGGAGGGTTGGACTGTTTTAACTGATCATTTTAGATTTTCCTTCTCAGAAAGCGCACGTAACTTAGCTTTGTAAGTCAATCTATGTGGATTTGCACTTGAAAAACCACATTCATATGAAATTTGCACACCATATTATTTTTAAGTAGTAAATAGTTCAGAATTAGATTTGTAATTGCAAATTGGCATCAAGTTTAAGTATGCTGAAACAAGCATTTCTCTATAAAGCTTATTTTCATTGAGACTGAAATGGCTGATACTTGCATTGCGTGTTGTGCTTGTTTGTTTTATTATTTTTCCTGGAACTGTGTTTGCTGTCATTTGCAAACAAGAGAGATCAGTCTGTTATTTACTGAGCCTGAGTGAAAACACAGCATATTATCCAGTTAGAAGACACAGTACACAGACTAAGCGGATCAGGAAAATGTATTTCAATGCCGGCTTCATTAAGTCGATAATCATCTCAATATATTCCCCTTCAACTTCAACAATTAGTAGCCATAGTTTTCTTTTCGTGATTATCTTTAATCAACGGTACAAAAAAATCCCGAAGAAAAATTCCATGGTAATTGGAAGCTTCTAGAAAAATGTTCTCACGTGTGGAGCATCAAAGCAGTAAGAGTCACAGGACCAAAATTTGCTCATTAGTTCTGGATTCTAAACGGTGGAATTCATTGCAGGTGATACAACAGCAACTCACCTCTGAGGAAACACACCTGCGTTTCTGTGAGAAACCATATGTCTATTCTTGGAAGCATTACTGGCTGCTATAGCATCTAAAATAGGGTGCCCTAAAGCCAGTCCTGTATCTCATGGGGAAGACTCTTGGCTTTGCAGCTGCAATGTTGAACGTCTCCTCTTGTTTTGAGGAATCCGGATATTTGGAATCGTAACTTATAAGGACATTAGTTTCAGAAGCAAAATTCAACAGTCCAAAACTTTCTGTTCACTTTGTTCCTGTCTAGAGATGAGGAAGAACCTCCTATTTCATTTTATTTATTTTAAAGGGTCTCATAGTTGAAGACAAAAGAAAAGTCAAAGGTGTCTACGGTTGTACGTATGCATTAGGCTGATTTGAATAGAGTAGATGAATTCTTGGTATTAGTCTTCAGTGCTGATTGAAGCTACATGAACATCTTTTATTCATTCTCTATAGCTATTCAAGGTATATTATTATTTTTAGCTGACTTTTATCAATTTTAAATAAATGTTTATGTGAGATAAAGCGTTACCAGTACATTTTGTAATGTGTCATAAAATTCGCTGAGCATCATCTGGATTGATTCACACCCAGTGTGAAATACACCGATAGAGCGTTGCCTTGCAAAGTCTTGTTTTTCTGATCATGTCTTCTAATTCTGTCTTTCTAATATATTAGACAGGTTTTCTCACTGTGGTGAGCCGAAAGGCTCATGGACTGCAAGAAGCTTCAGTATTTTCCTATGCTCCCTGCTGCTTTGTGTATTTTGTCACTGGCATATTCACTTAATTATATGACAGGCAATAACTGCTCTCTGAGGGAGTAAAAACAACTGTTGAATTCATTTTGAAATTATATCATATTGCTCCGCTCGAAGCCTCTTTTAAATAAATGTTGAGGATAGAACTATTGATGTGGCTTTTAAAGTTTAAATTTCAGTTAGTTCAGATCATTTTAAATAGTCCTTCAGCAAGAATAAATCAGTTTTTATAACTTATAACTTTCAATTACAGTCTGCGGAGAGCATAACAGCGTGTTTCAAGGAGCTGTAAAGTACAACAACAAGGCAACGGTGCTGTTTCATTTGTGCAGGCTTTAAGCTCCTCTGGAAGCTAGCAAGAGTTTTTCATAAGGAAGCACATCCTAGAGGGATCCTTGAGTGTGTCAGTCGAGGTGTGGCTTTGATCTAGTGTTTGAGCTTTCACTTAGGGAACTTCCTGAGAAACCTTGCGGGGGGATGACGCTGACCTACTTTGCCGTATTTCAACTGTTCAGTAAAAATGGACTGAGAATCACGAGCCGTTCGAGTCTTCAGTGATGTGCCACCCAATTGCATGAAAAGATGTTTCCTCTCTACAAATTGCCAACTGGCAGCTCTGATGAAGGAGAAATTTCGGGCTCATCTAATAGGGGACTTCATTGCAAGGTATTGGACAATGCAAAAGCTTTAAGATGTAGCAGGAGCAAATTTAAACTAAATCGGACACGGATCTATTGTCAGATGCAAACTAGAAATACTTATTTAGAATAGGCATGTGTTCTATATTTAGAACAAATACTATGGAATTAGAGAGATGGATAGGTAGAACCCACACAATAGTGTGGATTAAATAGAGGGCTTTGCCTGGTAATTTATTCTAAGCGTGTTAAAGGACCCGGTTGATTGGTTCTATCTGTGAATGATAGTTTTTAACAAATCTTTCGGAGCCTGGTACAATCTAAAGGCTTAGATGACTGCCAGCATAATTCCAGTCCTTAAAAAAAACCCCAGAAAGAATGACTCTCATTAGAGGACATCAGTCCTGGGCAGAGTAGCTGAATTGCTCACTTGGCGCTGTAGCAACAAAAAATGGTAAATTCACCCTACTTTAATTCTTTAGAGTGTCATTTACTGTTTTGTTTCTGCCTGAGCTTTGTTTCTATGTATGCAGATGTAGCTAATAAGATAGACCTTGGAAATAATGTGGAAGTACTGGAGTAATTTTTCTCTCCTCTTTTTCGGATCCTCTTGCCTGATGTTGGCACTTACTTAAACAGCTGGTATTGGGACGGCAGCACATGGTGCTCTCTCTGCATTTTTTTTCTGCTGGACCAGGTCTGTACCAGGTAAATTATGTCCCCTAAAGTCTCCGTTGGCCTGGCTCTGAGATGATGGGTGCTAGGAGAGAAAACGGTAACCGCATTCATTTTTAGCTGCTTATTATGTAGGTTTTCCTCTGGCCGATCAGCCAACTTGATCCTTGAAACTATAGTTCCCGGATTCATTGCTTCGGCTATCGCTTTACTGGTGAAGCAGAAATGAGGAAGCAACAGTTTGAAACTCTTGTTGGAAATGTTCAGTATTAACACTTCTCTGAAACATCTATTTCTTTTTGTGTTCTCTGGCCTCCTCAGTAGCATTAAACACTTTAGTAACTATTTCTTTTTTCCTGTTATGACAAAGCCATATTCTATGATCTAAGGATTATTTTTTTTTTAATAAAGCCTTTGCATCTTTTCTTTTTTTCACAGACACAAAGACAGATCAATGAAACTTATGAAAAGTTGCTAAATTGGCATATGAAACATTAATTCCAGGATAACTGTGTTACAGATTGACCTGATATTTTTCCATTTTAAATTAAGGAAAAAATTAGCATAGATAGCAATCAGATGTGCAAAGGATATTTTCTCCCATGAAATCCCATTCAAATTGTCAGGCATACAAATTTGTTTAAGACAAAGGTGAGAAAACATTGTCCTTTAAAGCAACTTCAATGAAATGATACAGATTAGAAAAGCAAAGCAGGGAACAGTAGAAACACGAAGAATTTCCTAATACCAGATGTAATTCTTTTTTCCTTCCTTCACTCCTTTTGCCTTTCTTTCCCTTTGTTCTCTCACTTGCAGTACATGGAGTGTAGGGTTTTGTTATTTAGTGCATAAATAAGTATTTTACCTTTTGTAGGTGATTTTCAGAAATTCGCTAGCTTACATTCATATCATGGAATTCAAGTAGCGGTACCCTGCTGCTCCAGGATCTCAGTTGGAATTCTAAGGCTTCTAGTGCTTTGTGCTTTTCTCTGGCCCTTAATGAAGCCGTGTTTGCACAACCATAGAAATTACAGCATTTTGACCCCCGTGTTTCACACATCTTACTCCACTTTTCTGAATGATGAGTTGAGAACTTTAGGATGTATTTCAGATACTTCTGTAAAATGGTACCAGGGGGGCTGGACTAGATGATCCCCAGAGGTCCCTTCCAACCCCTAACGTTCTGTGATTCTATGATTCTATAGCTCTTCTCCCCATATGCCTCAGGAATTTCCCACATCATCAGTGTTTTCTGCATCACAGCGCCACTAGGTGAAAAAGGATGAGTTCCCCACCTCTGCATGTCCATTGTAATTGTCCCTGAAATATAGATTATGAGAGGGAGGTTTTGTAGATGAACTTGAATTATGCAACATGAAAAACTAAAGAAAAATATATTTAAAATGATGTAGTGAAATCAAATCATTTCACTTTGTCCAAATTTTCAAATGATGGACTTCCATTCAACACTAACTTTTAACACACTGGCTCTTATTGCTCAGTATAATCCAAAATAATTGCACATATGATTAGCATTCAATTAACATGAGTTACATTTCTCTAACTGCTACTAACTTTGAACCTCCATTTACAGATTGTCCTAACTTGATAATAATATCTGTCTTTTATAGTGTCTAATTGGCTTTTAGAAAAGATAAATTAGATTTTCCATTAGAACATAAGGAACGCCCTATTGGCTGAGACTAATGGTCCATCAAGCCCAGTATTTTGTCTTGCCACTAGCAAAATGAGATGCTCTTCAGGGAGACTGTGCAGCTGTTTCCCCTTGTTCTCCTCCAGAATCCAGAATTTTTGGATTAGGGGTGCTGGAGGCTTCATTCCTGCCCAGTTCTTTTAGTATGTCGTTACAGACTTGCTGCCCATTAATTTGTCTAATCGTCTTTTGAGCCTGCTGATATTGCCTATGTCCATAAATTTACTAGGTTTTTTGCTATTATTAAATATTATTACAATTGTGATATGGCTTTATGTAATCATAAATGTGATTTCTTTAGCACAGATTACATAAGGAAGATTGCACACAAACTAAAGGGTTGTACGTACCTTGTGCACTTACCAAGCAGGAGGGTAGTTTATTCACATTATAATTTTTTTCTTTAAAAATTTAGACTTAGTAAAAAAAAGGAGGAAAATTTAATATTAACAGTGAACTATTTCATGAAAATGTATTTCCTATTTAATATTTGTAGAAATTGCCTAGGAAAGTGACTAAATATAATACTACTGCGGTAACATTCACAGATTATACTAAATTTGATGGAATGCTAAAGGGCTCGATCAAACACCTGAAGATATTAGACAAGGTAAATACAGGATGGCATTTGGTTGAAAAATGGAGGCTTTTTCAAAAATGGAAAAAAAACCCCCTTAGCCAGTGACTTAATGATCAAGAGGTGGCACTTTCTCTGGCAGAGGAGGAGTGTTTGAGTCCAGGAGTTGTGGAAGGAAAAAAAAAAAGTAAAGCCTTTTTGTATGATCTTTCAGGATATTCATCTGACTCTAAATTTGATTCACAAAGAGGGCAATATATGTTTCTCTTATTTCTTTCATCATTTCTTCTAGGCTGCTTCACAAAGGGCTAAGTTCAAAAAGGTTTCCTGGGTGTTATGCTGACAGCATCTCCTAACAGATATAGCTGCGCATTAGCAATATGGGGATACTTATACCTGTATCTTGAAATAAATTGTCCTTTAATCACTAAAAACTAACCTTTTTTTCAGGATTAGGATTCACCTGTCCCTATACAGATGTTACTGATATAACTTACACCTCATGGCTTTTGCTGATACAGAAATGCCTTTGAATCTCTAACTGAATTTATGGTGTTGGCAAAAATTCTAAGCCTTTACTAATAAAAGTGGAAGAAATTTCTTGAACTCTAACTCTACTGTACACCAGCCGAAGCTTTTCACAATCTGCCCTATCATCACTGCGTTGAGCTGATTAAGGATTAATGTGTTATAAAGACATTCCACTTGGGAGGGGGATTAGCTGTGCATCAATCCATAGCAATAACTCCTGAATCATCAAAAAAGGCGCTGAATTGCCATGTTTAGCATGAATATTTTCTTGGGTTAAAACACAGTTCATCAGCTTCTTCCTCTTTTGAAGAGGTTCAAACTCTAGCAGTATCCTGGGTTATTTGGATGTCAGCTATAGAACCATTGACTCTTGAAACCTCCTTCCTCTGTCATGGAAGAGCAAATCACAACAGAAAACTAAAAAAATGCCACTTTTCTTACGAGGAATTTATTGAATACTTCCATGCCTGATGATAATCTTCTACGGTAAAGAGCAGAGACATCTGAGATATTGTTAGGTAAACATTTCTGGGCAATATTATATTTACTGTTTTCTTCAGGAGGAAGCCTTTTGGACCATGTGACTCTAATGAATTACAGTTTCTTTAAAAACAGAGCTTGTAATTGCAATTAAGTATCTGCAATTGCAGCAGTCAAAATCCAATTTCATAAAACATTAAATTGAGTCTGCTTTGGAATGTACTTACACAACACTAAGAAAGAGAGTGGAATGAGCTGTGAATTTTCCCTTTTACTTGCCAGCCAGAATCCTACAATGAAGTACATTTGCAAAAGCTCGTAGAAAAAAATTCCACGGCATGTGCTCGCGTGACATCTGACTCCAGGGAGTGTCATCACTTCTTGCTCCTGCCAGGAGTAGGTTTGCGCTCACAGCGAAGATCTGAAAGGTTGTGATTACCAAGTCCCCGTATGGAAAAGGCTTTAGATCCCGAAGACATTTAGCGAAAAGAATGTATACTGATCAACATCTGGAGCCAAACGGGGTCCTGCAGAAGGACGTTAGCTGCGAAATAAAAGCAAAGAGGATAATAAATGCAGATTATAAATAAACAATAAGATTAGAGAAGACATTTCAGCTGTAAGCTCTTCTTAGGGCTATGACAAAATATATTCTGGTTTTTTCCACAGCCTCATAGCCCAAATGTCATCTCTTATTTGGCTCTCTCCAGTAGTGCAAATTAACCCTTCATTCAGTGTTTTTTCACTGTATACTCGTGCTGAAAATTATATAAAATTGTTCTATTTTTAGTCTTAGCAACACTCAGTAGTTTTCTGAACAGTCTTAAGTAGTTAATGACTTTAGAGATAAATGGGTTGGTTTACACCATTCATTTACAAATATAGTCAAGATTGGTGAGATGTACAGCAGAACATAATTACAATCAGTGGCAAATGTGCATGTTCTGTAACTTCTGGTAAGCCCCAAATGCAAGATTTTTTGGACATATTTCTTTAGAATGGAATACCCTGAACAACTTTATTTCTGCCTTTCCAAAGGCTCAAATATCTTGTGAGGCCTTTCAGTTGATCACGGTAAAATTATTTCTTTATAAGAAATAGGGATGAATAGTGTGATAAAACTCAAAGAAATTGCAGGTTAAAAAACTAGATGTAACATTTCCAGTGAATTTTGGTGATGTCAGTGTTTTTCATATTTAAATGCTTCTTACTTTTAACTTTCTGATGGAACAGACCAATCAATATCCCAGGATGTTTTCTGAGTGTGTGAGTAGAATGCAAGAACTGTTTGTTAAAAGCTTTATAACGTCTTTCCTGGTGAAGGATCATTAAAGAGGTTTCCTCTTCTGACTGACATTCCTGGGAATGTGTTGTTTAAGCTTTACAAGAGTGGCATGGCTGTGATAAGGAACAAGAATGGGTCATTTACTGTGGTTACAGAGAGACACTGATGCTCCCTCTGTTGAAGGGCATTGATTTTTTCATTTTGGCTTGCATCATAAATAGACATTGAGAAAAAGTACCGCTCGATGATTGTTTGCATGGCAGAAGAGAGTTGAGATGCTTCTCATTTAAAAGGGAATCTTGCTGCTGCATTGATTTTATCTGACTGCTGTTTGTTTCTGTGTACAGATCTAATATATAATCAGAATCACTAAACAGGGAATACAGTTAGGAAATCGCATTATATGTTGTTTTACAGTAGCAGAATGTATAAGGTCTGGTTTTAGAACTGTCACATAGAATTTGGTTTTAATTTATCCAAATAGCCATTGAAAATGTTAACAGTTAAATAGTCTGGTGACCAGGAAAAGAAAAATCTGTGATACTTTTTTTTTTCTTCCCATTAAATACTGGGTGCAGAAGATTTCTACGCCTTCATGTCAAAAATGTCTGTTAAATTAGGGAGACTTTTCATCTAAATACTTTAATCATTTTAAGTGTTTGCTTTATAGTCAGATTCATGCTCAAATTGGCACATGGCATTACACTGCTGAGAAAAAACAGAACTTCCAATAAAATTTTTTAGCCATTTGCCATCTCAAACAATTTTTCATGGTTTTTTAGAATCTCTTGGGTAGAATTTTCACTGATTAGATAACACATTATTTCTGTTGCACCAAAAATGGTGGTCTGCCTTCATTGAGGGCAAAATTATTCCTGCTCAGGAATCTGGAGAGTATCTAGCCAGTACAAATGTGCGCTAAATTAATTTTCATTCAGTTTCTTCTAATACAGAAACGTCCTTGAAGGAGAGCGTCACAGGAATAAAGGAATAAAGAACTGAAAGTGAGCAACCACTTAAGAGAGATGAGATGTATTTCTCATCCAGTGAAAACAGATGAAAACCTGTTTGCAAGGCTTCATTGGCATTTAAGGAGAAAAGCCCAGAATTAGAATGAAAGGTGATGTGCTAGAAGGACTTAAAGTAATGGCAAATATTGAAAAGTGCAACAAGAAATACTAGGATTAATTTCTAGTGCCGATCATTTTTTTAATAGTCTCCACCTTTTTTTTTTCAGCCTTTTTATATAAATCCTTATTACTTCCTTATTGATTCTTCCATGTCTCAGATTTCCTTTATTTCATTTTCCTTTATTCTTCCACGTATTTTCTCATCATTATTCCATCTGTTATTTCTTCAGTGCATCTTCCCCTGCCCATTTTTAAACTATGATCCGTAAATTGGCCTTCCTTTCAGAAGGTCTTCCTGTGTATCAGCTGGTATTTGCAGTAATGGGTCCAGAAGGAATGGCAACGGCCCCTGCTCTGCAGGGAGTTCCCGGGCACCTTTTTGGTTTGCTACAAACCTTTGTGCAGATTTTTTGCTTTCCTGAGCTGCTTTTTTCCCCAGCTAAGTCAAAAGAAGAACAGAGTATCTTTATAAGACTCCTCATCATTGTGATACCTGAGTAGCGATGTTCCAGCTTTTCTGTCAGTCACCCTGTTTCCCCCGAAATTCCTTTCATCCATGGAGCTGCATCCTTCAAAGTTTGCACTGAGCTGGTCCATAGCAGAAAAGCAGCTGCGGGCTTTGTGTAGTGGTTATCAAGTTGGTCTCCAGAATGTAAGCTTTCATGCTTAAAAAACAAAACAAAACAAAAATCCCAGACCAAAAGCAGTCTCCGTCTTTCCTGAAACTTCTCTTCACTAGTCATGTCATTCAACTTATGGCTGATCTTGTTAACTCACTGACAAGCCAGACACAGAAGCCTCTCAAAAGTGTGTTGTTGAGGAATTGCTTGAGATGGCTTGTAGAGCCGGAGATGCAGGGCAGACCTCGAGAAACCTTCCCTCAAGAGCCGTTTGCTTGATCTCGTTTCACATTGCAGACAGATTAACACCGTGCCATAATCAAGGGCCGCTGGTCTCCCAGTGGCTTCTTCACATGCTTCGGGACACCCCATTCTGTGACCCCATCTGATATCTGGCTGTTAGTGGTTTCTGAACAGTCACGAGTGGCCGTCGTTCTGCTCTTCCGCTTGCCGAGGACCAGCAACACTTCTGATACAGTGTGCTCTGGCTGCTGAGAAATCCATTGAAAAGCGCTCATTTTAGTATCTTAACAGCTAGTCTGAGTCCAGAACTGTGAACACACTTCCCTTCTAGAGGAAGGACAAAATCAGAAGTGTATGAGGAGGACTGGCCTTGTTAGAAATCGAACAGAGAAACTGAAGGCTCTTCTGAAATTTAGTAGCTATTGTGTTTGTGCTTCACTCACTCCAGTTACACGTAATTACAAGCTTTTGGTGCCCACCCTGAACTTAGATGCGTTTATATGTTTTGCTTGGTAAGTAGAGCAGATTAAAAGACCATACCCAGTCAGCCGTCGCGGCTCAGGTGACGAGTGGAGACTCTCTAAGCCGCAGTAATTTGTCACTTCTGATCGCTTCTCTGTATACCCAGAGATTTGTGAACCATCCCATTGTAAACATGGAAGGCTCAGGGTGACAATGTAAATATGGTGACATGTGAAATGGTTTCTTTGGGAGAGCTGCTTAACTGGAGATGATTTAAAATAAGCAGAGTAACCCCGCTTCGTTTTATAAACATTTACACTGGGGAATTACGACAACCAGCAATTACAAAACCCAGCACTGCATACCGATGAAGTTATATAGAAATAAGCCAATGTGAATGTATCAATAGAGATGAAAAAAATATTGGTAGCTGTATCAACATTATTGGAAGACTGTTCCAAGCTAACAAGTAGTTTCTGGTTTTCTCAGGGTTATGTTCATTAATGCTATTTGGTATGTTTGGAAAACAGAATCCGTCCTTAATGCAGTCAAATGTATTATATTCTGAAACAGGCCAACACATAAGGCTCTTTACCAGGCGTTACAGGATGCGCATGAGCCATAAGTGAAATGAAGGCAAGCGTTTTCTGTAATTTTAGAGGTCAGTGTGGCACAATCTACTTGGTTTAAATTTTATCAGGTTCTCAAAGTGCTTGCTATTTGGAGAATTTCTTCCCTCATATTTATTTTCTGATGGTTATAATGTGATGAAATGAAAAGAAGCCCCCTTGAAGCTAACAGTTGTCATGATGACAGGTTTGCTTTTTCCTTTGCGTATTCTGATATGTTCAGCCATGATTCCGTTGTGCTCAAATGCAGTATCCTTAATTTACTTTGTAACTGAGATTTACCTTCCCATGCGTTTTCACAAAGCACTTTATGTAGATAAATTTCACATCTTGCAGTCAGCCTGTCATCTCCTACAATAAGATGGTAGGAATCACAAGAATATAAATATCACTTGAAAACTCTGTCTTTAGCTTATCTAAATTAAAGATTGTGGAGATAAAATACAAGTACTAAGAAGTTTTTCTAAGTATTTGTTAAATAGTCTTAGAGGGTAGTGTAGGCTTAGAGGGTTGCAGGCAGGTTGAGGGTAGAGCCCAGAGGTGGATTCTAAAGAGAATGGAGATGTGTGTGAATCGGGCACTGTGTTGCTGACCTATGTCAAATAGTAATTCTCAACTTATAGTAACATCTAAGAAGAGAATAACTGCTTATGGCATAGGGCTGGAGTAACCCTGAATAGATTTCCTGGTGTCTTGAGGACAATTAATGGGTGAGGTACCTTTTAACATGAGAAGAGGAAGCTGGTTCAGAATACAGCTTGCATTAAACAGGATGCAAAAAAACCAAGAGTAAACTGTATTCGTTATTCATTTATGCCTTTAGTCTTTACCTGATTCATGCTTAGTATCACCAGCTTACGGTGGCAAATAGTGCAACTTGACAGAAGTTTACAATTTCCATGTTGTGGCCAGAAATATAGAAATTGCCGCTTCTTTTGGAGTGCTTCCATACAGATATTCTTCAGAAGATATTACTGATAAGCTTGCAGTGGAACTTGAGTGCTTTTGTTCATGTGAAAAAATATAGAAACTTCCTGACTTCTTTTTGTAAACTTTTAACATTGGTTAATTTAACCATAATCAGATGTAGTAATTAAATAAGATTTTTTTGTTGTTAGTTTTCCTTTAATGGCACTCGTAACCCATGGGAAGGGATGGTAATTTTTTCATCACAAATTCATTGTCATTCCAAATAAGGAAAAAAAAAAAGAAAAAGTAGTTTTTCACTGTATGTTTTCAGTAGAGTGGTAGTTGATGAGGCTGTGTTTATCAGCAGCTTCCTTTGCATCTTATTACATCTTGTAAGAACATTTTGGTTTTTGCTCCAGGTACGTCAGTTCCAGTACAGTTTTAAGGTTAATGCTTCCTACTTTGAAGCGATTGTAGAGCACTTACAAATCTTTGTCTAGAAGTTGAGGGAGCTTAGCAGTTTGCCATGTAGAACCCTGTATTAATCAAGTTAATAGAAGAAAAATAGCATTCATAGAGTTGCTCAGGCTTATGAAAGGGTAACAGAGCAGGTCAGTAGTAATGATGTCAGATAATGGAAAAATATGTTCTGCAGACGAAACTTTGAATCAACAAAAAGGTCAGTATATTATAGTAGTTAGTATATTCTAGTCGTTACGTCTAGTCACCAGTAATATAATCAGCAGGAGCTAAACTGACTGAAGTAATGGATTAGTGTTCAGTCAACTGAAGTGTCATAGGAAATCTCTTCGCTCTTTCCCATCCTCCAAAATTCAGGACTTGTATACAGAAGGGACGGTTAGCCAGAATAATTATTACCTCTTAAAATAGGAATGCTTTTATTTGTTGCTTTTATGAAATATTTGTTACGCTGAAGTTTACATGTGACCTTTCTTTGGAGTAATTTTTCCAGGTAAACGTAACTGCTCAGAGGAAGACAGATGCTTCAGTGTCCTGCCCAGATTCCCATTAAACGGAAGGCAGCAAACACTGACTACTTCAAAAAATGTAACAGGGTCACTCAGGACTTGGGCATATGTTCACTTTCAGTAGGTTGGTGTGATCTAAGAAGTTACTATGCCTTTTGGTATAGCCAGAGACTGCCATCCGACAGCAGCGCTGGCAGCAAGAACACTTCCCACGTGCCTAAGGGCAAAGTCTGCTGTCCCGGTGTAAACCACGGGGAAAGATCTGAGCTAATAAGTGTGAATTGACATTGTGCAAGTAGAGAGCTGACCTGTGGTTTAATAACCTCTGCCTGGGAGGCAGGGGAGGAGAAGTGGTGTGTTCAGCCGAGCTCCGGAGAGCCTGTCACGCTCCCAAGTACTTGCCAACCACACAAAATGAATCTCGGAGCATCTCTGGCATGTGGTGTTTTGCACCCTCTTATTGCTGCCTGTAGCTGTTCAGCTACGTTTTAACTTCAGGTTACTTGTGTATGTGCCAGCATTCTCTTAGAAGCTCAATTCCCATCTTGATGTCATATCAGCATCAGCAAGAAAAAAGCATAGTAAATTTTTATTTTTAGTAGAAAGTAACTCTGAACAGATAACTTAGTTCACAAGGATGTTCAAGCCAGAGGCTTTTTTAAACAAGTGAAAGGATGAAATGAAAACATTCTCTGAGCTAACAAAACAATTCAATTGATGCTTTGAGATAGACTTCACAAATTTACTTCCCTGTTAAAAAAATGTTTACATGGAAATAGGGTTTGGATTAATTCTGCTACTTGTTGTTAAGACTCAACAAGCATTTCTAGTATGTATTTACAGGAAAAAGGGAATTAAAGGACAAAATTTAGAAATTATGACAGTCTAATGTCATTCTCTACTAGTGGAATCCCCTCTATGCTTTGTTAGGCTTGGACCTGCCGCGCTGATTGAGGGAGCCTACGTGAAACTATCTGACACCTAGAAGAATATCATCTAAGCAGCCATTGGTTCTTCAGTACTTTATGTCTCTTGCCGTTTATTTCCAGCTTCTCTGGTTTTATGAGTGTTGACAGTGACTCAAGTTGTGAGTCAGTTGCCTGAAGGAAGAGCCCGGTGTCGTTTTAGACAATCTACACTGTCCCACTCGCCTCCAGCTGCAGCTCCAGGAGGACAGAGGTCTCCATTATGTCTCCTGTCGTGTGTACTCTGCCATGTGGAGTGTCATGTCCCAAGTCACCTCTCATGGCACTAGATGCCTGGTTTTTAGTTATTCAAATCTCGGGAGGAAATCAATCTAAAACAGGTTAAGAAATCGAAATCCAAGCGTCTGCATGTATATATAGAAGTGGAAGCTCCTGCTACAGCTGGTGAAGATGTATTCTGTTACCAAGCTGGCTCAAACAAGTGAGCAATTAAGGAGCTAATTAGAGGATGAGAACAAACAGTGAGGGTACTAACTTCTTTAATCAGGTATTTAATTTGCCTCTTCACGTGTGCATGTCCTGCGTTACAAACATTTTATACTCTTGCGCGTCTCGCTAGGAACGGGGTGAGGTAGACCTAAGGACTTACAGTCAGTCTAAGTGGGTGCAATTTGCAGTATGTTACAGGTAACTTCGGATTTGTGCCTAAAGATACTAAACTGGCTAATGGAAAAGAATCTGTATCTCCTGGTGCAGGGCTCATGCTAAACTGAATGATTTTAAACACTCTGTGGCATCACAGTGTACAAAGAAAGCCTGAACGGGCATAATAACATTAAAAAGATGAGCAGTTATTATCACACCAACCATCCATTTCTAATTCAAATTGATAGAATGTACTCTGTGACTAGTCGGAGCCTTCATCCAAATTCTTGCATTTGCTGAGAGGTGTTGTGAAGTGGGACTTCATTTCAGAATTTCATCTGTTCTAGCCAAGAGCCTGATATCCTTATGAATTGGGAGAGTAGGAAAACATCAACAAAGATAGAACGGAAGTGTTTGGCCCCTGGTTTTCTTTTGGAATTGGGACCTAGTCCCTGATACAATGTAGTAACATCTAAATAAACAATAATTTTCCTTATAGGTGTCATTTTAGGCAATGACAATAGGGGGAACAGGCTGGAGGACCGTTGTTTTTTGGTGATTGGTAGCACATTGGTACTGATTACTCTTGATACCTTTAACCAGTTTATATGATGTTGCCTTTGGAGAGAAGAGATCTTAGTGGTACGAGTGCCCGCGTGCTACGCCACAGAGACGTGCAACAGTCACCTTAGCGGCGTAGCTTGGATGAACATGTCAATGGGGACATCATTTGTTTGCATCTGAAATAAACTTTATTTGCTCGTTTCAGTGCTAGTACCAGAGTTGCATCAAGAATACTGAGAAATGTTATATGATTTTACTTTATTTACTGGTATAATTGCAACATACAGAAAGGATTCCCACACCATTCCTTTCTCCCATAGTTGTTCTCCCATGCGTGTCCATGAGCGTGTATTAATTTATGTAGTGCAGAGAAGCTGTAGTTGCCTTCTCATTTTCAGCTCTTATTCTCTGCATGCAGAAGAACAAATACAATGTTTACAAGTAAGTTGGTTAATTAGTTTAAATATATGCATTTCAGATTGACCTTATGAGACAATGTGCGGGTAGCAATCGAAATAAAATTGCTGCATTGTTTTCCTTCCAGCTTCTACAGACATTTAGCAGTTCCTACTTTTCTTTGCCGTGGAAACCTCTTGGCATCAACGCCACTGTGATCCTGCCATGGGATTTATTATTGTGGAAAAGTGAAAACAAACAAAACATACTGCAGAATGCAAAAAATGAGTAAGGAGAATATTTTACGGGCCGTAGTTTTGTCATTCCACACCTCACACCTGAGTCAGATGGTCTCATGTAAAGCTCTGGTACAGAAGGTCAAAAAAGAGACCATTCAGTATCAGGAATGGGGAGAGCAAAGGGGTTGCAATCTAAGGCAAGTAGTGAGATTTTTGCAAAATTGTTCATAAATAAAATACCTGTCCCAGTACAGGTGGTGATTTCATGCCCTCTACAATTAAGAATCACCTTGTCGGACCAACTTCCCTATAGAAAATTACGTGGGGAGGTTTGAGAGATTTCAGATGTTTTGTGAGAAAGAAATGCTGAATTCAAGTGAAAACCCTCTAGGTAGAGAGCGAGAGCTGGGAAGAGGGTTACAAATCCTCAACCGAACAAAAACCTTCTGCACGCTGTTGTTCGTCTGCCTTTGTTGACACAGCTCCAGCGTGCGCTCAGAAACCTTCAGAGCGACGTAAAGAACGGAACGTCTTTGGGAGAGCGATTGCGCCGCCTGAATTGAACTCGGCCCTTTTTGTTACTTGGATACGTGGCCCCCGTCTTGCTGTGAAATGACCACCTCATCTGTCGCGCTGAAGCTGCCCGGCACCCGGGTGCCCCCGCGGCAGGTCCTGCGGACGGTCGAGCTGTGATGCCCCAGCTGCCCCAGGTTTTGTATCCCAGCGTGGCCTCCAGCTCCCGCGGGATCACGCGCCATTGCACCCGCCTGACCTGCACCGGCCGTGAACCGAGAGCAAGAAACTCAACTTCAAGTCGGCGATTATCAAAAATATCTTAATCTTCACCAGAGCTGCCGGGGATTTTTTTTCCCCCATACAGTTCTAAACAAAAGCAGAACTCACGGAAAGCCATGATGTCTTCTTATTTATTCCTTGTCTTTCAAATTTGACAGTGAAATTATGTGTTAAGAATGCTTTAAAGAAATATATTAACATAAGGTTAAGGTCACCATAATGTATTGTAGATGCGTAGAAGAAGCTGCGTTAAACTCCAAATACCTTTAATCTGTAATGTAATTAGTTTGATTAAGACTGGTTATCTCTGTTAATTAGCATATCTATTAGAAGCATTGACTGAATTGCTTTTCATGATCACAACCGGTTCTTTATGAATTTAGAAATTCTTTCGTTGTGTCTGTTGCCAGGTTAACTGGAAAAAGATCAAATCTCCTCAAAGATGTGAGACGCTGTCACTGTGGCGTATGCGGTTCTCCCAGAAGAACTGGCAAATGATGAAAAGATGAAAGAATGGGATGTGTTTAGTTTTAGAAGATTAGGAAGAAACATGATAACATTTTCTAGCACATATTAGATTATTAAGTGGATGATGATCAGATTTTCTGTTTAGCTGGTGGGGAAAGGAGGTAGAACAAGAAAAATCAGCATAATTTATTGTAAGGAAGATTTAGGTTAGGTAGATTTTTTCTAACTGAAATAAAAAAGAAGGATGGTGATACTGATACTGATCGGTGAGGTCTTTTGACATATCCTCTACAGGTAATTCTCGTAAGTATGAGAAGGCAAATTTCTCTTTGGAATAATCTAGGTGTTGCTGTCGTGCCCTAAACTGGAGGATTTGTCTAGATGGTCTCTTACGGGTGCTCTAGAAATAGCTGGTTCCATGACTCGTGCTTTTGGGATTAAGAGGAATGGGTTATTATTCCTAGGCAGTTCGTCTGCCAAAAGGTTGGGATAGGAAATTCAGGAAGGTGCTTGCTTCCCAAAACCGGTGAGTTTCTGTAGTTATGACTCTAGTTATTTCTAATGAATAAAAGGCCCAACAAGCCAAATAAAAGAAGGAGAATAAGTAGGTATTTTTTATATAGGAATTTTCACATACTGTGAGCATAATTAAACAGATGCGTATTGGAAGAGTTACATATTTTGTCATTTTGGCTTTAATAAAAATGGTCAAGCTAGGAACACTTAGCAAAAAGCAATGTAGGAAGGTACTTTGTAGGTTATTGCTTGAGGTATTTAGCATGTATAGAAAGTTTTTAATTTTCTTCTACAGTATTGTTGAAAGAGTTTATGAGGTGCTTTACAAGTTTCTCATGGTTGAAAGACTCAAATTGACTCTGCTAACTTACCTCCCGTGAGACTGATTCTATACTGCATAGTGTAGTAAATTTTTACAATCAATTTACTTAATTAATTTAGTAGATCAATTTATTTTTTTCTGTGATGTATTCCTTCAAGGGCTTTAAATTTCTTTTTTTTTCTGACTGTAGTTTTTTCGTAAAGCTTTCATGACTTTCACTTTGATATTTATTTACTGAATATACAGACTTAGCACTTTAATATATTATTCCTTTGTGGTTCTAATGGATTAAATTAAAAATACATGTTAAAAAGTGTTGCAAGTTCCATGCCTATTAGTATTGCCCATTAGGGGCTCAGGGAATTTCATGGCTCTACTTGTTTCATGGGTCCACGTTCAAAAATCTGAAAGACTTTGGGCAGGAAGTCACCTGATGTCGACATTTTCTTAAATATTTTGTCCTCCCAGTTCATTTCAATTCTGAAAATATGTACTGCTGCACTTTAAAGTTGCATCATCAAATTTTTTCCCTATGTTGGCTTTTAGTTATCCAACTGCATAGCAGCCATCAGAGAAGGAAGTCACATGATCTCCTTTCGTATGATTAATGATATATTATACTCATTAATTCTATACAGACTTCTGTATTTTAACATCTCTTTCTGGATGAAAGCGATGCAATGTTTTGTTGAAGACATAAGAATAAAATTGTTTCTTTATAAAGTTATCCATTCAATAAGGATTGAGATTAGTAAAATAATAAACTACCTCCCTTGCAATGTCTTTATATTAACACATTTAAAATCACATCTATTTTAACTAATTTGTTGTGTCATTTCAGTCTCAGTTTCTGTCCTTACCACCACATGCCAGCTCTCTTTCTTCCTTTCTACCCCTTTGCTTCCTCCCTCCCCTGTTCCTCCATGCCTCCTTTTTGTATATTCTAAATTTAATTTTCTTACAATACCCAGGATTTAAAAGAAGTTTGGTTTGCTTGTTTGGAAATAATACGTGGTTTTAGTTCTTGCATATTACCTTGCGCCTTTTGCGTCTTATTTTTGCCATTGTGGTCAAGAGCATTTATCTATATTTTTTAATTGCTGTGTTTAATAATTACTTTCTTGATGGTACTTATAAGGTATGTTTTAATTAACAGGCCAGATTAACTAAGTGCATGGCTGGACATATTTTTCTCTGTTTAAAAGCAGGTGGTTTTTGTGACATCTTCAAACCCTGCCTGCCCAAAATTGGCATTGGCCAAGAAAAACTTGGTTGGCTAAGCCTACCTTGTCCTGAACTGGTGTGTGATAGATGATGGCTTCCATATAACATTACCTTAAAACATTAAAGGCTTGAGGGGCATTTCAATCAACTTCAATATTTCAATTGATACACCCGAGCAAGTGTATTATTTAGGTGAAACCTTTTTATCTGGCTACATGAGAATGAGTGCCACTGACTGAGTAGGATGGATTTCCCTGCGGCATACGTCTTCAGAAGTTTGGAGATTGAACAATTTGTGTCTCGAAAGTCTGAACCATTAAAAAAATCAGTGGTTTTAGGGCATTCCGTCATAGATTTTTTGGTGCAGGAAATTGCAGGTGAGGTCAGGCTTTCTCCTGTCTAAAGCGATACTGTCAAAAACCTTCCTGTCCCGGGACAAGAACAAGATGAGCCTCCAGCATCTGAATGGAAAATGAGGCTTTATATATAAAACTGCATTGCTGTGAAAAACAAAAAGCAGTTTGCATAAAATAAAACCTCTTCTCTGACAATCTTTCGACACATATCGTGTTTACAAAAAAAGTTCCTGGGAAAGTTTAGGCAGGCATGTGGCTGGAAAACATTTATTTCTGAAAGCCATCTGTTGTAAGAGATATAAAGGAAACTCAGAACAAAAACCTGATGCAACTGAATTTAACTGCTTTTTTCAGGTAAGTGTTAAGTATTTCTCTGAATTGGCTGGCGCTGGCAGCTCATGCGGTATTCATAACTGAGAGGGGCGGATACTACGGTTCTTGCTTCCTTGGGCAAACTTTGTTCCACTTTTCTGTCAGAATAATTTTAAACCCACGTCAGGCAATTTAGCACAAATTAATCTTTCCCTTCTATTTAGGAATCTAGCAGACTGTTGTAAGTAGTGAGGAAGAAAAGCTTTTAGAAAGGAGACTGGAAATGCTCGCTTATTAGCGAGTGAATCATTTTAATCAGGCGCTGGAAGCGTTCCACCAGCCCTCTCTCCGCAGCCCTCTGGGATAAGCGCGCAAAACTTCCTTTGCTGGGAGGGTGGCGTACGGGAATAAAACAATGCTTTTCCACGCCGTTCCTCCCCAAAAGGAAGGTTTTTTTCGCTTCTTGCCAAAAAAGTTTGGTGATGCAGAGATCACTAGCAGTTATAGCAGCGTGACCTGGTATCCAGGCAACCCAAAACCTTGTCAGCGGTAACAATACACAATGAATAACTGGGGGATGATGAAAGCAGGAGAGTCTCGTTTGACAAGATCGCACCTGTTTCGCTCTGAACAGCCAGTGTTGAAATAATGATGGCATTAGGCAGGGGAATACGAGAGGTTCAAAAGGGTTTTTGTGACTTTGAAAGCGAATTGCAGCGCAGGGAACCGTCACCGGCTTCCTCTTCAGAGATGGGTTGTTATGTCTCTGATTTATTTGGTAGCCGGGCTTTATGATTTTATTGCTGCTAATCTCTTCCTGCTCTCGGCTACGGCTACTTGCAGACGCGCGGAGGCTTGCGTCTCCGAAGTAAAGAGTCTGCTCCGTATTGAACGCATCTAACAATGTGAATTATAACAAGCTGTGTGAAAACGGTGGTGTGTAATGAGAAAGTGATTACGTTGCTGGCCAGGATTTTTCGGTTAGGAACTCTTCCCCAGGTGCATCACACGGCACTCGGTTAGCTGGTCCCTGGACTGCTCTCCCGCTGCGTATGACCGCTGCCATCCGTAATCTTCCGGACTGAGGAAAAGCAAAAGGAGGAAGAGGGGCATCTCATGGCACAGAAGTGGAACGTGCACAGAGGGGACTGAAACGATTCAAAATCATTCAATGCTTCTGGAGAAGCAGGAGGAAACATGAAAGCAACGTATGGCAAAAGAAATGGGGAGATGGGGAAATTACGGAAGCAACTCAGCGGGGAAGCAAAACATGTGAAGCTGGAATATTCAGATGGTGGAATAAAGCAGGAGTGGCACACTACAGTGGGAAATCATATGAAAATCAGTTCATTGGGCAGCAGCAGTATTATCTTAATGGAATTTAGTTCGGGAGACTGGATGGCACATGGAAGAGGTTTGATGGCTCACTGGCCCGGGAACCAGGGGCTCAGGGGCTTCTCACTTCTTGTTGCTCACCGAAGCCTCATCAAGGCTCTGAGTGACCAAAATCATGTACATATATTGACAGTTGGGTAAACTGGAAGAAAGGAGTTTATGATGTGGGTTATCTCCAGCACATAATGCTAAAGAAGATTTTTATTTTTTTTTAACTCTTACTAGCAGCTATGGACATGTAGGAAATAAACCAGTAGTGAGAAGCACAATATTCCAACCAGAGCTTAAAAGCTATCTAATTAGTTTTTTTGAATAAAAAAAAAAATCGGGCAAAATAACGAAAATTAATAATAGGTAGTGTATTGAATTGCAAAATAGATGTAGGATGGGAACATGCAATGAACAGAAAAGTAAAAGAAGGATAATAAGCTACCGTCTCTTTCAACTTCATCTCCCTTTATTGTCTCCCTTGCTGAAAAAAAAAGTTAAATAAGGAGAAACTGTTCTGTCTACAGAACTTGCAACTGGAATAAGGAGAAACTGTTTTGTCTACAGAACTTGCAACTGGAAACTTAAGTAAATTGATATGTATTTGCAATAGAAAAGATGAACGCTAAACTGGGTTTTACAATCAAAAGAACAGTGAGAAGAAATAATAATAATTTAAAAGACCCTCCAGTTTTTTACTTCCCTTCTTGTTGTCTGTCGTCCCCATTTGGTTTCACCCACTTCCACAACCTCCTGGCTCTCTGACACTGTCTGCCCTTGGCGTCCAGAATCCCACTGGAAGCTCATGCCTGATTTCAGCCAAAGTTGACAGAGGGAGAGATGTCTTGAATTCTGGAAAGTTTTGATGATAATGCGAAGCTGGATGGAAGCAAGAGACCAATAATGCATCTAGTGTGAGAAGAGCTACAGCCCTTTTTAGACATTAGAGAATCCACGTGGGAGCCCAGCCTGAAGGTACAATCTGAGAAGAGACAAGGCTTGATTAGTTCCCCTGCTTATGGAGCTGATTAGTCCGTTTTAACCTGCTACTTAGGCTTTGGCTATTCTTTTCTACTGTAACATACTTTTTTCTTTTCTCTGCTCTCTCTACATCCTAAACAAAAATTGTCTGTCATCAAACAGAGAAGAAAATGTAGTTTTTGGCCATCCAGAAGTTAGAGTGGTCAAAAATTAGACATTGGTAGCCCAGAAGACACAGGAAGGTGAAGAGAAGCAGCTGAAATATGCTGGCACCAATACATCAGGGGCTGAAAGGAATTTGGAACAAAATGATGCAGTAACTACACAGATGCATGAATGTCTGTGCTTCTATCATTTCTTGAAAGTTTGAGCTAAACATAAGAATGGGCAAAAAATGTACAAAGCAGGAGCTTTTTCCAAAAATATGCTGTTATTTTTCACCCATTAGTACAGCTTCAAGTGACCACAGAACAGGTTTGCCATCATGGTCTACCAGTAGAAAATGCAAGAACGCAGAGTATCAGCCGTAATGCTTCGGCATTGCCAAAGGAAGTATAATAATAAAACTCACCTACATGGTCAGGTACTCTCCCGTCTCGGGCTGCAACAGGAGAGTGCAGAACGCAGGAGGTGTGTGTGCTGTGTTCCCATGTTCGGGGACATGCCTGGACTTTGGGTACCATTTCCCATTTTTGGTTTTAGTGCAGAGTAAAAGTTTGTGCCAGTCATTGGGTTTGGAGGATTAAAGGTGAGCTTGCATAACAATGGAATTCTCTTCAAATTAGCAAAAAAAGGGTTATCTTGCAACGATTTTTTGTCCCGTCAGTGACTAAAGGAAGCTTTAAAAATCCATTTTCCGCACAGATATTATGGTAATTAGTGGTAAAAAAACTTCTCCAGATTTAAAGGAGTTGAAATTCAAGTGTAGAAAGATAATGTAACGTTTCGTATACTAGAACTTTTAGGAGGAATAAATGGACGGATATGAAACTGTCACTTTGGAACGGCGTGATATAGTAAATCTCAGTGTTAGACTCATTGATAGTGAAGATTTCTTAAACTGAGCAAATTGTAAGGATTGACTTTTCTCCTAGAGGGACTGGATTATGTTCGTCTGCTATTTGGAGCTGGAAAACGCTGCACAATTTCAGGGATAAGCAAAGAGAAGGGATTTTGTAGATGGGTTTGCAAGCACCTCTGTCTTTAGTGGACTCAGTGGAGCCACAGGAGCACAATTCTTTGCAGTGTTGTGAGCTCCGAGAGTAGCTTAGTATCCAGCCAGCTTTACAAATCTGCATTCCTTTTTTTCAGACAGAGGAGACAATGTAGAAGTCCTGTGGTAAAATGAGAATTCATTTAGTCTATTTTTAAAACGGAAGTCTTGCTAAAGAAGCTGAATATTATTAATAAAACAGTCTTTAGATGATCACTGAACTTATGGGATTTAACAGAAAGAAATGCCACATTAAGATTCGTGAGTATTTTTTTCCTCGCCTGCGTAAAAAAAATAAAAAAAGAAAAAGAAAATTGTTGTTTTTTTATAGAGGAATCCGCTGTTTCCACTGAGTTGGAACTGACTCAGACTCCTGATGGTATTGGTCAAATGGCAGATGACTGAATTTCATTCATTCAAATGAATACAGCATACTCTGTATTTTGGTAATATTGAAGGTAGTCTGACACATTGATGTGGGGATCTTTGCTTTATTCAAATTATTGAATTATTTTAAATCAGAGATCAGTCAGCTGCTGAGTTTCAGGATTTTTCTGCCCATTTGTTTGCTTGTTAGAGATGGGATTGTTAGAACAGTTTTTAGTTTTCAGCCTTTACATTTAGGAATGGGTTCTCAAACTTTATGATGTAATTCCATTTATAGCAGTATAAAACTTGAATATCTCTTTAAGATTGGGAGAAGTACATTTTTTTCTTTTTTTTTTTTTTTTTTTGCCACATTTTCTGGCATAATANTTTTTTTTTTTTTTTTTTTTTTTTTGCCACATTTTCTGGCATAATAGTATTTTTTCAGTCTTTGGTTGTAAAATCATAACAATCACATGTGAAATCCAAAGGAGGAAACCTTGAAGTGAATCTTTGTTACTCATTTTCTGTAGGCCAAAGTAAAAACAAGTTAGTTGACAATTAATAGACTAAAACTATAATTCTCAAACAATCTACATGCGTAGTTTAATGACATTACTTCCAGAGGGTTCGTGGGTTTTTGGCACCCCTTAGGCTTCTAGTGACTGTATAAAAGTTGCTAACGTTGATATACGTTCAGAGATTGACATCGCTGACAAATTGCCATGTTTTCCAGTGACAGAGGCGACGTTCTGTGCTTGAAGACTGGCATCTTGCATTGTACAAACAAGCTAACCGGAACTTTCCATGTACAGAAAATACTGTCAGTGTGTAATAAGAACAGCTTTGCCTCCTTAGTATTTCATATACATTGGTAATATAAAATATGCAAACTAATTTCTCATCCGTCTCAGTTTGAATGCTTTGTGAATTCACACTTCAGTAATCTGATCCATCGTAGGCATAGAGTCCAAATATCATTACCTGCAAACTGCATGTCCTCCTGTTCCTTGGATGTTATATTTTAAAGACTTGAGATTAGAGAGTTAGCTGGTGGTGCTGCGGGGATGGAGAAAAATGTTTTTTTGAAATTCAAACAGCTTTTCCCAGTGCAGCTGATGAAAGCTTTTTCAGAATCACTTCTTTCTGCAAACTGCCTTCCTGTTTGCCTCGCTTAATTCATAGGGAGAAAGGACTAGAAATGTCTGACCCGGGAGTTTGGTGACTATGCTTTCTGCTAGTTCTCTTTTGCACAAAAATACCCCAGCAAAAACTACCAGGTCTTTAAATCTGATCGTTGCATTTTGAACGCGGGCTGTTCTTTCGGTGCTGCTTCCTATTGCCTACATTGGAAGAACCATTGCAGAGAAAATATTTGTCTATCTTTTGGGTCTTCTGACCCCATTTAACGTCTGATTTAGATTTAACATTTAACGTCTGAGGTTTAGGTTGGATATTAGGAGAAACTTCTTTACCGAAAGGGTTATCAGGCATTGGAACAGGCTGCCCAGGGAGGTGGTGGAATCGCCGTCCCTGGAGGTATTTAAAAGCCGGGCAGACGTGGTGCTGAGGGACATGGTGTAGGGGTGGTTTTGGCATAGGTTTATGGCTGGACTCGATGATCTTGAAGGTCTCTTCCAACCCAAGTGATTCTGTGATTCTATGATTTTTTAAGTTCAAGAATTTTGTACGGAATAGCTAGAAGCAGCTTGGGCAGCACGGAAAGCAGAATGGTGTTTCATGAAGATTTTACTTTTGTGGTGAAATGGTCACAAATCACGTAGACCGCAAAGAAAAGCACCTTTTGCTTGGCTTGTGCTCTGAAAGGCAAGATTTTGGGGGTGGGAGGAGGAACTCTCATCAGAATTGTGAATTGAGGAAGATCTTCTGATAGAACCCAAAGCTTAAGCTTCATGCTAGAGCTTTACTTGAAAAACTAGTATGTAATTTCATATATGATTTATGTTACTTTGTTGGGGGTTTTGTTGAATAATGCACAGAAACCTTACAAATACAATCACGGTATTTTTCTGTTCTCCTGTTGTGGTAAATCCTTGTCCCAGTTGATACAGTGTGCTAGATTCCTTGCATGCACATCAGTGATCTTTATTGCAAGGAAAAAAAACCCCTCAGTTTTGTGAGTGTGCTTGTTAAACTCGAGTGTTCATTGGGGTATTTTGATCCAGTCTGAAATCTGTATACTGGAGAGGAGTGGTGATGGTGGCCACTTGCTCCTGCATTCCCCTTCTGTAAAATTGTGGGAAATAAATACAAATAAAGGAAAAAAGAAAAATAGAAAAATAAAAATAGAGGAAAACCGGGAAGGTATTTATTTAATATGCTTTTCTCTGCTGACAAAATATGCTTCAATATGTAAACAGGAACTCTTGAGGGTGTACTATCGTATCTACAAATACTTATTTCAACATTAAAAATCCTTTTCTTCTTATCCCTATAGCCTTTTGCAAAATACATTGTAGTCTTTAGTAGTGTGCTCTGATGAGCTGTCAGTTAAAAGCTGGTTTATGTCTTTTACCTTTCCTGCCAGTTCTAAATAAATTATACTACTTTTAGTGATGGTATGAATTTATTCAGAAGCGATCACTGGAGAGTAAGTAAGACTAAGTAAATCTTTTCTTTTTTTTTTTTGGCTTTCCTGAAAATGTTCATCTGACCCATGTAGTTTAGTTGACTATTGATTCTGTCTTCTCTTTTGTTATCTGTATGCATTATTCACACGGTGCCTAGATCTCTGACTATACGTTAATATTATTCATAATTAAACTCTAGAGAGTTGACGAAACTGAGGATGTCTAAATAGACGTGTTTTTCCCCAGTTAATATTTTCATCCTGATTGACAGTGATAAGATTACTGCAAGGATGCTGATTACAGGCAAAAACAAACTCAAAGGAAAAGACGCTTTGGAAGGTATATACCACACTCTTGGCAGGCGAGTCGATTTAAGTTACTTTTTCTTAAGATTTGAAACTACTAAAGTAAGTGTTCTCCAGAGACTGACTGGGCTTGTTTAGAAATCTTCTTGAGTGGTGAGCTGTGCTGAAAAGACACACAAAATATAAACTGACCTTAAAAATGGCTGGAATATAAACTGGATCCACTCCGTTGTTTATGAGACAATGGGATTGGTTGGGAAAGAAGACACGGGATGACAAGTGATATTTATGATGGGAAAACATATATTTCTTTTTTTTTTTTTTAATTTGAATGTAGGAATAGAAACTGTATTCAGGAGCAGCAAAACCATTATGACATTATTTTCCAAGTGCTGCATTTTTCTAATCCAATTTTGTAAATATTACAGAAGAAAAAGAGAAATTTGGACCCATGGTAATGACTAGTAATGCAGTAAGGTCATTTACTTTCAAATAGCAAGTTATATATCTAGTTACATGTATCAGACATTGGGGTTTTTTGTTATTTATTACTATTTATATTTAAGAAAGACTGTGGATGTTTTCTTATGGCTGAGGTCTCTCCTACCTGCTGGTTTTGCCTTTGAGGCAGGCAATGCTTTATTTTGTGTCTTCCTAGTTTAATCTTTCTTCCAGATCTTGGAGCCTCTGCCAGAGCTATCTGTTTTAAAATAGAGCCTTTAACAGGCACAGTGACATACCTGTCTGCATCTCATATCCTTACTACAACATGAATTGTATTTGTCTGGGATTAACGACATTAAATGCTAGTTTTGCTTTATGTCCCCCACATACATTCTTTATTGCAAATTGCTTCATAGCGTAATCTTCAGGACACAATTCCGCATGACACTGGCAGCAGCAAACTGGTCTTTCCATTGCACCGTTGCCACACATTTGGAATAAGCGCAGCTTTTACCTTCAAATGCTGAGTCATTATTAAAGGGACCTAGGGACATGACATAAAAATGGAAATGTGATTAATTACAGTGTGAGAGGTGAGGCCATTCTTTCTGATCATATATGTCCTTTCCTGCATTTGATTCACATGCTGTCTTACAAAAAGAACCGTCTCGGCAATATAAAGAGTGACCATGAAAGCCGGGAGGAATTGGAAAATTGTAGTTTGACTTTCCCTCAGGACTTTGGTTTCGGAAGAAGGCTGACTCCTGCATGTCAGAGGGAGATCAGGAAGACAGTACATGACTATCTGAATCCCTCTTTAGCAGATACGTGTAATTTTATTAACCATTTTTTCCCAGTTGTAAATACCATCATAGTCAAAACAGCTGGAAGCATGAAGAGTAGCAGAGGAAACGTAATGTCTTCTGGAGTCTGAACACAAAAGCTGTTACTTTGAAACTCTAGAGAATACGGGCTTGTATTGTATAACAGGATTACTCTATATTAACTGGAGTGTAGACACTGCACAGAAGCAGTGCTTTGCGGAACAAATAAAGCATCATAAAAATAAACTGCTTTAAAATTCCTGCAAGAGAAAAGCTTTAAGATAAAAAATAATAGTAATATGAGAAATAATTTACTGGTCGACTGCATCGTTTCCCTTATTTCTTCATTGAGACTTGCCGCCAATGTGCTTTGACAGCAGGTTTAAATAGAAAAATTACATTGCTGGGCAATGTGATCTTGGTTCAAGGTACTAGGCGCAATATACTTCCAGCCAGATATAGTCTTGTCTCACAACACTTAGTGTCAAAAAAAAATAAATAATCAGTGTTGATGATAGTGATGGTGTACATGTAATTTAAGTTCCATTCTTTTGTGTTGTTATCTTGCACGTATAATTTGTTCCTAGACAAACCTCTGCTTTGTCGCAAGTAGCTTTCAGTTTCCTGAAAATTTACAACAAAAATGTTTTCTCCTTGCATGAATGAGTAAGGATTCCACATGCCGGAACCCAGCTGCCTTGAAAATAGATTTCCTAGTGCTGATACGTTTTGTCCCATTGATGCAGTTATCTGAAGCAGTGAATATACTGCTACGCATGCATATTGGGTTCTTTATCTGTTTTGTTATGCAATACAAACCTAGTGCGTACTGAGATTCTCTTCCTGATGCTTAACTACCATAGTAATGACTGTGGTGGTGACTGTCATAGTCATTCTTCTGGCAAAATTACACAACTGATAAGAAATCCCAGTGATATAAAGCTGTTCTTCTAATAGTGACTATAATGAGGAGAGATAAAAGAGACTAAACACAGTCCTTGGAGTTTTGTTCGCTAATTTATCCAAAATAACACAGGAAATGCCTATAAGCAGCATATAGTAAAATGTAAGTGAAAAGTAATGCACATTTGAAAAAATAATTTGAATACATACATAGTAATGGGGCTTTAAAGACTGGCTTTAAAGACTGGCTCCAGTCTAAGGGAGGACAGTAACCAGTGCTTTTGAAATACGCACTCTCTGCCCAGGACTGCCATGTGAAGAATTAGGAGGGGTGGCAAAATGTTGTGTCCGTGGTTGTGCTAAAGTTCTTTCAGCGTCCTGTGCTGACAGTGGTACTGCAGGGGTGCAGGTAAGCGGGGTTTGGGTATCAGAACGTTTCTTGTTAATGAGGATGAAAAAGGGGCAGAGAAATAGCTCCATTTTCAGCTTAGTTTTAAATATTGCTATTTATGATCGTAAAAAAATACCATTTCCTTTCCAAACAGAGCAGTTGTCAGAGTGCAGTTGATAGGTGTATTTTGGGTTTGCAGGGTTGACAGATGCGTTTGCTGTATCTTGTACCATCTTTTTTTAGATTAGAGTAGCATTTTATATAAAAACAATGGGTTTATAATTATATAACATAAACAGAATAAGGTTGAAGGGTCCATTGGGTTTCATTACTTCAAAGTGCTGCAATGCTTGCACATTATAGATAAAATTTTACTACTAAAAACAATTCGCATGAGACATTAGCAGGCAGGAATACAAAATAGCTAAATGCTCTTAGGCTAAGGTATCTGTTTCGTAAGCTTAACTTCCTTGACGCTGAGAAGAATTTGGCATCCCTTTTGAAGAGGTGCTTTTAGTACATGACACTTTAATAGAATACCTCGGTGTAATATGAAATCTACAAAGTAAACGCTAAATTCTTAATGTTCTTTCCCTCCTCCCTTTCTTTTCTGTCCTTCTGCCTGAAGTTATCCTGTATATTGACTTTTATGAAATAAACATCCAATCCGTCTTGCAATGTGGTTTGACATCCATCTGTGAAATAGATTTTGAATAGAAAAAGTACAGATGTGAAGACTGCTGGGTTGTCCGTCTTAGGCTGGAGCCGAGAATTTCATTAGGACTGCAGTTGTTTAAAAAGAACCTGCAATAAATCCCTGCTCTTGTGTGGGCGAGTGCCGTAGTCAAATCTGTCTTCTGTGTTACGGCCTCCAGGATTACAAATGATCCTGAGGGACAAAAAGTGGGGGTAACGTCAGCTGCTTTGGTAGGTATCAGAAGTGGTGTGTAGCTGGTGATTTTGGTGGTTTCGATGCAGTATATTGAAAATCTTTAATTCAACCTAACCTCTAGAAGCTGCAACTGTTATTTATGTTCTGGAAGAATATTTTACACTACTGGCAATTTTGAAAAAGTCTCAGTAGTATCTTTTAGATGTGTAAACTCTGGTCACTTGCTGGTAGTGTTTCTCCATTATTATAAAGTAGTTATGTGCAAGAGATAAGCCACATGTAGGAATTCACTAAGTCTTTGATGCCTGTGAACTCAGTAAGAGCTTTTAGTCTATGCCAGAAGGTGAACAGTCTTAATATTTGTGAGAGATAATGCATAAAGATAAATAAAAGCACAAAATTTTTTTCCATATGAAACTTCCTTACTGTAGTAGTTTTCAAAGTGAGCTGCTTTTCAGTGTTGCGGTATTTTCCCTACCATGCTATCAAGTAGGGTGGTGACTTTTTATCACACATCATCAAAATACGACATTCTAGTGACATAACTCATTGGCGAGAGCTGTTTTGGCAGGTTCAGTACAAAAAGAGCTTTTTAAGTAGACAGAGCTGATGTCAAAAGCCATCCCGCTCATCTGCTATGTAGAGAAAAAAATGTTTTCCCTTAAACATATGGATTTTTTTTCCTCTTAGGTGTTTTTTTTTCTTTTTATTTTTTTTAATCTAATTAACTGTGGGGTTTTGTTACTACTTGGAATTGAAATTGTGTAGTGGCCCTTAGGGCTTCTGATACTCTTCCTCAAGATGTCTCAGCCTTCCTCTCTTATTGGATTGCTTATTCAAACATCACCTTTTTATTTTAAAGAATGTAGATCTCTAGATGCTGGTTTAGTTTCTGAAATGGAATTTTAATTAAATGGCCATGTAACTTACTGAAGGTTATGACATGAAACAATAAGAGGTGGTTTTAAGAGAAAGCAGGGAACACTAGATCATTGTACTTCAAGTTCCCCAGGATCTGGGCATTGCCAGAAGACTTTGGCAACTGCACTCTCATGTTTAAGTATTCCAGGTCTCTAGAGTGTGGATATGTGTTTAAGAAAAAAATATCAATGATTTTTTGAATTAAAATTAAAAATGAGAAGGATATAATTTTTGTGTCTAAGACATGCTTGAAATATCTGAAGTTTATGCAGTTATTTTTCATTCATTGAAGAAACGTACCTTTGATGAGCAGATGCTTTGAAACCACTAGGTCTGAATCCTTTGAATATTCCTTCCCAGGTCAGGCGAGGTTTTTGATTTTAATAGGGCTGCAGCAAGGCTGCAGAACATAGCCCCTTGTTTCTCAGGTATGATACAATCATCTTGCATCAGATTTGTTTAATATCCTGATTGTGCAAAGTATTAAATGTTCTTGACTTCCTTTAAAGTCAGGAATTGTAGCATCTGTCAATGTATCTGACAACATTTTCAGAATTCTCGTCACATTCTGACGAGAATTTGTTTGTTCTAACAAACATTAACATTTGTTAAAGGAATAGCAGTTTATAATCAGTTTGGGATAAAATAATGTTTACTCCGCCTCCTTTGCCATATCATCTTCACCACTTATTGCCTATAACAAGTCCTGTTCTCTTCTTGCACCTTGTCTTAGGAGACTTGGTTTACATCCACAATGGCAGCAGCCTGCTGTCTGGTGTGTGTGTCCTGCGTACGTTGTTTGAATGGATGTGGTAGGCAGGACAGTGGTTGTGGAGTAATTCTCATTCCGAAACGTACTAGGAAGCCAAAGGATGATCTAGGAACCCTGGCAGCCATTTAGGTAAGTTCATGTGCTTTGCCTCAGGCAAACACTGATTAATGAAATGGCGCAGTACCTAAGCAGCTTCAGAATCTGCTGAGAGAGGCTGTTTATGGCAGATACAGAGAATATTTGGACATTAATTGTCTGCAGTAATAGTGCAGCAGAAACTTCCTTATACTTCTGTATTCCTAAGGCGTAAATATATGCGCAAGAAGCCCCAAAACCTGCTCTTTTCTTTCTGTCTGGAGCAGGAGGGGACATAGGTGAAGTGATGCCCCTCAGGCCTAGTTTCCCAGCCCTGCCCTCTTCTATTACCATCTATCATTTATTTATCCACGTCTGACTGGTTATCTCTTGGAATCAAGCAGGAATTTCCGCTCTTCAGACATGTTCAGATGACAGACGGGCTTTTTTGGGCGTCCTGGCGAGACTGTTGAGGCACAGTTATTTTCAAAACAACAGTAACAGAAAAAAAACCCATGTGAGAAGAACATAGGAAGCATGGCTTACCTCAATTCATTGCCTGTGTCCCTTAAAAGCAGAAGCTACAAGGCCTAGCAGCTGAGGGAACTGCGATACAGGATTTATTCCAACAAACTCCGCATCTGTAAGAAGTAGTTCCGAAATTTGTAGCCGACTGAGCGTTTCCCGAGGCAGGGTGAGCTGATTCAGCAACGGGCTTAATCCTGCATTTAAACTGAGGAGAGAATGTGCTTCCAGTTATTGGTGACGTGATGAGAATCTGTCCACTCCATACTTTTTGAAGTATCTAATTAAAAAAGGGGGAAAGGCAGATAGCTTGATTTTGTTACAGTAATAACATTCTGGCTGGTGTGTAAGACCAGCTATGTGTTTGCCTTTCATCTGCGTGCTCTGATCAATGTCTGTAAGCCCCGGCAGTTATTCGAGTCTCTGCAGAAATCCCCTCTCGTGCCTGATATTTCTGCTTCCAGTCTTGAAATTGAATTCCCCTCGGCACCTCTAATAACTGCGTCACGGTGGCTGCATGTGGCTATGGGTGGTCTTTTGCCTCTTTCCTAGAGATTTAGGACCTGTCTTTTGCAAGCCAACTTCCACGGAGTTTCCAACCTGGAGTATTTGCATTTTAAAGTCTATTTAAATCATTAATTAGTTCTCTATTTTTCGTATATAGCTACAACTTCCATTTTTGCTATCGGAAACCAAGTTCTACATGAGGTGCTGTATGTTTGCAGTAGTAATCTTTAAAAAGAAAATACCAGGTGGAGATATTGGGAACGTTTGGATGGTTTTATAGGCTGATAGAGAAACACACAGATGTTTGTTTGTAGCTGCGGGCTTGCTTAGTGCCGTGTAGAAGGTGTGATTTTTCCTGTGATCCACAACATTTGCAGCAATCATTTCATCGGTTAAAAAAACCCTCCGAACTTCTGAAAAAGCGGCGAGGTTGAAGCAGAGGAAACAAAGAAAGTGTAATGAAAACGTTAGAACTTGTCCTGGGAAAATTGGTATTTGTAAAGGGAATACAGAATGGTCTGCTCACGTGCGTGTCACACTTCAGATCTATTTATGTGATTGAATCTTCTGAGTTTAGCTTGTGTATCAAGTGGCCAAATGAAGCTGGGCCAGTATCAGTTAGGAGAACCAATATTTGGCTTAAATCACAGAAGATACTATAGGTATTTGCCCCACTTGACAAGAAATGTATTGCAATTTTCCATTTTTATTTCTGCTTTTGTCGAGGGATTAGATTAATTCATACAATCATATATAGTCTGCATACATATACGTATTACTGTCAGCTTGCATGCATAGTAGATGGCAGCAAAAAAGCTGAAAACATTAATCATGTATTTGCTCACTCTAATTTTGAGAATTGTGACTTTGATGCTAAATTCAGGTTCATAATTCAGGAAAAAACCAATTATTCTTCCATATTAAAAAAACAAAACCAAAACCAAACAAAAAATCCCCACAAAACTAAAAAGATACTTTCTCCCTTTAATTGTTATTCCAGAAGAACTTTTTATATCACACTTAGGTGAGCTTTCCCTGTGATACTTCATAGCAAATTGGTTAACTCCTTTCCCATGGAAGATTCCCAGTGATGGCCCCTTTGTACACTGCTGATAATGTTGTTTCAGAAGGTGTGCAAGAATAATTTGGCCTTGGCTTTCCTAACTGAAATCAGTATCTGTAATGAGGAGTAATAGTTCTTTTGAGAAAAAGCTTGCAAAGGTGTAATTTTTTCTAGGTGGGGTTTCGCTCTCGTCAAGTAGAATAACTGGCGATATTACACATAGTCAGCTTTGGACGGAGCTGCTAATTTACCTTCCGATTTCTAGCAATTCCACCATCCTGTTGTATTTATTGAAGCTAAAATGTATTGCAAAGTGCTGCTGAGAACTGCAGTATCATATCTAAATTTAAACTTTTCGACTGCAACCTGTTTTTCTTCTGCCTGTTTTACGTGTGTGACTTAAAAATAATGTCTTCCCATTTGCCCTCATTAACATTGCATTTTCTTAATTCCAAGTTAAACCATCCCGTGGTTTTTAGAGTCATAACAATTTGTTTGTATATTGGTGCTAAAAATAAATTTAAAAGGGGAACAACAGAACAGTAGCATTGACTGTATTAAGCTAAGTAATTTTAAAGAATAAATGCATAAGAAAACTACTTATTCAAGCCCTTCCAGAAAATGAACTGTTTAAATTTATTTCCCACAGTGAGAATCTTTGAGTACTGTCTTTTCAGCAGCTCAGTTGCAAACACCAAGAATTGGAATGAATTGAATTGGAATGCTTCCACTTATGAAAACTAAGAACGGTCTTATCACATGAGATGCTTTCTGTGGAATGCAAATGTTTACCATACATCATTTGAATTTTTCTCATCTGTGAAATATTTCATTGAAAATAAAAAAACACTCATCCAAATCCTTCTTTTTGAAAACATCGAGAAGGACAAAACAAGCAGTCTGGATTACGGCCATACACCATTGCTATTCAATAAAAGTCAAACTGCAAACACTGCAGTAAACAAAAAGTTATCAAACAACCAATACTAATATCAGCAGTATCTAAACCGTGGTAAGTTTTACAAGTTTTACAACCGCTACTTATCTAGTGTATACATTCATATTATTGCCCTTCCTTGCGTGGATTTAAAATTGCTTAATTGATTCATCATCTCCATAAAGCAAGCAGCTAATGAAGATTTTCTTATCTCATGGAGCCAGTGCTTTTGAAAAAGAAGGATCCCAATTTGGTCTGTCCTGACGCTTTGAAGTTGTGAGTGGTAATGGTATGCTGCGTAGTGACAAACGGCGTATTTTAGGTGACTGGATTTTTTTTTCAGTAGACTTGGAGGCATAAAAGAGGCTGGAACGGGGCAACCAGTTGGAGCTGTTAGTTTCCAAACTGGGGGAAGGAGACAAATCAAATGTATGGCTTGGTGAAAAAAAATAGTTCTATATTTTTAATCAAATGGATTTCATATCAGTATACTGCATAATCTAAGAATTAGTTCTCCCTTTCTATATCTACTTCCTGGAAAACCCTGATAACAGAGATATTTTTAGAGCACTACATTCTTGAATTAGTGGATTTTTTAGAGTTCTAAAATAACATGCAATTCGATCAGGTATAAGAAAATGTTTTATGGAAACAAACAGTGAAGATATATAATTGAAAGTGCAATATTCTACAGTTACATATTGTAGGAAGGATAATGATGCCGTTATTTTGTGAAAGGTATGATTAGAAAAATCCTTTATCCATTCTATTTCCTTTTCATTTACAAATATATTTACAAGGACCATATATATGTGCTCATAAGTGCACAAATATGTAGTATAATTCTCATACTTCATAAGGTAATGCTTGGATCTGTTAAACTTCTATGAATGGTACACACCCTGCACCAGGTAATGCATATTTTATGTGAACAGTACACACATTACCAAGTAATATGCAAAATATTCCACAGTTATCTGCAAGCCTTTAAATATCAAGTGGTAGAAGGCCATGTATTGGGCTAACCTCAAATGCTACAAATACCACTGTCAGAAAATGTTAAATCATCCATTGTGTTGCAAAAAATCTATCCGCCAAGGAAAATGCCACTTTTGTGACCCCAGATAGCGGAGCTGACTGGGAAACGGAGAGACTTTGTGAATAAGATTGCTCTTCAACGCCATGTTCAACATCCTCTTCTTAACACAAAAGAATTCCCGTTCTTGGCCGTAGTGCACTTGAAACTTTATTGAATGTCATTTGAAGAAATCCTACAAACAGCTAGGCTCGTGTAAATGGCCTCTTTATATGTGTTTAGTAGGTTTATTAGTTAGGTAATTCTACTCAATAATTAACTGTGTGTGGAATTTGCATTAATATTTAGTATCTAACTTACCTAGGTGTTCCAGGGGGCTGCGTTGCTCTTATGCTGCTGCTCTTTGCTGATGTTCTTTTCTGCATATAACTACAGCAGAGGTTTATCAATGTTTTAATAGTTTTCATAACTCTAAAGGAGAACATCAACTGGTGGTTTTTAGCTTGAGAGCAAGACATTGATGGCCAAGAGACCTCAGGCCAAAGAGGTCTCTTTGGAGAGAGACCTATGGAGCACGTTCTTTGTCATGTTCTGTTGTACTGCAGCTGCAGAAAACAGTCACAAATTCTCTCTACACATTTCTCCCTCCTTCCCCACATTTTCTAGAGGAGGGAAATGTGGAGTCTGGCTTCCAGACATGGGGCTTAGTGTATCCTGATCTGCTGGCATCACCTAGGGCACGCGGAAAACTCTCCCGGGTTTTAATGTTCTCCATTCCCTCTGTCCTCATCTGGAATGTTAAGAGGCATGGGATGAAGAAATGTCTTATTTTTAACAGGTGCTCTAGCAAAATAACTTTCTCAGGAGCTCTCAGAGTCAGAGATTTACCTTGGGACATCTCTTGAATGACTGGAGTCATCCAGATGGAGGACCGTGAGCAGATGCAGCAAAGAGCAAGCAGCAAATGCTCAGGGCACTCACAGCTGGATTGCTAATGGACACACAGAAGCCATGGGGACCCACAGAAGCATTATCAAATGTGATTTAACTTCCCTTTAAAAAGTAAGGCGTGCATTGAGAAGCTTAATTTAGTTCATATTAATTTTATTTTTAACTCAATATCCTTTCAAGGCCACAAACCGTATCCTGAGGATCAGAAGTGCTCTCCAGCTAGCTAGAATGATAGAGCATTCGGTGGTGCTGAGATAATAAATGGGAAATAACTAACAATAAAATACATGAGGACATTGTGGTGCTTTTGAAAACAAGCAATATTTCCTCTTTATTACATATATAACCATCCCTCTTACTTGATGTCATACCTTGCCTATTTCTTAATCAGTTGGCCAGGTGAAGTTTATTAGGTTATGTAGGGAACCTACTGAACAATTTTGGAGTTGTTAGCAGTCATTCTGGGGAATAAATGCAGAATGGGAGCTTGGGACGCAGAACACCAGGAAATGTCATGCCTATTTTTAGGAAGGGGAAAAAAGAAATCTGGAAATTAAATGTCAATCAGCTTACCTCTCATTCCTGGAAAACTACTGTAATAAGCAACCAAAGAATCTAATTCTAATCTCCTAAACCAAAAAGACCAAAAAAACCTCTGTAGGTACAAGTGGAGCAGCAGCTGTTACGCATCTTCATTTCGGCAAGGCTTTTGATACTGCCTTGTAAGTTGTGAGAAAGTCTGGTCTGCCAGCAGGTACTAGGAAAGGGGTGGAAAAGTGGAAAGTTGTTCTTTGAGAAGAGTTATCAGCAGTTCACTGCTAATGTGAAATGAGTTCTAAGTGCAAGACTCCCATCCCGAGACGATGAGCCAGCCAGCAGTCTCGGAAACTCTTTCTTCTGTTTTGAGTTTGCAGCGATCAAAAGGTTAGTATTTTGGACAGATTTTGAGCAAAACCATTAGCAATCTTCCAGCAGCCCAAACTGTTCACAAACAATTTAAATAAGCTGTTTTAAAATGTCAGTCTTTTCTAGTATAAAAACCAGATACATCAAGTTGTAGCGCTCTCCGTTTAGGTAAAACTGCACTGCGGAGAATGTAATAAATCCATTGCCAATATTTACTGTACTAAAGCCTCAATGCAAACTAGAAAAATCTAATAATTTTTCACCTTTATCTTTATACCACACTGAAAACTGTATGTCTTGGCCCTGTTATGCTGCGTTGCATACTAAAATCTGTCTTTTTTATATGGTTGCTGGCTGCATGGTTTATAGAAAAGTAGTTTAGTAGAAACTGCTGTGTTTTATGCTGTGCTGACACTTGGTGAATCATGCTTCCTGCTCTTTCTTATTGCAGAAATGTATCTTTTGCGTGTTACTACTCAAGAATGTTCGCAGGTATCTGAAGTTTTTTAGACTCCTTAAAGACCTACTGTAACCGGTGTAGTTGTATTTATCGGTAATTCTTATAGATGATACAGAACAGAGCCGCAATTGACTGCTCAAAGGTTACATTTTGCTTTCTTGAGGTCAAGATGGTGGATTATTGTTTCAAAAAGTACTGAAAATTGATGTGCGGTGACTGCAAACGTACAGTTTCCAAAGCTCTGAGATTTAAATTTGCAGAAGACTCACAGGATGTTGTCCCTCTATTTCAACGGCAGTTCCTTAGGACAAAAATTAGGTGTAATTTCTTCTTACTACATGAAAAACACCTGTATTTTAAGGACATTAAGGGCTCTGAGTAAGCATATAATCATTAAATATTCACAGTGTACAACATTTAATGCGCACAACATTGAATACGCCAAAGAATAATGCCATAATTATAGCTCCTGTAATAATTATGTTTTATTGTGGCTTCCTTACTCTTTTTATCCCACAGTTGGTATAAGCTTTTAAGCAGATGCCTTGGTTTTGCCCTTTGCAGCTTCTAGGCAGATCACTGCTGTGTTGATTCTGCAGTCATTGTCAGCTATTCAGCAATCTCATTTTTCTTTTACTGTTTTGGCAGAGATGAAATGCAAAGTTTTTAACCTTCCGCTTTCCTGCTACTTATTTGGCTGTTGGAAGCAAAGCTTAAAGCTTAAATAGGAGAGCAGGCACATCCTCTACAGTAACATGTTTTTCTTCTCCCTAGAGCTCTTGAAGCAACTATTTAAAGGATGAAACGCAGTCAGTGTGAGGACACAAATAAGACTAGAGTAAAATATAATTTCAGTGGTGTTTTTTTTAATCAACACTAGCTTAGATTCTGTAACTCAAACCTCCAAACAGAAACATGTCTTATAGATACAGAACATATTACAGATCTCTTATTATAAATATAGATTATATATAGATATATTCTATAGATATAGATATCTTTCTATATATCTATTCTATAGATATATAACAGATAGAGATGTATATTCAATATATAGAGACTGTATATCCTGGGATCAGAAGTTTATGTGGACCTGTATCCAGACCATGTAACCATGGATTTCGGTTCTGGATCTTTCTGCTCTGAGACGATGGGACCGCTGGAATTTGTCATGGAAAGATAGATTATGATCCGCAGGACTCAATGCACTGCTGTGCAAAGCAGTACAGCTACCAAGAAATAAATGGGATCTGGCATGGTGTGCACATCTTTACAAAGGTTCCTCCTGAAAGGCTGAAGCTTATGTAGTATAATTTGGGTTTTTTGTCCACATCTGGTTTGTTCCTCCAAAATCTTTTTGACCCTCTGGGACAAAATTAGCCCCGCTGAGCAGAGGCTGCAAAGCAAAGTTCCCACAGTCTTTGCAGGGTTAAAGAAGCCCCGAAGAGGAACCCTCGTGCCAGAAAGCCTGTGGCCAGCTGGGTGCCGACGAGCCCGGCCGCTTCCCTCGGCTCCACACGAGCTGCAGGTGCGACCGCTCGCTCAGCTGCGCCCTCGGAGGACGGGAAGGAACCAAAACCTCGGAGGGTTTAGGCTGACGGCTGGAAAAGGGAAGGGCTGTGTGGAGAGAGGATGGAAGGCAGAAAAGTCTGGCAGGGCTTTTTATGGCTGGCAGTAACAAAGGCGGTTGTGGGGTTGTAGCATCGGCATTGCAGCAGGTAAGGGCTGTGGTCAATTATTATTTTTTGGTGGTGGGGGTAAGATTTAGTGGCGTAAGATGCGACTTGTGAGAGAAAAGGCCTTGGTAGTTCTGCAACCCAAAATGGTGTGTTTGTCTCCTGGTGCGAGGTGCTGATGGCGCTGCTGGCTGCGCTCATGCCATAGAGCAGCGCTTGCTTTAACGCTGCCCCTTGGTCCTGGCGTCGTCTTGCCCTGGCGGGTGATTTCAGTGGAACAACAAACATGCATAATTTTGCATTTGCTGGTACTACAAATAAACATCTGCAGAAAATAATGCAAACGCGGAAACGTTAGGCATGTAGCATCACAATTGTGTTTCAGCAAATGTTTTATGTCCTTTTTTTCTTAAAGTGCACTCCTGGTTGAAAGCAGTCCCAAGGACCTGCTTTAGACCTACATTAAGTGGATGAAATATGGTTTAAAGCAATAAAGTATTGAAATTCAGAGCTCTGGGGCTTGCTCATTTATCTTCACAGGTCATCTTAACATTGTCCTTTACATGTCGCTGCAGGCTCCCATAAATGGGTTCGTTGGCACTTTGTTTCAGGGTGGGGACGTGTAATGTAGACTGAGCATCGTGGGCTGCACGGGCTGGAAGAACGTATAGTAGGAGACGGCGATGAGGTGGGAGAGCAGGGTTTCAGGTGGCTCAGTGACTCTGGTAAACCTCCAGCTGCTTTACATGGGAGAGTTGTGTTTCTTAGGAAAATGCTTTACATTCGTGTTGCTCTTGCCGTAGAGATTACCACCAAATACTGTTTTGATACATCCTCGCAGCATTAGCGATTTGGCTTCTGAGCAGCAATGGGGATGTAGAAAAAATTCCATTACTGAAGTGTTTGATTTTTGGTGGAGCGTTTTTCCCTTCTGTTTCCGGTGCTATTGGAGTGAGGAGATTCTTTAAACTGACAATCCCTCTGCTGCTTTAGGAGTGAAACCATTGAGATGGTGTTGGTCGTGTTGGTGCTGCCTCTGCTCTTGCAAGGTGCCTCCTATTCTCTTCTCAAATGCTCCTTTTCAGTTGCCCCTCTGCAGTGACTAGTAAAGAAAGGAGGAGGAAAAGGTGCAAGTTATATTCATGACCTTTTAGGTAAAGTCATCTAAACTGAGGACACTGAAATTATCTGTAGAGCAATATCCTTAGGTCTTCAGACTTGATTCTGTGATTATAACAATCCCTACCCTCATGTAGACACTACTAGCTCATTTGGGGCACTGGGGAACAGAATTTAAAATATCTACTTCAAAAACTCGGGCTGTTGAATGAGCTGAACGGGGAACTCCAGCGCTTCAGTTGACAGAGGGATCAATCGAGAAGCGGCTCTGACACCTCTCCCGAGATGCGGATGTGTGTGTTTTAGCGCGGATGTGTGTCCTCTCTCCTGCTTGTTCCCATACACAAGTACTCAATTAGAAATGAACCATGCCATGGCTTTCTCTTTCCCAGTGGTCTCTTACTTTGCAGGGACCGTATTGAGCTGAAGTGTAGACTTACATATCTTGAGTGACTGTGAGCCTGCATTCCTGTGTAATTGTTTTAGCTTTAAGAAAAGTTAGAATTCCTGTGTGCATGTTCAGCTTCCGTCCCAGGTTAAATATTAGACACTTGCGCAATGTGGTTTTGCTGCCTTGAAACAACGCTACTCTATGAACTTATTTCTGTCCTTTGTATAAAGAATCTTATCAACAAATGAGGTTTTATCTTATTAAGTACTACAAACCTTCAAGAAACGGTCTTTCTGTTCCATCATTATTCATAAGTTAATGAGACTTGTTGCAGACGGTAATTTTTCTTATCATATTACTTGATTCAGGAAGGGTTGCAGGATAACCAAATATATGTTTTGGCTATTAGGTTTTGGGTAAAGTATATAGGGAAGAAAACAAGAAGTCTATGGTCTATGTAACCATCCTGCATAACTGTCCTGTTGAATATCTGCTATTCCTTAGCTCTGTTTTCAAGATTTCGTGCGGAAGTTTGTACATTACTATCATTGGCCTCATTGCTCGGGCTCTCGTGTGACCCTCTTCTGTCATTCTTTTGTACCATATTTTCATCTGGGGAGATAAGAGTTTAATTTTAACATTTCCTTTAGCCAAGTAGCCTGCAAGTTTATTTGAGCATTGTTTCTATTTTTCTGTCTTCTGAGTTCAGTAGACAGGATTAAGAACTTGGAAGTTAAAAACGTAGACATCCCTCTAATTAAAGGGATTGGCTGTCGGCATTTTATTTTTCTTTCTCATTAGCATTCTGTTCATTCTGCTTTCTTTCCCTATCTCCCCATTCCCTACACACTCAGCTTGTAATAAAAGTTGGTTCTTGAATGTAAAGAAGTGTGTTTAATGCACCTGGGACAAACATGTACAGGAAGGAATTGAATTTGTTTCTATCTAACCCAGGTAAGATATAACGGAATGTTTCATTGTTTATAGTAATAATCAAAGCATCCTTTCAACGCTCATAAGGATTATTTAAGAAGAAAATTAAGTAAACGTATTTATTTGCTTGTTTTCAACAGAAAAACAATCTCCTATTTCAAGTTTATACCCCTGCAGCCAAGTGATAAGGGCATTTTAATGTTTTCCTGCATCTATCTTTCCATTTTAATGTGTTGCAGGATTAGGGGATAGCTGATGCTGCTGTTACGTAAATGTGAGCAAGTCGAGATGCTCATTACAGGGTGAAGTGGATAAAAAGAGTCAGTAACTGAAGGTGATGGAACTGTTGTGTCTACTGTCCATTAACTCAGTAATAGCACTTCTTCCCCAGATGAGGGGAATTGCAGGGAGCCGCATTTTGCTGCGTTGCAGGAGCAAATCCCTAAAACCTCTGCAGCAGAAATGTCTGCGAGTAAGGAGATAAATACGTGAAGACAGATTGCAGCAAAGACTTTGGGGGCATCGGAGGTTTTCTGTTGTGCTCTAACTATTATTTAGAATTACTTGCATCGGCAAGATGTTGAGCATTCTGTTCACAACCCCGGGAGCATAAGTCGGGCTGGTAATACACATGCATGTTTTCCAGGATTTGTGAGTTGTTTTGCCATGTAACTCATAGCTGAGTGTTTCTTCAACGCTGAAAATAAAAACGCTCGGCAAAGCATATTGTACCCATAAAATCAAAGAAACCAAACCGCATCTACTGACACTTCAGGGTTTCATTTGCCTGCTCAATAGGCAGAGTGTTTATGGGCCATCCAGCAAATGTAAACAAGGCAGTCTCTCGGATGCATACTCTCTATTGCTCTTCATTAGAGGGAATGTGTGGTGCTTATAGCTTCGCTGTCAGAAAGAACGGAGTTGAAGTTCTTTGCCTTCTATGCTACCTCTGGGACTATTTCTAAAGTAGAAGTTGCCGTTGTTCTACCAGAGGACTGGCAAGATTTACTACGCAAGCTTTGGCCTTTTGACTTCCTTAAGCTTTACAACCAGGAGTCCTGAATATACGTTGCTGCTCTGCCGCAAGGAAACCTGTGTCATTAGACTCAGAAATCAAATAAGCAGTAAGTCATACAAACATACCCGTGTATTGATTTAAAGTAATTTAAAAATAAATGGCATTGATAGGTAACCTATCTTTCTGGTTTTGGCAACATCACCCAAGCTGAAAGCAAAAAAAAAAAAACCTATAGGGTCTGTTGCTCCTTTAATAATGCGTTATTTACATTTTAGTTGGCCACTGAAGTGTTCTTTATGAGTTTTGGAGTCAAAGGCTGCAACCGGGTTTCAGCTGCAACATACAAATGGATCCCAAAAGGGAGCTTATACATCTGAATGTCTAAGGGCTATCTTCCAGGATGCTTTATTTTAAAAGATGCTAATGTTCACATTGAGGTTTCATAGATCTTAATATATTTAGTATTACTTTGCCTGAGAAAGGGATGACTAAATGGTTAGGTTTAGACATATTTGCATTTATCCTCTCAATCTCTTACATAAACTCTCCTGTAACTTCACTTTCCACCTTTTAGAATTCTGTAGCTTTGCTACCCAGCAGCTTTTTTTGTATGTTTGCCTCACTTATTGGAAAGAGGCATCTCCTTTTCTTTCTGACAAAATTTCAACTTGTATTATTTTTGACTAGTAACATATGCCTAAGTGAATAGATAAAATGCTATTGATGGAGCAATATTTTCCAGTTGTTTACTGTGCTTTGTTTCGCACAGTCTCGACAGGAAATCACATTTGGGTAGAAACATGATTCAACATGGGTTGAAAGCTGGAGAGGGGCAACAGCCCCTCTTTTGGGTGCTAGAGAGATTAACTATTTAAGCCTCTAGGTAAATATTTCAATATAAAAAGATATATAGACGTGTATTATCCTTTTTCTGTCTTGGCAAAACATCCAGACTGAAAGACCAGGTATCACTGGCAAAACCTGTGTATATTTGGGGGCCGAGCCTGTGCTCCATTTGTGCTGTGTAGTGACGGTCTCTCTTTTAATGGTGCATGAGTAGAAACAACTGCTTCGATGTAGACAGCACACCTAAAATACGGCATAATAACACTGGACAATGAATTTGCAGCAGTAACACAAATGCTAGTCTCAGCAACCTGCAGTACTGTACATAGGCAGCGTTAGCTCTTGTATTGATCCAGGCCACTAAATCTTTAATTATCTTTCATAGTAAAACTTGTCTAAATTACTCTGTTGCTACCCAGTCCCACTGCTCTTTGGCAGCAGCAGAGGTTGCTGCTTGGGTCACTTGCTACTGTTTCCCATATCTATGCTTTTTGTTTAAGGATTTGGTACTGTTAACAGGAGAAGTAATGCATCTAAAAACTAACAGACTACTAGATTGTTAGTTTTGGAGCATAACATTCCCTGCTCCTCCTCAAAATGAGTGTTTAGTAAGTTATGGCTGTACAAATTTTCCTGTCCCTGGAAACACTCCCATTTATTTCAACATACTTGTATTTTGGGTCACCTGAAAGAGTTGGGTGGCTAGTTCAGCTCACTTGTAGGGCTGGCGTGGTAAGTTTGGATGTAGAGTTTGTAAGATGGATATGTATTTTTCTGGCACTAGAAGAAAAACAAAGCCTTTGGCTCATGTGGTGAAGGTGACTGCAGGTGCTGCTCTCTTGAGATCTTCCACAAGGCGTATGGCTGTTTGGTCTCCACTGGTTGGCAGCTGCCGTTAGGTTTTGTGATTATAGCCAGATGATTTTCATCAATGCTCTGTGCTCTCAGTATAGTAGTTTTAAATATACCCATGTGCATGTATTTAGCTGCTGAAGAAGGACTTGTTTAGGACTTGTTTCAACTGACAAAGCTGACAGTGTATTAGAAAGACATTTCCACTGACCCGTCTGAGATGTGAAACTTTATTTCCAAACTTGTGGATACTTGAGTTGCTGTGATACCCAGTCTCAGGGACTCAGAACAAAAAAAAAAAAAAAATTCTGTATGTTTTTACAGCAACAGCTGTGCCAGATCTTATTCTCAGCTACACCTGTGGGAAAATGGAGATGGTTTCCAATGACATGTGTGTGGAATTGGGAATAAAATGGCAGAGATGGTGCCAAGGCAGGTTCAGGAGCATGAATAAACAGAGGGTGGGAGCATCTAAGTAGGCGCAGTTGTGGCATGTCTAAATGTATCTGTTAAATATGCTGGGAAGAGGCTGAAGTTTTCTTTGTGGCTGTTGTACAATCAATTATCTCTTCAGTGCCTTGCGCCGTGACAGGGCCGTACCGCTGCTAATTTGTTTTATAGTTAGTGCAGTTCACAGTCATGCTTTACATTTGTTTCTATTCGGTAGACAGATCTCAGTGAAATAATGGGATGAAGATACAGTATTCAACAGGAAACTCTTTAATACTTGACTACAAACCACTATACCACATACCATTATGCTGACATGCTTTGTCAGAAGTGAAGATATAATTTAATAACAGATTTTTTCCTTTCACAGTGTAGGAAAGGGGGGGGGAAAAATAAAACAGGGTTTAAAAAAACCCAACCACAGCACCTTGAATAATCACTTCAGAAGAAATACCATAAAGTGGAGCAATATTCATGTCTGTGTCTGAAAATTGAACGATAAAATCCCAAATGATTACAAACAGTCTGCGTGCTTGCCATCAGTGAAGTCAGCCAGCTGCAGACATCAATAACCTATGATACTTTTAAACAGCAATGTTTTGCTTAAATAACCCCTTTACATTAAAAAATTTCTGCTATTCTTCTTTCCAGTGGTTGCTAGTGATGTCCATAGCAACAGATAGTGATGTCGCAAGTGGAGTTCAATGTCTTGATTAGATGATAAACTGGAGAGAGAAGAAAACAGATACTCTGTTTACAAATCTCTTGAATGCAGTAAGAGTTTTGTAAGAAGAGGAGACTTGGAGAAAATTGACTTATTTTATTCCAAGTGTTTGGTTTCCATTGTTGACCGCGACATATATTTTTTATCTTAAAAGTCTGGATTTTTCTTCAAGTTTGAGAACTGCTGTTGCTGGAGTAGCACATCCAGGCAAGTGTTCATCAATGTGGTTCCGTAAGATAACACTCGAGCTGTGATTTAAGCAAACGTAGCTTCTTATATCAGCTGTGCTAAGTTTTGTTGCTTAAAATGTAATAATAATAAATAATATTAATAAAAAAAAGAACAAAACCAAAGGGGTGGAGTTGTGTGATAATAATTAAGTTGCATAAATAAGAGTTGAAGCTGCTGAAAACCTGGGGGGAGAAAAAGAACATTTTAACATGAGTAGCACGCTCAGGAATATTATTCCTTAGTTTATTCCTGTAATTGCCTGTTCTGGATTGGCAGCGTCGTCTCTTGCTGCAAACACCACTTCTGTCATCGGTTATGTAGCGATTATCGTGGGTTTTGTTTTGTGGTTTTTAATCTCTAGACTAGTAATTGCTTGACATGAGCATGATTTTAAATATATGTTTGGGATAATTCATCTGAGCATCCTTTCCGGGAACCTTTATCTCCAAAGACTAAAAATAAGCTTTTCCAAAGGCAAACTGCTAAGATTTTTATAACAACACTCAATATTTGACGATTCTGTTTAAATCTGAGATACTTTTTTTTGGTAACAGCCCTGTACGTATCTGAAGACACTTGTGATGACTTTTGTGGGGTTTTGAGTATGTTGTGTTTTCTACGTTACTCATTGAGGGGGGAGGGTATGGTTCTGTTGTGGTTTGGGGTCTTTTCTTGATTCTTCTGGAGTAGCCCACATGTTTAAATTTGATAGCCAAAACTGAGTGGAGGCCACACTGGGTGAGAAAAAGGGTTATTTCTTGAATTTTCCAATGATACTGCTGTTTGCAAACCTCCTTGTGAGGCTTGTCTGTTTTGCAGTCAGTTATTCTTTCTCAAATACAGTGTTTTGGATTTTTTTTCATTGAGCCGCAAACTTCAGTCTTGTGGAGAGGCTCGAACAGATCCTCTGCATTTGGAATTCTAATTCTGTTTTCCAGAGTCTCTGGGACTTTATCTGCAGATTTAGTAAATGAAATCTATATTCAGTCAACAAATATCAATGAAAATATTAAATAATGCCAGGCCAAAGACAGACCCTGTGGGTTTCTACCTGATATAGCTTTCCAGTCAGGTAGTGGATCACTGATGATTTGTCAAGTATGGATTTCCATCCACTTTTGTTCCAGCCTTATACTCACTTTACACAGAAAAGGGTTTGTGTGATGCGTTCCTGAACAAACGTGGGGAATAATGCGTACAGCCTTACTAAACCAAGACCTTACAAGCTCCAGAATTTGTGCTGGAGAATAGGGAAACCAAGCTTAAATCATGGAAATTCTGCAACTCTTCTCATTTCTTCCTGAAAATACATCGGCTAAATTTGCCAATAGCTAGTCTTCCTTCATTTCATGATAATATCCAACCTCTGCCTGGCAGTTAGGACTGTCTTGGTTATTCTTGTGTAACCTTGGGACACTTTCGTGACTAGAAATCCCAGGCACTTCCCGGGAGCATGTGTTGTGCCATGGCATAGCTAGAGAAGCAGCGATCGTATAAACTAGCATTGATTTTACAATCAATGCATTAATTTGTGTAGTTCTACTTAATATTCAGTGGCTTTGTAAGTATTAAATTTTTATTTATACGTGTAAAAAGAGGTGGTTGATTTGCAGTAACAACATACCTGGGAACTGAATGATAGTTTGTGAAACTGGCATCCAGCCACGCAGCTCTGAGTGCTTTTTTGCTACGGACATGTTGCTCTGTAGCATATATGCTGATATTTTGCTCTGTGGTTGAGTCCTGAAAAACAGGGACTGTTTGTGGAAGGTGTGAATTTAAATAATTTTGATTAATAACTCCCCATCAGGACTGGAAGGCATGCGGGTGGTGAAATGCTTGCTCTGTTAAGCCACACATGCACTACTCCGAGTCAGGATTTCACTTGAACAGCTGTGTTTTTAACTGCAACGTATCTGTATGTGCTTCCAAAAGGGAAAATCCATGAGGGAAGTCTTTCTGTAATTATGTGGTTATTACTCCATAATCTCTCCCTTTTCTGTGAACATCGCTGTTACTGTGAGGTGTCTGGCTCGTGGAGAAAGATCTGTGTAACATGGACAAAAGATTTTTTTTTTTAGAAGTGGAACAGACGTTTTCTAGTAAAAAATATCTTGTAAGAGGGATTGGTATCGTATTAGCTGGAGATAATATTGGAAAAGAGGCTTTATGAAGGCCTTTGTGCTAAAATATTGCACGCTGGTTCATGAGCAGATGGCAGCCTTCTAAGAGAAAGCCTAATCAGGTTACTCTGTTTTTCATTTTATGATGTTTTTATAACCTAGTATTATCTATTTATTGTGTAATCTGGTAGACTAATAACCTAACAAATATCTACCTTTTGGGAATTATCCACTCGTAGAGTAGATTTTGTATTTTCACATTAAAAATGTTATTAATGGAAATCCACCTATTTAAGATGCTGAGGAGTCCATTTGCGGCATTTCAATAAATGATGCAATTCTCAGTGCAGGAAACACTTATTTACCTCCAAAAACTTTGTCTTAAATGCCTTAATAGTGGTATTCCCTTTGGAAAATTCCCTTTACTTCTAAAGGCTTGGTTCACGTTCCATTGACGTTAACAGAACAATTTCCATAAGCTGTAGCTGAAACTTAGAGATTATTTGCACCACATTCTTTTACAATATTTAGACAATTTGAAAGGCTGCAATTAAATCCCAGGGTGTATCAGACTGCTAAATTCTGACTGCAATAAATGGAACTCATTAAAACCTCCTTAGGTGCCCATTGCTGTGTTCAGCTACTTAAAGAGCTGGGTATATAAAATGACTTGTCTCCATCGTTGCCGCTTTCTGCCCGCCCTGTCAGACAGGGCATGTGTCACCAACACCGCCTGTCCTTTCAAAGGCCCTACTCGCCTTTCCTTTGGGATCCATCTCTCCTAGTCTCTGGTTGCTTCTGTGGCAAAGGTGTCGCCGAAACGCCGGCAGGACATCCCAACACCAGCTGCCGACCGCTCGCAGAGATCTACGTTGCTCTTTGTATATTGCCTGCGGTTCCCTACAGGCTTCCACTGAGCTCCGGAGACGTTTTAAAAATTCCTCTATTAAAATGTATGATTTAAAACGCCCCCTTCCCTCTGCTCAGGGAATCCCGAAGGATCACCCTGCGTGGTTTACTTGCCGGTTGCTCCCCTCTTGAAAAATGTTAAATTGTGTTAAGTTCGATGTTTATATTTTTCATGAGTTCTGTGTTGGGTATGAATTACTGACAGGTCCCTTCCATCTGCTGCAGTCGTCTTCCTCAAATATGCTGGTAAACTGAGCAGCCGGGAATCAGATTTTCCTTGGAACATTAGAGTGGAGCTGTCATAATTTAAAAGTTATATCAGACAATGAAAACAAACAATAAACCCAGGGAAACATGTTTAAGCCAATTTTAGGGCACTCTGTGCAGCTGTTGTGCAAAAAGTGGCCGCAACCCTGGTAAGGGCTGGGGCATGGATCTTCAGATGGTCTAGAAACATTGGAATTAATGAGTCCTTAAAACGTGACTAATTGATTTTCCTGGTGCACGAGGCTCGTACTTGATCTAAATAAAGCTCCCAGAGTCTGCAGCCTGTGATGGCACGTCTTGCTCTATACCTGCCTTTAGTTAATGAAATTGAAATGTTCCATTTTTCACAGAACTGTAAAGATATCGATAACTCATTTTGGGGGTTTTAATTTAACATTAATTTGACTGTGTAATTGATGACCTTGAAGAGTGGTCTTCTGTAGTTGCTTTGTCTTCTAATTATTTTTCTCCATGCAAATCAGTATCAAACTTTATGTGCTATTTCAAACATGTAATTTATAACATTTAGCCCTTTCGCACTGATCTTTTTTGGTTCAAATATACCTATGTTCATTTGATCTTAAATATTTATTAGACTTCACTCACAAATGTTATGTTTTTCTCACATTCCAATAAATATTTGTGTCATAATTTAAAAAAAATCTTAATTATGAACAATTTTTTAAATAAATACATCTTAATTCCCTTTGCTCTTGATTAGTATATGATGAGTATAATGGTTCAATTGTTGGAATTTCCAGTCAATTTGGTACAGGTAATAACAGTGTGCATCTTGCCAGTATTCAAGGATCACGTTTAAAACTTTGGGTGCAGTTGCAGCTGGCATCAGAGAAGTCTGAAATATATTACAGTATTTTCAAGGAATGTTTCTAATGCTGCTTTCTTTAGAACTAAAGTAGAAGTGACTGTAAGTGTCGTTCTCTTTTAATATTCAATTATTAGCGCTTGGTTGGAATTTTATCTTTATTTGCTTTATCAAATGTCATATTAATTGCATTTTATATCCCCGCTCTGTAAATCTATCACAGTTTCTTTGATTAATTTTCTAAGTCAATTAAGTTAGTACAGGTTCATTGAATAAAGAAAAAAGTAATACTGTGATTTTTGGGTTTTTTAACAGTTTTTATAATAAGAACTGTCAATAAAGATAATGTAAACAGGATCCTTAGCTGATGGGTAATCAGAGCTGAAAGTATAGTCTTCTAAATTTTTCCGCAGACTTTTATGCATTGGTATCTGCTGATAGCTTTGTGGAACTTCTTTGTATCCGCATCAGAAAATGGAAGTGATGTGAATCCAACGCACACAGCGTTTGAACGCTGCTATGTTCTCGCTGTCGTTCTCTGTGCCCCCTCCTCCTTGTCAAAACTCAGATGCTACTGGAGGAGCGTGATTTCCCCTATTGCTTTAAATGCCTTTTCAAACGCAAAATAGCTGTGAGTTATTAATATTAACCATACCGTGCCAAAACAAAAGGAAGAAACGCAGGAGTGTCCGTTATTGGTTGATTAAGGTAAAAATACTTTGACTTAGCACCAAGTCTTTTTGAGGCCCGTTGATGTATGAACTTGTTTCATCTGGTATAATCATTTAATATGTTATTTCAACCTCATGCTCAAGGATATGACTAATAGCAGAGCTGAACTCAGGGAGGTTTCTCACCAAGGAATACAGGTGAAGGTAGGAGTTCCTTGCTCCGAGCCTTGCACTTGGATGTCCAAGTTTGTGCCTGTCCCAGGCTGTATTAGTGCCAGCTCTTCGCTCCGCAGGCTTTGCCTGGAACTCGATGTGTTCCTTTATTCTTATCTGGTTCCTAAGCTTCCCGTGTCCTGTTTAGTTAAGCCCTTAAATTTTTACATGTTGTCTCTAGATTAAACCTTTATTGTGTATAGTCATGACAAGACCATCTAATACCTGTAAAATGCAAAGTAACCAACCCTATTGCGGTGCAAATGGGCAATGCTGCCTACAGGGGAGTTTATAGAGACATTTGGTATGTAGCAGCCCTAAGCAAGAATAGACTTGTGTTATACAACGACCTTTATTGACTCCTTCAGGCCTACACCAGAGCTAACAACAGGGTTGTGCTTTCCTACCTGCTTTCGACTAAATGAAAACTCTTCCCTCGCCGTCTCCGCACCGATCAGCTGTGTGTATCAATTAGGCTCTAACTTGCCAATGTTCTTGTCTGTGATGTTGTGATAATTAGTGATGCCATAAATACAGAAGGTTTACCTTCTGAGGTTCTGTTTCCTTTGACTTTTCCTTCNTTTTTTTTTTTTTTTCTTTTCCCTCCCCCCCCCCCCCCCCCCAAACTAGGTGTTGTTATTCCCTGAGTGTCAGTCTTTTATAGGCTTTTAATAGCTTTCACTTATTGAGAAGGTTTTCAATAAAACTGACGTGGTGGCATACTGATGTTTTCTAGGACTTCCGTCAATCCGTAACGATGCGCTTTGCAGCCTATTGGTCTCTGCTGTCATGTGCCATTTCTTGTGTAACTTCTTATTACCCATTAAACTGTACTGGTTTCATAACTTGTACCTTTCTCCATGTCACTGTAAACATCTTACATGATCAAAACAGGGAAAAAGGCCTACAGGCATCAAAGATCTGAAGTATTACTTGTGAATGTGTTTGAAATTGGGCTGGTTTTGGTTCCGCAACATCTCTGTTTAGCGGGTCAATGAATATCACAGCAGTCTGGGAAGTCTGAAGCGTTGTCCAGGTTTTGCCCAGTGGATCCCATTCTTCTGGTTTCAGCATGATCTTTCTCTTTCCTAAATAGAGCCATCACACTGGAGAATCAGCTGGTCATCCTTGCGACATCGGTGACCGATGCAGGAGGCTACTATGTCCAGGCAGTCAATGAAAAGAATGGGGAGAACAAGACAAGTCCATTTATTCATCTCAGCGTAGCAAGTGAGTATCCAAATTCCAGAAAACGTGCTGTTGTGCTGAGGTTGCAGGCAGTATTCACAGAAGTCTGCCCTAATAAAAAGAGCCTTACTAACAAAGAATTGGATCTTTGAAGGAGAGCAGCTTTTCCTGGACGGTTTGGAGCACGTTGAACTCCTTGTGCAATAAGAGGGACCTGAGAGAGTATATGCCCTCAACAAATCACCCTCAAAGCGTTTTCTCTGATAGTTTATTTTGTGCAAGGCAGGTACATGATGATAACCCTCGCTGTTTGTTGTGAAGTCGTGATCATAATTTCTTTTTAATGCCCAGGTTTATAACGTATTGTTTTCCATTGTGTGTAAGTAAACAAGTCACTCTTCTGAGTGCAATTTCATAAATGAGTCCATTCCCAGTCTACGGCATTATTTTTCCCTGGAGTTATCACGGAGTCCCAGGGAACACGCATTTCATTGTTACTATTTTACATTGCGCAAATTGTATTAACACCTGCCATTACAGAGGTGCTCCACAAGTAGACTTTACAGAAAAGGGGAGGGAAAAGCAGCAGAGCACCGGGGTCAGAAAGATGACTGCACACTAAATATACTAATGTGCACAAAAATATGCATATGTAAACTGTTGCAAAACATTTACTAAATGTGTCTGTCTGAAAATTTAATATTCTAAATGTATAGAATCCTAGAATGGTTTAGGTTGAAAGAGACCTTAAAGACCACCTTGTTCCACCCCTCTGCCCTGGGCAGGGACACCTCCCACTAGACCAGGTTGCTCCAAGCCCCGTCCAACCTGGCCTTGAACCTCCAGGGATGGGGCAGCCACAGCTTCTCTGGGTGACCCGTTCCAGTGTCTCACCACCCTCACGGTGAAAAATTTCTTCCTAATATCTGTTTTAAATCTGCCCTCTTCCAGTTTGAAGCCATCACCCCTCATCCTGTCACTACGTGCCCTTGTAAAAGGTCCCTCTCAGAACGGTTTGACTCCTTTTCTGAGGGCATTTGGTAAAGGTGGTTTTAATATAGCAGCGAGGTGGGGAGTGTGTTAGTCTGTTGTGTGAATGTGGAGGGGTCTGGTTTTGATTGTAGAGCCAGGGAAGAGATGACTGAGTAAATTGTTGATGACTTTAGCAGCTTTACTGATGGGCTGCCCTTTGTTTTGGGCTTCTAGAAGATGCAAGACTCTCAGCTCTAGATAAGTTGGCATGATGAGATGCCCAAGATCTCTTGATCTTGGGTACCATTAGATTTGAGACAATCCCTATGGCTCGTTTCCTTACAATAGCAAACTTGTGAGTCTGGGTTTCAGGGAAGGAAATCTGTAAAACTGCTTTTGGAAATATGCTTATATTTGTTTGTCAGAAGTTCATCAAAAACATTATGTTCCTGTGAAACATCTGATTTCTAAGAAAACTATGATTTTGCTGCTAAAATTCCGAATTAGATTTCAAGGAAAGCTGTTCTTGCACAAACAGGGCAAGTCCTGTTAGTAGGACTGGGGGTCACTGGGGGCAGAAGCTGCATGGTAAGGGAGAGCAGCAGAGACAAACCTGTGTTTTCTTCCCAGGTATGTTTATAAACTAAATGAACTTCTCAGGTGGTTGTTTTATGTGTATCTTTCTGAAGTGGAAATAATATTCCAAATCCACTTGTGAATTCTGGCTGTATTGTGGCATGTAGATTGTAAACATTATTATTTCTGACAGTATAAAGAGGTTTGCTAACACTTTAGTAATTTCATTTTTAAAGCAAATTTGTATTGTTTGTATTATGTGACCAATAATGTGCTTCCCACTTTAATTTCATATCTTAATTAATGCTAGAAACAGTCTGTGATCATGCATGCATAACAAGTGCTATGCAAAGCAGAAGGTAATACAGGCATATGGAAGAGAAAACACTTCAGAATGCGTACAGGCTTGACACCATGAATGCAAAGTCTATCTGGAATGTGAAAAATAGGCAAGATTAAATGGATAAAAGAAAACGAAGAATGAGGCAAGGTGGAAAGCCAAAAATGGATTTGCTTGTTAAAGTGAATATCCGCCAATGAGGTTTTCAAATTGTTGTCTTGGTATCCGGGATGATGAATGCTGCGTGCGTGGTGAAGAAAGGCACGGCCGTAAGGCGTGACGCTGTCTGTGAAGGAACGGAGATTAACACAGTCATTCTGAACTTTGATCTGAGGAAGAAACATAGGCGATACGTTAGATAGAAGTGAATAAAACTTTTTGGTCCAGTAACAGAAAATAATCAGGCCAAAACATAGTCCTGAAGGAATATGCAGAAAATGGTTGCAGAAAAATGATGTATTTTGGAAGAGTAATAAAGAATTCCCGCAAGTGGTTGGAAACAGATTGCTAAAGGTACATCCAGGTATGAAAAATATCACATTGAATTATCGCTGCCTGAACCTTGTCAGATGTGAAGAGTGATGACGCTTGTCATTTTCTATGAGGACATGTATAAAATTTAAAAACAGTTTAATCGCGTCCTGGCTTGAGGTAAAACAGGACCAATTTTCCATTCAGTAATTTTACTTTGCAGCCAGGCATCTTCTAACTGCTGAAACTACCAGCGTGTTGTGCAGGAACCGTTGGCTCTCAGAGGCAAGAGCGATGGTCACAGCTGATGCCAGGGAACGGGGTGCCCAGAGGCTCCCGCTGACACTCACGGCTGTCCCAGCCACGGGCAGTGACTGTTATTTGCCCCGTTGGAGGGTGGGAAGCGGAAAAGCGTAGAAGGGTCGCACCCGCGGGGAGGAGGGGACGGGGCGGGTGACCCAAAACTGACCAACGGGGTATTCCATCTCACCTGCACCACGCTCGGGATAAAAGCTGAGGGATCCAAGGCTTGTCCCTCTTTCTTCAATGGCTGGTGTCCCAGGAGGACTCTGTTCATCTGCCTTTGATCCCGATCCAGATCCATAATCCAGTTCCTATCCATCCCGGAGTCCAGTCTGGGACTTCTCCAGTGCCTGCTGGTGACATGATTGTCATCCTGGGAGCTCGATACTGGTTTTATATGCATTTCCTTATTTTTCTTTTTATTTCACTATTAATATTTTCATTAAAATAGTTTAGTTCCTTCTAAACTCACAAATCTCTCTCTGTCTTCCTTCTCTCCTTGAAGAGAGAGATGAGGGAGAGCATCTGTCATTCGCCTTCGTGGCCAGTCCACCTCAAACCACAGCAAACAAAAATCAAATAAACCACAAGTAAAGTGGAACATCCAATCTCTCTGCGAGTAGGTTATATATTAATTATTGAGTACAACCTTGCTACATGACTCAGCATGCATATTGCTACTGTTATCGAGGGCAAAAGGGAAAAAAAAAAATATAGATAATTCCCAGGGCAGTCATCCACTGAGAACAGTGTTATATATGCATAGCTTGTTATTCCTTGAAGGATATCGGTGTCAGACTTGCTCCAGTCTGTAGGAAAAGCACATTTGCAGAATCAGTCTAACAGCTGAGAAAGCTGTAAGCTGTCTTGTTCTGGCCCAAAATACGAGACTGATGGTAGGAGAAAGGTATAGATAGCCCTGAGCTGATGAGTTATAGGGCCTTGTATTGCAGGTTGAAGTCAATGCCTTCAATTGTGACAGAAAGTAAATGGAGTTTGAGTGACATCTGGAAAATATACTAAATGGCCCTTCAATTAATAACTATATTTAAGACATGTTGAATAAGAAAAATTGAGGATGTTGAATACATTTCAAAAATACACTCTCGCAAACGCATGTGTCTTATTGTGGTGACCTAGACTTTCAAATCAGTTACGTTCCCAGCATGAGATCCAGTCCAACTGTGCTTGAAAACAATGCTCATCTCTTTATACAGGACATATTGCCACTGATTTCAAGAGGATTAGGTCATCCCAGAGGTGACAGGCTCAGGTGAAATAAAAATGATGTCCAACAGGCAGCATATTGGGAATAACGTCAAGGCTGAAATTAGTATGAGATGTCATAAATAAGTCCTAAACTAAACATGTTTTAAAATCAGTTGAACTGTATGCTAAGCTAATAGAAATCTTGGGGGGGTGGGTGTTTGGTTGTGGGGGGTTTTTTTGTGTTTTTTTTTTTTAACCATATGTCCCGGCTTTCATGTAAATAACACAAAATTTTGGCTAGGAAAATTGGAAAATCTGAAAGTCAAGAGTTTGGCAGCAGAAATAGTAACAAAACTCTGTTTGCTTTTTGACTCAAATACATCACTTGCTCCCTGTTGAAAATTCCCTATTACTCTTTTGGAGGATTTCAGTATTAAATCCCTTGCTGGAACTTCCCAACTTAACCAGAGAGGTGCGAGAGTTAATCTGTCACTGAAATGTCACAAGCTTCTTAGATGTAAATATTGCTTTTTAATAAAAACAATTGGGAAATACTTAGTATTCTTTCCTGTTTCCATCTATCCAACAATAGATTTGATTATAATATTTTAAACCAATCCTTAATTCTTTAGGTTCTTTCTTTCATGCCTGTTGTCCCACAGATAGACGTCCCCTGCACCACAGATGGTCAGATCTCTTCCTAAAGACTCTGGCTTGTCAGGAAGATAAAGTTGACATTCTTTTGATCTTACCAGTGTTGGCAGGACACTTAAAGATTGAAGCGTTCATTAAAGTAAGGCCATCATAAAACTCTTGTTTCCTTGAAGGCCATGCTCTGTGTGTCAGCTAAATTTTTTTGAAACTCTGCACCAAACCTCTTATAGTTGTAGCATGGCGGGGGGAAAAAACAACACAAACCCAACAAAACAACGAAGAAATGTAAAATAATGATACGTGGTACTTTGCTGTGTGCTGTGTCGCTTCAGCATGAAGGTGCTTTTTGGGGGAAGGGGGAGCCGGGGTGTCAAGAGCTTCTTAATGAAACCGTGAGGATTTCTAGTATATAAGTCAAGAACTTAAGAAGTGTTTGGGGTTTTTTGGGGGGGAAGGAGGATTCATAAGGAGCTTTTTATTACTGTAAGGAGCTAGGTGAGGTGTTCACTGCAATGCATGTCTGTGTTATTTTAATACATGACAACATGGCAAGACTCTGGTGCTGCTTTAGAAGTTTAAAAAGCCCTGCTGAGATTTTTCTATTATTAACTTCAGTGCAGCGCTGTGGATGTGAGCGCTGTTGGGCCAGTCGTAGAAACTTTTAACAGTACGCGCTGGCATTTCTGAGGCTAGTTGAAGTATTTTATGAAAAATTTGAGAGTGTCCCCCAGTAAATGATTGAAATGGCAAGTTTGCAAAAGGTGGGGGTGCATAAGCAGTTCTGACAGCTCAGATACTCCTGCTTCAATTGGTTTTGCAGCGCTAATCATCTGGAACTGCAATTCAGGGCCTTGCTTCTGGACCTTCTTGTTAAGCTGTGAAATATTGAGATGCGTGTCGCTTCAATAGATTTATTAGTAAATGGGATAGTCTCAAGACCTGCTCGTAGCACTAGGAGATACAGAGTGTTCTGCAGGCTGACGTCTTTTTCCGATGCAGGCTTTGTAAAAACAGAAAACAAGATTGATGAAAATTTTAAAAACCTTGCCAGCCAGCATTTCTGAAGAGTCAAAGATAATAAAGCCAATTATCATTTAATGAAGATAAATTTTTCCCTTGAGCACTGGCAATGCTTTAAAAAAAAAAAGTGTGTGTGTGGGGGGATGTTGGGGACTGAAAATGAAACTCCTGGCTTGGTTGCATTGCAATTAATTTAAAATACGAGAACGTCATGTTGCTCTGCCCAGCTTTCACTTGCAGCAAGAATAATTTTATTCTGTTATAGCAGACACTGACATGAGGCTAAATAGACCCTGTTTGTCTCTGGTTGGCGCCTATTTTGTTCTTAAATTTAATGTATCAAAATGTAAACGTTACAGAAGTGAAGAGTCCCATTTCAGACTCGCAGGGTACTGATTTGCACTGAAAGTTTTTGTTTTTCTGTTCTAAAGAAAGGTTCTCGTGATAGCACAAGATGCTTAGGTCACTTTCAGTTTCTGTAAAAATAAAATATTCTTTATGTTGTTAGGAAAGAAATGGGGGGGGGGGGGAAATGCCATGTTACCTGGCGGTGTATTTGGTAGAATATTACTTTTGACATCCTTGTGTCAGGTTTGTTAAGAAGATAAGTTTTCAGAAGATTCTGAGCACACGTTTTCCTCTCTGGAAGAGAGCGTTTCACTAACATAATTTTTCATATTAACCATCAAGGTTTGTTCAAGTCAGCAGATGTTGAGGATCCTTCATGGGCATGTTTGAAGCATACTGCTGCATGAATTTTTCATAGCTAGTTCCAGCTCTCAGGTGTAAGCAGGNTTGACATCCTTGTGTCAGGTTTGTTAAGAAGATAAGTTTTCAGAAGATTCTGAGCACACGTTTTCCTCTCTGGAAGAGAGCGTTTCACTAACATAATTTTTCATATTAACCATCAAGGTTTGTTCAAGTCAGCAGATGTTGAGGATCCTTCATGGGCATGTTTGAAGCATACTGCTGCATGAATTTTTCATAGCTAGTTCCAGCTCTCAGGTGTAAGCAGGAAAAAAAAAAAAAGAATGGGCCAGCACCCCCAGGGAATAGATATTTCTATTCTGAGGTCAAATTCACGCAAGCTCCATAGACTTGTCAAGCTGGTTTTAGTTCATGCTAAGGGAATTTACTTTGCTTAGCCTCTCTGGGTCAGTTCTGTTAAGGTGAAATTAGTCCTTTTCTAATGATGCTTTTTTTTTCT